>VIEB01000018.1:884655-1102960 GCA_006547085.1 Malus baccata
GCGTAAATTATTTTAATCAGGTACATACCAATTGGTTGTGAATTTTCTGACTGCAGGTTGTTGAAATACCAGCCACAACAATCTTAGCATCAACCTCGTCCTGCAAGGAAATGAAGTTCAACTTAAACAGATCATTCTGGGAACACATGTAACCTAAAAAATGTTATGCATTAAACTTGTGCTTCCAAGCATATATTATAGATGACTTGTCCTGGATGTTCTTCTTATATTAAAGAAACCATCATTATTGTTGCGTACACCTTAAGCTGTGATAGTAGCATATACAGCCCGATAAGCAGGGTCTTCTGTGCTTTCCACGATAAACATATACTCTAAGGGACCACCATAGAGAGAAGTGACCTGTTTTCGTTAATTAACAAAATAGTGCAGACCATATTGGAAGAAAACCTTGGATACAAATTCAACCTATTAAATCAGTTAGCAGGAGGATTTTGAACACTTCACCAGATAAGACATCCCTACAGTGCAAATACAGAAACTTAGACATGCCCACCAAAAGAAAATATAGCTTAACTATGTTAATCTAATATCACAAAGATATTGAGTTTCCAAGTCTCAGACCCAATAGAGTGTAATTTAAACTTCTTATGAAGAAAAACCTAATTTTCAACTGGAAAATAATACAAAAACATGATTGGCTTTGACCACTCTCATTCCAAATGTTCTAGCGTAGCCCCTGACTCAAGGGCTCACCAAATGGGTTTTCGATTTCTGAATGAAATTAGAAGCCTAAGTAATGTTTGATGGCATATTGTATCATCAAGAGCAGGATTCATATGTCCCTTTCCTTGCACAGAATCTAAATATGATCGAAAAAGAATAATGAAAACCTAAACGAATTACAAAGGAACTGATGGGTTTATGCATCAGCAAGAGGCAGAAAAAAACGACATACCTTCCCGACGCCACCTCAACCCCTCGCGTTGTCCGCATCACCTCGATCATAAAGGCTCGGCCTGACCGAAACGATGCACAGCCTTTCTCGCCCCTTGAAATCTGAAATCCCCACCCCAAAAAACCACACACGGGCCTTCCTAACGCAAAAGGTGGAGTAAGAGGACACAAGCGAGAGAAGGGAGACGGCGGCGAGAGGAGGATAGGACGGAGGCGAGACCGTCTGCGTCGTTCTCGCGGGGTCTGCAAGACGGAAGAGGCACTGAGGGTTTGAGAAGGAAATGGAAAAGAAAGGAAATGAAAGTCTCTAACCCACCCATCCCGTTCGAAACCCTACAGACTAAAATGACCATCGCACCCCTGCCTTTCCATAATTATAACACGCGGCATGAAGATCAGCAGCAGAGAGAACCAGTGGCAGCCTCGTAAATAAAGTGAAATTGGGGTCCAAAAACAATGAACAGTAAAGAACAGTGCCAATTGCAATGCTTTCTTTAGACTAAAGTAATGTTTAACTTTTTCCTTGATATTGACTTGTTTGAGATCCACTTCAACTGTTGGTTCCCTCTGGTATATGAATTTGCAATTCTATTGCTTTATATGCCAGAAAACCACTACGTGTACCTACACTGCTACTCTCATGGAAAACAAATTTTTGTCCAGTTCCGTACGTTAGTAAAGCTTTTCCTCCCCGCTTTCATTAAGAGGTGATTTGGGAGTGAGGTGCTTAAAAAAAAGCACCCATGAAATAAAAAAGCTGTGAAGGTTTTAGATGTTTGGTAAACTGAAAAAAAAAGGCTTATTTTGGAAGCTGCTGTGAGAATAAGCTGAAATCAAAGGAAAAAGCTGAAGTTGCTATTTTTTAGGCTAGCTCTTCTTCCTATATAGTAGTTGGGTACAAAGATACTGCTACATTGTGCACATTGTTACTGTTAACATTGAAACCCTTTTTTAAAGAACAATGTTTAATATGTTCATTATGTTCATTCTTTGCGTAAATGTATTTGTCTGTGTTAAATATGGAACATCAAAAAGGTATTTTGTCCAGGTCAAGTTGGAGCAATTCGATTAGGAGTGAGCAGGGCTTTGCAAAATTGGGAACCCGACTTGCGTCCTGCACTAAAAGAACGTAAATATTTCTCCTCCCCCTTTGTCCGCTGCTTATTTCTGTTTTATAGGGAGAAACTGATCTTAACCTTGCAAGATTGTCGATTATACTGATTTGTTTTCTTTTACACGATTTTGTATAGCTACGTTTTCTTTGCTTGCTAACCCAGCAATTCATTTGTCTTTCTAGCTGGTTTCTTGACAACGGACTCGCGTGTGGTGGAAAGGAATAAACCTGGAAAAGCAAAGGCAAGGAAGAGCTTCCAATGGATCAAGCGTTAATAAATTGCTCCGAGCTTGGTTTTCTGCGCAGTTATGTTTTGGAATATCAAGTATAATTTACTGCAATTGCTTATTAAGATCCAGCCATATGCCCTTGCATGGCATTAGTAGTGTAGCTTTGTAGTAGATCATGAGTGCTACAAGAATTTTGTAGATTCTGTGATTGGAGAAAACATTTGGAGCTATTCGATTTGTTTCTGATGCTTTCTTTTTCCCATGGTTTAGCATGTTTTCTTATTTATTTAGTACATTTGGAATGTCGCTGGAAGAAACTTAAGCAATATTGTGAAAGGTTGAAATGATGAAGATACAAATAAATTCCAAATTATGTGAAAACATAGCTCGTTTGATCTTTTTCTAGGCATAAACAAATTAAGAATGCTATCGAACACAACAGTTTTGATGACGTGCGGACGAATGTCGATGTGGGATTATGTAAGATCAGAGTACTTTAGTATGTTGTGGGCATTGGATCGGATTGTTAATTCATAAAATTCAAGGGTTTTGAGGTGATTAGAAGAGATTAGACATGAAAGAAACGTACGTATCCCTTTTGATCCTTCCATTTTGTGGGCATTGTTAGGGATAAGCTTCTTAACGAGTAATCTAACTTCTAATCTTGAGGTTGGACAAAATTTCTTCAACATACCTGAGTGTGCCTACATGTCTAGAATGAGTTAAGTACGGATTGTTTTATTTCTTATTTTGAGCAGTTATTTCTACACTGGAAAGCTGAGCGTAAGAGCGATATATCCAGTTTTAGGATTATTTTTGCTAGAGCTAATAACTGGTAGATCAGCAATAGTAAGAGATGTAGCACCTGACCTTCCCACTTATGTCAACGGGTGGCTTCTAAATTTGAGAGAATGGAAATTAAGAGCATAGTGGATTCAATAATACAGGGGCGGCACAACAACTTTTCCGCTTGAAAAGCTACAGAAACCGCCACAACATGTGTGCCTTCGACATCAATCCAAACGTCGGATATAATGTTCGTCTATAACGAATTGAAGGAATGTTTTAAAATTACAAACTCCGAAGAGCATCGATACTAGTTCATTGTTCCTGTAAAGTTGAATTCTCAAAGACAGTGGGACATCAAATTCTCAAAGGCATACCACTACCTATAACAAAAAACATGTTTTCAGATTGTTACCAAATGAGGGGCTGCACCCGAGGTTATGAATTCGCCTTTCCCATCCTCATTATTGCTGTCCTATTAGATTAGGAATGTGATTGTGTAAATCCTACTGTATCTAGAGATATCTTGGAATATTCTCTAGACTTACATATTATCCTATTAGAGTTGTAATCCTAATAAGGATTTAACCTTCTCTGCTACTATAAATAAGGCATAATGGAGTGATATAACACACACCTCACAATTACACATCTCTCTTTTTCTCTTTGTGCTGCACCTCTCTCTCTATGGCCTCCATAATTGTTTAGTAAATTATGCCTACAACACGTTATCAGCACGCTCTTGATGCTGCGCTAAAGAAGTTTGATCTTCAATCAAGAGAGTATTACGTTTTAATCATTCTTTTTATGATTAATTCATTATTTTATTGAATTGATCTACATGGTATTGATTCAATTTAATTTTTCTTTGTTGAACGTGATACAACGCATTGGAGATGCAATTCCGACTTTTCGAAAATGATCTTCTACAATTTAATTTTTCATCATTATGTTGTGGACATAGACCTTTATTGTTACTTCAATCTGCTTTGTGAACATCATCTTTACGGTTCATTGGTAGGTGGCTCTCACGTTCTTGAGATCAAAGGGCATGCCTTTGTAACAGTAGGTGCCTCTCTCGATCATAAACATAGTCTTTTCCTTGTTAGGCGGGTGCCTGACAATCTGATTGTAGCTTGAGTATGCAGCTGAGTAGCTGTTTCCCAAATGTCAAGCCCACCAATGGGCCAATTCAGGGAACTGGATAAAGGTCTTTAAGGAATGACATTGGATAACCATGTTGAGTGCACCACTTTCGCAATGAACCCGACCTATGATAGCTTGTTTATCTTTGTTCCATCATCATCACCCGTTCGAGAGCGAAATGTCACCTATTCTGGATCACTGGTTTAACAGCAAGGTCAAAGTGCATCTTATGGAAAGTTATCTCAGGATCGATGTCGGACATGTTAGAGGGTGACCAATCATAGACATCACATTTTTCCAAGGCTTCCCGGGATGAGTCCATTCTAACCGTCTTCCCGAGCTGTTGTGGAAAGTTATCATGTGGCTTGTGCCTTGGCTGAAAAGGCTTCAATTTACCTTTGGGCTTGGTGATGGGCTTCGGGCAAGTTTCCTTTAATTTGGCACCTTTGGACTTTCCTTTATCTAAGTCCAATATTCAAATATTAACCCAAACAGTACCCCCTTTAATCATTGTTGAGTCTGCAAATCGAGGTGTTAATAATGATTAACCCAAATACCTTAGCTAACCACTCACTATATAATCCTCACTTAAACTCCTCGCCCAAATACCTTAGCAATTTCAAACCTTTGAATTTCCAGAACTTCTCAGTATTCTTAGAACCTTTCCAGTGCATTCTTGCTTTCTCAGGTCTTACTCCTTAGTATCAATTTTCTCCACATTTTTCTTCAACTATACTCAATGGCACCTAAAGTTTCTCGAACTCAATCTCCCTGTGAGTCTAGCAAAGGCATTTCCACTATACGTCGTTTACTCAACGACCTTCATCACCCTCGGGCAAGCCTACATACTAAACTATTCTTCGAGGAGGGAAGAGTTCACTCATTGGGACCTTTATAGACTTCTCAGGTCCCTGTAGTTATAGAAAACAACATGCCCAATGAGAAATGGTATACCCCTAACCCATTTCAGGCCGAGTCAGGCATCTCTTCCTCCAAATGGTCAAACCATCGTCGTGGTTTTCCTCTGATGAATGATGAAGCTTGGGTGCAGTGGGTAAACGAGATCAAACCCATCTTCAAACAAAAATGGATGAACAATGGTGTCTACGAGTTGATAATGCTCTCGAAGACTAATATTATTGCTAAGCTCGAGCTATTAACAACTGTACTCATTTTCTGGAACTCGAGCACCAACACCTTTGACTTTAGGATGGGCCCCATGTCCCTAACCATCCTCAACATGGCCCAAATCTTCGGTCTAAGTCCTTCAGGTAGAGTGGTGGATGTCACCTACGACTAGGCACTCTCTATTCGTACAACCGCTAAGAGCTCGGGCAGTTCTGCCCCCATTTTTTAAATGGAGTATAACTCATCAACCTTTAAAAGCTATTGGACCTCATTTACAGGCTTCATCCTATTTGCCAAGAAAGAATTTGGCCCCTCATCCTCCAACGCCAACAGAGACCAAGAGCATATGTACTTTTTGCTGTACTGGCTTAACAAGCATGTCTTCCCCAATAAATCCAAAGAAGTGATGGTAGAATGGATCCCTCTAGTAGAAACTCTTCACAACTTTGACGATGTAGCCACGAGCCATTTCCTTCTCTCTCATCTCTACCATATTCTCTTCGAGATGACTCGGGAAGAACCATTTGAAACCAACCTTAATGGGCCAACTTGAAAGGTCCAACTATGGTTGCAATGGTATTTCCTCGAGCTTCGGGTGGCCAATCTCAAATTCCCTGAAGGAGTGGCCTCTGCCCGAATCTTTGCTAAGGCCTCTCCCACCAATCATTCCACATTTTACTGCCTTTACTTTTTTAGAGTCTGCAGGACTCGGGCAGACTTGGAGTGGGGAGCATCAGTTTTAAGGAGATACATTTGGTTTTCTGATCAAGTCTTTCAAGACGCTTTTGGAGAAGACACCAGCACCTTCTTCCGAGAGAAATTCATCAGCTGCATTCAAACTAGGGATCTAGCCCGGGAAGTCAGGAATGACCACTACGAGTGCGGGCTAGAAGTTTATCACCTAAACTTCTGCAATAGGCAGTTAGGCTTTAGGCAAGCCATTTCAATCCCTTTCTTTGACTCAGTACATTGTGGCACCTCATACCATCTTCAATCTCCTCAAGAAGTTATTTTTCGAGCTGCCCAACAAGATCTTGAGGTCATGAGTAAGGTTGCTCGAAAGCCTGTAGCTCTCAACTTTAAATGTACCTCAATTTTCTCTTCTTGGTGGAAAACAAAGTGGACCAAGAAATATGGAAGGGACCTGTGCGAAGCCCATGACTACCTCTTCAAACAACTCTTCATCAAGTCTTATCTCAGCTCGGGCGAGCTAGAAAACTGGAAAGAGATGATTCACCACAAGAACCCGCTCATTCTAATAGGTATTTATTATCTTCTTTAACTTGTACTTATAATATTTATGATTATGCCTTCTTCTGCTCCCTTACTTGCTTCTTTCCAAATTTGTAGCTCAAGGTAATATTGAAGCAGTAAATGTCGGGCTAGAGGAAAAAGATGCAAATGCCTTTATCCTTTAAGAGGCTGCGGCTGAAGTAGAAAGATAAAGCGCTAGGGAAGGTGGTGATATCTCTGAACTATTTGAGGACTCTGAGGGTGAGGGAAAGATTGTAGCGGAGCCCTGGGCAACTCGGAGAACTCGAGCAGCAGTGGTGGAGACTTCAAAGTTTGAGCCCGAAGAAAGACCTCGAGCTCAACTCTCTATACCTGGTCCACAAGCAACCCCTACTAAGAAAAAAATCAGAGCCCAAACTTCCACATCCTCTAAGTCTTCCACTTCAATAGCTGAGGTGGGTAGGAAGAAACAGAAAGCTTCCAGTAAGTGAATCTTGTTTCTACCTCTTTTCTTACTTGATTTTCATGTTCAAAGCAAAAAAACTCCATTTTCTTCAATTCTAGGACCTCAAGCAACCAAGAAGCTTACCGTTGTTTCAAATGATGATCCTCGAATGACCGAGATGTATCAAAAGGCCAAGGTTTTGCAAGATTCCACCCTTGAAGCACTAGAGGTATGACCCACATCTCAATTTACTCCTCTGAGTTTTCCCTTTTCTTATTTTCTCCCATTTTCTCAACTCTCTGGCCGATTAGTTGAAACAGGCCATAAAAGAAGAAAGGATCCCTCTGCCCAAGGCCTCTTCTTCTCCAGCCCGAACAATACAAGTTTCCCCTCCTTGGGCTAAGTCTTCAAAGGTATATCTCTTTTTCACGCTTTACGCTTGCATTTTCACCTAATTTAGAGATTTAACACTCTACTTTTGCCTTTGTAGGCTAAGGTTGGAGTAGCTGCATCCTCTATTGGGCAAAACTCCCCTCTCTTGGTGGTGACTCCAACTTCATAGTTTGATTATTCCACTGGAGAGATGTTGCACTTCATGGAGGATGACAGTAATCCAGTAAGTACCTTATCTTGATATTTTTATGCTTAAAGCCATCTTCCTCTTTTATACTTATTTTCCTTTTACTTTTTTTAGTCTTCCCCCATGCAAGAGTCTCATCCACCAACAATGACCACATTTAGGGAGCCTGTAGTCCCTAAAATTCTTGTGCTCTCAGAGGCAACTAGCCCAAGGGTTTCTCGGGCAGCTTCTCCTAATGTAGTTGTTGCTCCCGAAGCACCTATCTTTTAACCTCAGGTTCTACCTTAGATATATTATTATTTAAACTTTTGCTATCTGATTTCTGCAAACCATATTACTTACATTTGTCTTTTCTTTGGACATTTGTAAGCCTCTGTTGAAGATTCGGGCAACAATTCTTCCCCTCAAGCAAGTGAGAAAGCTCCTCCTCAGCCATCAAAGGACACAACTCCTCATTCACCTTCCTCCAAGGTTCTAGGCTCAAATCAGGTATGTTGACTTCTCTCGTCTTGCCTTCCTTTATTTTGAATTATAAACTCTTTTCTTAACTTATCTCTCTTGGTTGTAACAAGACTCTGGAGAAGGTTCGGGCAAATCTCCACCACTCTTGGTGTGTAAAAGAGATCTTCCTTGGCCTCCCCTAGCTTCTGGGGTCATAAAGATCCCCATCCCTCAGGTACAGAAGAAAGTTAAGGCTATTGCCGCTTCCATTCCTAACCCTGCTCCTAAGATCCTTCCTTCCCTACCAATTGGGACTGCCCCTCCTATTACCGCTGAAGGTGTTGGAGAAATGCTCCCACCTCTATCATTTACTTCTTCAGCAACAACATTGTCGAGCTTGTTAAGAAGTTCGGGCAAATCAAGACCAAGCTGCAATCTCCATCTTCTTCATCTAAGTCTTCTCTCCTTAAAAATGCTCGTCAAATCTTTAAAGATTAGATAAAGAGGGATTTCACTACTTCCTTCAGTCTCAAGATTCTTAATGATGCTGAAAAGGCTCTCATCAAGCTTTACAAGGCTCAGTTACTATTAAAGGCTAAATATGAGTCATTTCTCAGTTTCTTTGAGAATCTGCGGGCGCTTAGGGACCAGCATCAGAATGCAGAGCGGGTGTCCAATAGGGTAAAATGTTTCCAAGAAAAACATACGAAGACCTCAGCCACTCTCCAATAGTTGGTGGAAGAAGGATCAGTGATGGAAGATAGGATTACAGTGGTTGGTTCCGAGATCCAGAGGTTGGAAGAGCATCTTTCTTCACTCAAGGCTAAGAAGATGAGCCTAACTAATCATCTTTCCAAGAAAGTAGACTATATGGAGAAGATCTCTCAAGAAGTAGAGAACTCACAGAACCAACTTGCCAATAGCAACATGTATTTAGGAGAACCAGGCAGAATCTTTACTATTATGCGGACTTATTTTTCTAGAATATGTGCCTTAGCTGAGGATGCAATGTTGTTAGGGTAGGATCTTTGTAATCATTTATATGAAATGAAATGAATCTCTTATTTATCTTTTCTTGTCTTGTTTCTCCTCGAGCTCTAACTGCAGTATCCTAACTTCAACCCTTCTCCACTTACTTAGATCTCCTCAATATAACAATCTCTTACATCCAATAAAGTTGGATGAAATTTCTTTAAAAACTTAGCATTAGCTGGATGCTTTTGCAAGTTCCCATCCAAATCTGCCAAGTAATATCCTCCATTACCAAGTAGGGCTCCACTTTCCAAAGCCTATCACTTGAGCTCTTAAGGCCATAATTGCCTTCCATACTAATTCTTTTCCTTGAAGGTTTTCAATTTCACCTTTTTATTATATGTCAGGGCAACAACTTTTTTTCCTTCTTGAATTTAATTTAGAGCTTCAATTCAGGTTACATCAAGATCTTCAACTCCTTGACACATAGCCTGAATATATTCTTCACCGTGCAATTCAAACTGGTTTTGAATCCTAAAATAACTCACATTAATCTCCATGGGGAGTATGACATCTTGCCCGAAGGTTAAGGCATACGGAGTAGCTCCAGTTCCTACCCTCTTGGAGGTTCTGTAAGCCCACAAAGTGTCTCCTAACTTTTCATGCCACTTCTATGGACTATATGCCACCATTCTTTTAATGATGTTCACCAAGATCTTGTTGCTAGCTTCTGCTTGACCATTTGACTGAGGGTAGTAAGGACTATATTGGATCATCTTTATCTTGAACTTGCAAATTCTTCTACTTCCTTTGAAATAAAAGATGGCCAGCAGTCTGTAACAATTGTCTCAGGCACCCCATATCTATTTAAGATCTTAGTTTCAATGAACTTCTTGACTGCAGTTGAAATGATAGTCTTCATAGCTGAAGCTTCCACCCATTTAGTGAAGTAATATGTTGCCATGATATGAATGTGTTTCCTTTGCTAGAAGTTGGGTAAATTTGCCCGATGAAGTCCATGGCTCATCCTCTGAAGGGCCAAGGCTTGACCACATGGTTCAAGGGTACTAAGGGCACATGTTGGAGAGGTCCATGTTTTTGGCATTCTTCACATCCTCAAGAGTATAGGCCTTGTAATATTTCTTCATGTCAGACCAGAAACAACCATATATTTTAAGTAACCACCTTATCTTGGTTCCAGCTTGATGTTCTCCATAGATTCCTTCACGCAATTTGGCCATTACTCTCATTGATTCTTCTAGGCCTAAGCATTTCAGTAGAAGTCCATCTGGAGTCTTTCTTAACATAGCTTTATTCCACATGACATATTTAGTTGCTTGTTGTCTATTTCTCTTACTTGTGGAGAATGATGGATCTTTCAAATACTAAATAATAGGTGTCTTCCAGTCTTCTATCTCTATTTTTTCAGTCATCGCATCTAGGCTGAATCCCCTTTCAAAGATAGAAGGGAGATTTCTTCTTTGCACTTCTATATTTCCTTCAAACTTCCTTTCTTGGATTTGTGCTTCAGAGGCCATTTGTGCCATCTCATTGGGAATTGAATTTGATTCTCTGGGATATGATCGACAGATATTTCAGTACCCCAATAGCTCAATAGTTGTGTTGATGCCAAATAGTAACCAACCATGATAATGTGTCTGCACTTGTATTCTCAATTTAACTGATTGATTACCAACTTTGAATCACCAAACACTTCAACTTCAATTCTCCCCAACTCTATCAAGATTTCTAGGCCAATTATTAGCGCCTCATACTATGCCTGATTATTGGTAGTATCTTGGTAGTTCAGAAGGAATGCATAGCAATGATGAATTCTTTTGGATCAATAATGACAATCCCAGCTCCAGCAGCATTTTAAATGCAAGATCCATCAAAATATAACTTCCAATGAGTGATCCAAAGGCTAGCTATTCTCTTTATTTAGTACTGAATCCATTCTTCCTTGCCCAAGAAGGCTTTGCTTGGCAGGATCCATACACTGGCCACTTCCAGAGTTCCTGAGATGTTGATAATCTCATCCTGAAACTCTTGATGCTCAACCAAGAAGTCTGCAATGCTTGACCCTTGATCGCTATTTGAGGCATATATTAAAAGCTGAACTCTGATAGTGTTAGAATCCACTTTCCAATCCTCCTAGTTAACATTGGTTTTGACAGTATATACTTGATCACATCAGTCTTAACAATAATGTGGATGTGGCAAGGCAACATGTAATTCCTTAGCTTGTAGGTAGTGAAGTATAAAGCCAAACACAACCTCTCTACTGGTGTGTATCTTCTTTCTACCTCAATAAAGATTCTATTGAGGTAGTAAATTGCTTGCTCTTTCCCCTTTCATTGTTTTGAGCCAGCAAGTTTCCCATTGACTTTTCAGACGTAGAAATATAAAGCTTTAAAGACTTCCCTCTCTGATGTGGCATGAACATTGGTGGAAAGGCCAAGTAAGCCTTTATTCTGTCAAAGGCTTCTTGTTGTGGTAGGCTCCACTCAAACTCTTCTTTGTCTTTTAACCTCAACAGATGAGTTAACGGCTATATCTTGCCCACCAAGTTAGCAATGAATCTCTTTAAGAAGTTGATTTTCCCGAGCAGCCCTTGCAGTTGTACTTTATTGGTGGGAAGAGGTGATTCCATTATTGCCCGAGCTTTGTTCTTGTCAACCTTTACCCCTCTTTGGTGAACAAGGAATCCCAAAAAGTTGCCTGATCTTAACCCAAAAGCACATTTCTTAGGATTCATTTTTAGCTTATGGATCCTCATTCTTGTTAAGGCTTGTCTGAAGTCTATCAAGTGTTATTCTTCAGTTTTAGACTTCACCACGATTTCATCAATGTATACTTCCATGCTATGGGTAATCAAGTCATGACAAATGGCATTCATTGCTCTTTGATAGGTTGCACCAATATTTTTAAGTCTGAATGGCATGACTAAGTATTCATATGCTCCAACTTGGCCTAGGCATCTAAAAGTTGTTTTGTGTATATCTTCTTTAGCCATTTTATCTGATTATAACCAGCATTACCATCTATGAAAGATAACACCTTATGTTTTGCCACTGCATCTACGGATAAGTCAGCTATGGGCATGGGATATTCATCCTTAGAAGTGGCTCCATTAATGTTTCTATAGTCAACACAACACCAAACTGCATTAGCTATAGCTTTTAATACAGGTACAATGTTAGCCAACCACTCGACATATTTGGCAGGCCTAATAAATCTAGCCTTTACCAGCCTCTCAATCTATTCTATGACTTTTTCATCAATCTCTTTTGACATTCTCCAAGGTGTTTGCTTCACAGGTTTATATCCATTCTTAATAGGCATTATGTGTTCTACTAAGGTTGAATCTAAACATGGCATCTCAGTGTAATGACAGGCAAAACAGTCTTTAAACTCATGAAGGAGATTGACTATCTTTGCCCAATCTTCAGTTTCCAACAGGCCACTAACCTGTATAGGCCTTAGATCTTCCTTAGTTCCCAAATCAATGGTCTCTAAGGGGTCTTATACCTCTGGTGGTGGCTTGTCAGGTTCTGCACACAAAAATTCAACTAACTCTGGACTCTTAGGCAAGTCTTCTGGCCCATCCAAGTCATATACACATTCAGCCATATAAATGGCTGTTTCTAACTCCCTTCCAAAAAACCTCTCTTTTACCTCTGTTCTGGTTGCTTGAAGACTCTTCCTCACATTCCTCTTGTTCTTTGGCCAAGCTCTCCCTTTCTTGCTTTCTCTTTCTCCCTTATACCAATAATCTTTTGATTAAGGACCTAACTGCAACTACTTAGTCCTTTCTTCTTTGTTCTGATATTATTGGTGTTGGGGAGTTGGGACGATATGGGGTCTATCCCATTCCTCCATTTTGAGGAACAATCCTTGTTCCAAAAGCTTTTGGGCCATCACCTTAGTCAGGTTGCCATTCTCATCAACTTCTAAGCACTGAAGAGTCCTAATACCAGGATTGTAAAAGCTAGCTTCTGCAACATTAGCTGTGGGGAAGAATGACCGTGTCTCGGCCTCTACCATCTCCCAAAATCATGGTTCTTCGGTCTTGGCTTCATGGTACACTGCAATTTGTTGGTGTATTGTAGATGGTACAGACAAACTCTGATGAATCTAGTCTCTATCGAGCAAAGCTCCATAAGTGGAAATACTATCTACTACAAAGAAAGCTAGCATGATTTGCTTGGATCCTAAGTCAACTTCTAAAGGCAATATCTCATGTGTTTTAGTGATAGCTCTAGAAAAGCTAAAGACTATTAAATCCGTAAGAATGAGATCTTCTTCACTTCTTCCAAATTTCTTCATTTTCTTCAATGGTATTATTTTGACTGCAACTCCTCCATCAATTAAAACCCTTTTGAATGGTACTCTCTCCAAATGAGCAATCACATATATAGGCTTGAGATGGTTAGCTAAAGTCATACTCGGGTGATTGAAAACCATTCTATCAGAATACACTCTCTCGGGCTCCTTCCTTATTTGCTTGGGCAAACCCTTCTGGCTAGATTCTTCATTTCTTGCTTCTTCAACATGTGCCGTCATAGGTTCTGTTGTCAAGTAATCACCCTCTATTGTGGCAAGTTGATCAGGTCTGTGCTTCTTTTGGCAACATCAGCTCGGGTAACCTTTCCTCCCGAGCTATACCAAAGTTTGGCATTTGTTCTAGAACTTCACAAAGAGTATCAATCAACAAAGGTGAGGGCATTCTCCTTTCAGGTGAGATAGTTCCAAAGCTTATTGGCTCTAGGCTCCATCTTGGTGTTATCATTTCTATGTCCTCCTAAGCTTTCCACAAGATTCTGTACTTTCCTGGATAGAGGCTTTGTGGCATATGATATACTTCCCTTTCAGTTTTGCTATTTGCTATCTCCTTTTTCTCCAATGAAGTTGATTTCTTCCCCCATGAGGTACTTTCTCAAACTTCACATTTTCAAAGGTTTCTGATCTAACAGGGACTTTTAGTGAGTTCATATGGGCTTTATGTTGCCTCTGGACTCTCCTAATCATAGAAGCTCCCATTTCCTTAATAGATCTCCTATCTTTTCCAACCACATACCATTTCCGCCCGAGTCGGGTAAAATCTTTCTTAGTGAATAAGGATATTACGCTCTTTGTTCTTCCCTTCATCCTGATATCACCACCGACATAGCTTGGCTAGGGAGATCTCACGTTCACCTATCTTGGCATTTTGGCTTCTCTGTCTTCCACTTCTTCAGAGACTTTGTGGTTTCTAAACACGTCAAACAAGTTTTTTGGTTGAGAATCTCTTCCTAACCTTTGAAAAACATTTTTGGAGGTCTCTTTCTTAGCTGCCCACACGATGCTTCTGCGAGCTTCTTGTTCTTCATTTTCTTTTCTTTTGATCAACTCCTGATCAATAATAGCTCATGATACTGGTACTTCTAACTCATATTCACACTGGCACTTGTTACACAACACCAACCCTTTAACTATAGCTACTTTGGGTTTCTCTGGCAGCTTGATAGTTTATTTTGTCGGTCTATCAACTTGTCTCCTTTCTGCTTTTACTTCCCAAGTGGCTTTCCCTTTCCCTTTTTTCAACCCAAGTTAGGTTGATCATGTTTATTGGGGCTTCTGGGAAGGGATTTATGTTAATCATCATGTTAGCCTGTGGTTTCTCCAGTAGCAACTTTCCCTTCACTATGAGGTCTTGTATCCAATCTCTAAACCAGACACAGTTGGTTATGGAGTGGTTGAAGGTATAGTGTAGCTTACAATCCTTTTTTCCTCTTACTTTTTCTGGTTTAGGCATCTTTTTGGTGTTGTTGGGTACAATCACTCTTACTCGCACCAATTCTTCATAGATCTCCGAGGCCTTGGTTAAATCAAAAGAATAACTCTGGTATTTAAGGAGCTTCATAGGGACAAATCCTCCATCATTTATCACCACTTTCTAATCCTTAACTGGTTGGACTAACTCTGTCACTATTAATGGTTTGAAGAGGGTAGTCATTTCTACCTCACACATGTCTATCCCTTCTTTTTCGTGGCCATCACTTGCTTCTGACTCTGCTCATTCAAACTCTACTTGGTGAATTGCAGCTTTATTTTTGTAAAAGGGGGGAACCTTGGATGAATGTTTCACTTGTTGTTCTTCAAGCAACAACTTCTCATACTTTGTAGCAGTGATTATCAACTCTTACAATTCATTGAACTGTACATCATAAATTTTTTTTCTCAAAGGCAGCCTCAAAGCCTTCTGAGCAATGGATATAAGTTGGGCATGATTGACAGGGAATTGGCACCTCATCCTTGTCCTTCTGAAACTCATCGTGAAATCTTCTATAAACTCATGCTCATATTGATTCACCTCCACTAAGTCATTGATAGACATCTCAGGCTTCATCTTATAAAACTGCTCATGGAAAGCCATCTCCATTTGCCCCCAGTTAACAATTGAATTAGGGGGCAACAAAGAGTACCACTGAGATGCTAAGCCAACCAACAAGTCCCAAACAATCTTAACTTATAGTTAGGATTGTCTTCAAATGCCACGTAATGATTGGAGAACTTGAAAATGTGATCTCTAGAGGACACACTGCCATCTTTTCCACTGAAAGTTGGAAACATGGGCATCTTGAAGTTTAGGGGAAAAGGATCCTGCTCATCAATATACTCAGGGTATGGTTTTTGGTAGGTGATCCTGAATAGCGGGTGAGCCTGAGGTGAGCATTCTGGACTATCATCCTCGTTAACTCAGCTAACTCATCTCTGAGTTGCTGATTTGCTGTATTATTAGGCGGAGTATGAGGGAGTTCCCACTTCGGGCTACTATCATTGCTTGAGAAAGCTTCGTTTCTTAGTTCGAGCTTCCTCCATTTGGCCCCTCCTCCTTTATTAGCCAATGGCGGTGGCCTATGAGGGGGAGATTTATCTGCAGTTGTGGCATCCCATATTTCTTTATTTCTTGCCCGCTCTGCCCCTTACCATCTAATAAAAGGGGGTTGGGCAACTCCGCATCTGTGATCTCTTCCAACACTAGTTGATTAACTCCAAATCTTTCCTTGTTCTTCCCTTTATTCCTCTTTTCCTCAAGTAAAGGAAATAGAGGAATAACTGGCTCCTTCATAGGGCTGGCTTCTCTTATCATCTCTCTAGCATGACCATTTCTTAGAGTAGAACATTTCAGATCTAGTTTTCTTTGCAGACTCCCTGTTAAAGAACAGAGTTTACTAACTTCTCCTCTGGTCTCTAGAGAAATCTTCTCCATACTTTTCAACACAGCCACCATGGTGGCTTGTAGGTCTTCATTGGTCACATTTCCTCCTGACTTCTCAGATGGGGTCAGGTTTTCCAAAGCAGTTAGTCCTTATAGAGAAAGGAAATCTTCCAGAAGATTTGTCATGGTTGATCTTGGTATACACTAGGGTGGTCCGTACTCTGTGTTCCACCTAAAGGTTTTCTCTTTCCTTCTTCTTCTTGGCATACAAGCTATCAATCAAGTCTCACCGACTGTGCCAAAACTATGTTTGGGCAAAGATTTCTTTAGAAAAAAGATATTTGGACCTCAACACAACTCCCCAAAGAATTGGCACTTGGGATGTGTAATCGGGCTCTTGCTTGTTGATGTGCTACAAAAGAGAACAAAGTTAGTTCTGAAATGTGCCTTTGTGGTGCCTTAAGTGTAGGCCTTGAGGCTCGCAATCAAAACTAACCAAGTGCTCGGCGTGCCACTACTTATTTCAGTATAGTAGATGTAGAACAAGTGTGTTTTAAGTTGATTACTTGGGCCCCAAGTTACTTAAACTTCTTGTTCTCAAAGGATTGTCGTGGATAGGTTAAGTCCACATTAAGTTCTTTTTCTTGCCTTGTAAACACGGGCTTTTAGTTTATGATCTTGTATGCTTGAATAGAATTAGACCAGATCCTATTTAAGTCATTTGTTCGATCCTTAATTGCTTTTATTGAAAACATATCCATTAAACTAATGGATCCAAATGCAAATGAGACTCTTAAAATAGGAAAATTGATGGAAATAACTTGAATACATACTAGAGAATGCATTAAGTAACATATTTACTAATTCATAAAACAAACAAAGAGCTTCAGGCAAGATTTCACCTTGTTTGGCAAAGTTGAACTTCTTGTAGTCACTTCTCTTTATATTTACAGGGTTTGTATGCTAAAAAGGGATGTATGGTGTTGATGCACAAAATCAGTGAGGACTTTGGTACAACAGAAAGTGTTAAGTTTATGACCTTCGTTAGATTGCTCCGGTCACTAGTGTGGACAAGTATGTAAATGGATAGGGACAGGGAAGCAAACACAAGATGTACGTGGTTCACCCAAATTGGCTACGTCCACGGAGTAGTGGAGTTGTCATTAATTGTGAAGGGTTTACACAAGTACATAGGTTCAAGCTCTCATTTAGTGAGTCATAGTGAATGATTTAGTACAAATGACATTAGGTAATATTGTGAGAGAATGATCTCTACTTATAAAAGAGAGTTTCTAGTTTCATTCTAACATTGACACGTGTCGTGTTGTGATTGGCTTCTGATGTTAACACGTGTCGCTATGATTGGCTTCTGATGTCGACACGTATCGCGCTGTGATTGGCCTCTTGGTTGGAGGGAAACTCTTCTGGGTCCTTGACAGTATAACATTGACTGGTGCTCAGTAGTTTCAGGATTGGTCAAGTATGGTACAAACAGTGCTCCCCTAAGTTCCCGAGTAAGGGAAGGTCCTCAATTAGGGACTTGCAAGATCCAAGCCATTGAGTAATCACGAAACTTCTAAGTACTGAAGTGTGATATCATTTTCACTTGCCTTATGATAGACGCATATTTATGCAACTTAGTTAACTAGTTTTCTTGCATTTACGTTATTAGTTCTTAGTTATTTTAGTACTTTAAGCCATTTTCGTGTGTTTGTAGGTCCAAAGGGCTAAGGTAGCAGGAAAGTGCATTTTGGTGCATTTTGGAGCAGTTTTGAGCTTGGAATGGATTACATATGATATGAGCAAGATGGATGGACGAATTTGAAGACAAAAGAGGCTAAGAACATGCTAAAAATCTGGTGAAACAAATACAAGTTGCAAGAAGGGATAAATTTCTAGAAGGATTGGCCAAAACTTCACTCAAAACACATCAATGCCGTGGCTTTTACTTCCACCTCCACCAGAAATTTGAGTAATGATGCAATGCTTAACTCACCATGACATGTGAGTGGATGATGCAATGCTTAGCTCACCATGACATGTGAGTGGATGATGCAATGCTTAGCTCACCATGACATGTGAGTGGATGATGCAATGCTTAGCTCACCATGACATGTGAGTGGATGATGCAATGCTTAGCTCACCATGACATGTGAGTGGATGATGCAATGCTTAGCTCACCATGACATGTGAGTGGATGATGCAATGCTTAGCTCACCATGACATGTGAGTGGATGATGCAATGCTTAGCTAACCATGACATGTGAGTGGATGACTCAATACCTAACCCACCAACAATTCCCACTCTTTGCCATGCTCACCTACTCAATTCCACCAACATTTTGTGTTAAACAAGTCCATCCTCTTCCTATAAATACCATGGCATCAACCTCATTCAAATCATCCAGAAATTAACCATTCTCCAAGCCTTTCCTTGCCTCTCCTACATATCTAAACCCCTTCCCATCCATTCCTCCAAATAACCAACCCTTCAACATCATTCCAACCTTGTTGTTGCGGCAAAGAGAAGGAGAAAAGTCCTTAGACGCACTTGCTATCCAACATGGATCGTTGGAACGTTTAGGTGCTTTCTTTCCTTTGTTTTTCAATGTTTAAATTTGTTTATCTTTGTTTTGTAATAATGAGGAACTAAACCCCCCTTGGCTAGGGGGGGATTCGAAACCATGTTAATGCTTGCAATATGATTTGATTACTTTTAATTGCGTTTCATAAGTTATGAATTCGATTTACTTATCTATTTGATTGATAACATGTTTATGTATGTTGATTAGGGATGCATACTTAGTTTGCATGCATAAATATGATGCTAGAGTATAAGGGAATTTCACCTAATCGTTATGAACTTATATTCATGAGTAGTAAAAGTCGCTAGTCACGATTGTGTTAAGTAAATCCTTGGCATAAGTTTCATGCAAATCATAGTAACGAGTGCCTCGTCAATGCTTATGTTTTTCATAGAACTTAATGATTCTTGCTTGTATCTCTATTATGCAATTCATGTAGGGAACTTGTAGGGAATGTTTTGGGTTGTCGTATGCAATCATCCAACCCAATAACTTGTGGAAAAACTGAGGGTTAATTAGTGCAATTCACGGTTAATTTGGGGCGTTGAGAATTAATAAGTTATTGAAATGCAATTGGAAATCATTTTGTATGCAAGCAAGACATGTGTGGAGAAGAACCCCTTAGCTAGCCTTCCATTATCCATTCAACCCAAATTTGTTTAAAATCTATTTAAGTTTTTAGTTTATTCGTTTTTACTTTCAACTTCACCAAACTCAAATCCCCCTTTTACTTTCTTGTTTTAAAATCTTTTGTTTACATTTTTAACTTTGTTTTTATGTTTTTAAATTAGTTTTCAAGTGATTTAGCAATCCCTCCTAATCCCCGGCCTAGAACGATACCCTACTTACATCTATACTACAATTGTCAAAAAGAGGGTTTAATTTGTGTGTCAAGTAATTCTCACATCACCTTATCTGTTTCATATGTAGATGTGGCATCTTCTCTGGAAGTACTTTTCCTTCATCCAAGGATGGTATCTTTAACCGATGAAGATGCACAAGGTCATGTATCAATTTCACTTAAAGCTTACTTGTAGTTTCCGGCTTTGTCAAGTGCGATACAAACCCTATAATAAGAGTCCCTCAAATCGCCGAGCTAGGAGATTTGCCGAAGAAGGTAACAGACAAGGTAAACAATCAGACTTCCAAGCAAGCAACCTGGATTGGAGGTTCGACTTTGACTTTCGGTTGATTGTTCTCCTTCTCCTTGTGTCTTAATAGCAATAAGGATAAGGAGAATCAAATGAAGAATAGATGATATGAGATACTTTTGCTTTTGAAGAAGTAACTTTCCACAGGCTTATTCTTGAACTGGGCTGGAGGGTTTTGCTGGTTTCCTCTAGAGTATAATGCCGACTTAAGAATTTGAGGGTCAAAACAAGTCCATCAAATCTAGAGTACGTTTGACCCTGATGACATGGGATACTTTTGCTGTTGACAAAGTAGTGTATGTATCAACACACGTTCTATTACGCTTGTCTCCACATGCTTCCTTGTATCATTCTCACTTACTCTATCTATTCCTCAGGCAGATGTGGTATCTTCTCTGGAAGCATAAGATGTTGAAGATGAGTACTCGAGAGCAATGTCAAGTAAGTAATCAGGGAAGAGGTTCGAGGCAGTCAGTTCCTAACTGGAAGCTTGATTCCAAGTGTTGACTGATTGCTCTCTTTCTCCTTGTCTTGCAGGTAAGAACAAGGCCAAAGGAAAAGACAGGGAAAAAGCATGATGTGGAATACTCTTACTTTTAACCCTGATGATATGAGATACTCTTGCTCTGGTGTGGCTTGTTTGCAGAGGGATTATCGGGAGGAAAAGAAGCTAAGTATTTCGAGAGACTCTGCTAAGAGTGCCCTCTCGGATATGAAGAAAAGTTGAGCATATATATGAGTCTCCCTAACAGCAAGTAGTAGTGTTATTCCTAACAACAAGTAGTAGTGCTATTCCTTTACCCTTATTGGTCATAGCAATGTAGTGGGAGCTGCAAGTTTCATGTGTTTTAACTTTGTCAGAGCATTTTGAAAAAGTGGTCTGTGGTATCTGGAAAGCTGATGTTACGTGTGAAGATTGCAGACAAGCTTTATCCAAGAAAATCTGGCTCTCGAAGTTTGGAGAGCGGTGCCTCTTCGATTTTCGAACAAGCAATCTGGCTTTCGAGATTCAGAGAACGGTGCCTCTTCAATTTTAAGAAAGCAATCCTGTTGGGAGTCTGACTCTTAAGATTTGGAGAGCAGTGTCTCTTCAATTTTTGAGAAAGTAATCATGGCGGAAGTCTAGCTTTCGAGATTCAGAGAGCGGTGCCTCTTCGATTTTGAGAAAGCAATCCTGTTGGAGGTCTGACTCTTGAGATTCAGAGAGTAGTGTCTCTTCGATTTTTGAGAAAGTAATCCTGTTGGAAGCCTGGCTCTCGAGATTCAGAGGGCGGTGCCTCTGCGATTTTTAAGCACGTAATCCTGTTGGAGTTTGGCTCTTGAGATTCAGATAGCAGTGCCTCTTCGATTTTTGAGAAAGCAATCATGTTGGGAGTCTGACTCTGACTTTTGAGATTCGGATAGCAGTGTCTCTTCGATTTTTTAGAAAGTAATCTTGTTGGGAGTCTGTCTCTCGAGATTCGGAGGGCGGTGCCTATTCGATTTTTTAGCACGTAATCATGTTGGGAGTTTGGCTCTCGAGATTCGGAGAGCGGTGCCTCTTCGATTTTTGAGAAAGCAATCATGTTGGGAGTCTGACTCTGACTTTTGAGATTCGAATAGCAGTGTCTCTTCAATTTTTGATAAAGTAATCCTGTTGGGAGTTTGGCTTTTAAGATTCAGAGGGCGGTGCCTCTTCGATTTTTTAGCATGTAATCCTGTTGGGAGTCTGGCTATCGATATTTAGAGAGCTGTGCCCTTTCGATTTTTTAGCAAGCAATCTTATTGGGTGTGTTTTCTCGAATGTGAGTAAAGGTTGGGCATTTTTGCCAGTCTGCCTTGCCATGAAGCACGGAGGTTGACACACATTGGGACTTTATAGTTATCAAGCAGTGTTGCTGTTTCTTTACTCTTGTGGGTAATAGTAGGGTAGCTAGACCTTCAAAATTTATGTGTCTAAACTTTTTCAGAGATCTTTGGCAAAGTTATCTGTGGTACCCGAGGAGTTGATGTTGCGTGTGGAAAGTGGTGCCTTTTCGGAATTCGGAAAGTGGTGCCTCTTCGATTTTTGAACCAACGGCCCTGTTGCCTTTTCTTTTATAAGGGCACCAATTGTGTGTAAGGAGTACATTCAGAGAGTTGTTGCTTGTAGGAATTTTCCCCTTACTTCAGAGATTTATTGCACCTCATTTCTCCTTCATCATTTCTGGGAATGTCTGGCCTATCCGACCGTCGTTTTGACTTGAACTTTGGTGAAGAGGCAACCATGCCTTCTCAAGACAACATATGGTGCCCATCCTTCTTATCCCCTACTGGTCCTCTTACCCTTGTGGACTCTATATGACCGCTGCGGTGGTGGCCAGGAACATTCTCACTCCCAAAGATGAGTTGGCTATTAAGGATTCTCTGGCTCTTAGTGTTCAGTGTGTAGGTTCTGTGTCTAATATGGCCCAATGCCTATTTGCTCGAACCTGTCAAGTTGAATCATTGGTGACTGAAGTGATAAGTCTCAAATAGGAAATCATAGAGCTCAAGCATGAGAATAAACAGTTACACAGGCTCACACATGACTATACTACAAACATGAAGAGGAAGCTCGACCAGCTACAGGAATCTGATGGTCAGGTTTTACTTGATCATCAGAGGTTTGTGGGTTTGTTCTAAAGGCATTTATTGCCTTCGTTTTCTAGGGCTGTACCGCGTAATGAAGCTCCAAATGATCAACTTTCGATGCCTCCTCCTTCTGGGGTTCTGCCTAGTACTGAGACTCCGAATAATCACCCTATAGTGCCTCCTCTTTCTGGGGCTCTGCTGACTGTTGAGACTTCTCGTTTGGAGACTTGAAAAATCCAAGTCACTGAGTGGTTGTGAAACTTCCGAGTATCAAGGTGCAGTAGCATATAGTAGGAGTCCTCCAAGTCTCCGGTCGAGGGAGTTGACGAATGAGGCATTTCCTTTCTAAGTGGTAGCCCAAAACTCCTTCTTCATATATATTTGTTATGAAAGTTGTTAGGCCCAAAGAAGTGGAGGCCTAGGCAATTTTTTTTTCGATTTTTTTTTTCGAATTTTTGAATTTTTGAATTTTCGAATTTTTGAAATATATATATATATATATATATATATATTTTAAAGCTTTGTAGGTAAAGCTTTGGTGTTGAAGCTTTATAGGTGAAGCTTTGAGGTTGAAGCTTTGTTGGGCACCATGAATTGATTTTGCTTCACACTATCTTGATCAAGATAGTGTGAAGCTTTTGTAGGTGAAGTTTTTGTGTTGAAGTTTTGTAGGTCAAGCTTTTGTGGGTCAAGCTTTTGTGGTTTAAACTTTTGTAGGTGAAGCTATTGTGGGTGAAGTTTTTGTAGGTGAAGCTTTTGTGGGTCAAGTTTTTGTAGGTGAAGCTTTTGTGGGTCAAGCTTTTGTGGGTCAAGCTTTTGTAGTTCAAGCTTTTGTGGGTGAAGCTTTTGTAGGTCAAGCTTTTGTAGGTCAAGCTTTTGTGTTGAAGCTTTTATGGGTGAAGCTTTTGTGTTGAAGCTTTTGTAGGTGAAACTTTGGAGTTGAAGCTTTGTAGGTGAAGCTTTGGAGTTGAAGCTTTTGTTGGGTACCATGAATTGATTTTGCTTCACACTATCTTGATCAAGATAGTGTGAAGCTTTTGAGAATTTGTAGTTGTCCTCCATTGATGAAGCTTTTGTTGGTGAAGCTTTTGTGTAAAAGCTTTTGTGGGTGAAGCTTTTGTAGGTGAAGCTATTGTGGGTGAAGCTTTTGTAGGTGAAGCTATTGTGGGTGAAGCTTTTGTAGGTGAAGCTTTGGAGTTGAAGCTTTGTAGGTGAAGATTCGGAGTTGAAGCTTTTGTTGGGTACCATGGATTGATTTTGCTTCACACTATCTTGATCAAGATAGTGTGAAGCTTTTGAGAATTTGTAGTTGTCCTTCATTGATGAAGCTTTTGTTGGTGAAGCTTTTATGGGTGAAGCTTTTATGGGTGAAGATTTGGAGTTGAAGCTTTGTAGGTGAAGATTTGGAGTTGAAGCTTTGTAGGTGAAGCTTTGGAGTTGAAGCTGACATTGACACGTGTTGTGTTGTGATTGGCTTCTGATGTTGACACATGTCGCGCTATGATTGGCTTCTGATGTTGACACATGTCGCGCTATGATTGGCTTCTGATGTCGACACGTGTCGGCCTCCTGGTTGGAGGGAAACTCTTTTGGGTCCTTGACGGTATAACGTTGACCGGTGCTCAGTAGTTTCGAGATTGGTCAAGTATGGTACAAACATATGGTAAACAAGTTTATACGAAGGAATCGATGCTACACCACTGAAGGAGTTATCAATGCTTTTAAACTAGATAAGAGATAGCTTTTTCGGAGAACTATTGCTAAAAGTATTGGAATTAGGGTTGATTACAGCTTTTGTATGCAAATCTGGCTTGAGAGTAGAGGTTTTATGTTTGTTTGTTTGACTGATTGAGTATCCTTATCTTTGGGGCCTTTTCTTCCTTTTATAGGCAAATTAGCCCGATTGCTATGACTTTTGCTCTTGCTCGAAAACACCGGGAGGGTAGTGAGTCATCAGTTTTTTACTTGTAATGCCACTAGAAAGTGTTCTTTGGCTGGTAGTAGGTTAGTCTCCATCACTTGTCACTTCAATGGTAAGCACGTGGCTTGAACCTTGGCTTAGAAGGCTTCAATTTGCCTTTGGGCTCGGTGCTGGGCTTCGGGCAAGTCCCCTTTAATTTGGCACCCTTGGACTCTCCTTCATCTAAGTCCAATATTCAAATATTAACCCAAATAACCTTAAATTTAATTTTATAGAAAATTAAAACTTTAACTTCAAAGAACAAACAAAAAGCATCCCTCGAAATGCTTGATTGTTTGTTGTTTTTAGTCGAGCACCATCTTATTTTTTAAGCTCATCTTTTTCTTCTCAGTGTTACAATTATTTATGCTTAAGTGAATGAAGGAATAACCAAACAGGTTATGCTGAAGTAGATAATTTTATAGCAAGAAACCTTGGGTACAACCAAGTCCAGGACATTCATATTCTTACCCAAATTAATTCTAGCATTTTTAGTGATGAGGTGGAATAGAGAATAAGGAAAGAGTAAATGCATACTAAATTTACAAACTACACCAGTAAAAAATAAGCACGTTAATTAACACTAAAATAATAATTCAATCATCAACTTCTATGTCGTTTAGTTTACAAAATTTAGTCTACAAATTTTATCTCCATAAAGAAAAACTCAGTTATGAATCCAAAATAAAATGTTTTATCATTACTCACTATCCGTCTCATACCCATGTGTATCTTTACTACTCAGAATACCTTTCCAAGCTGAGCGTGGTTCTGTCTGACCTTAGTTTTCGGCAACGAGTCATTCCTTAGGTACTTTTGTTGGATAATTTTAACCAACCAACTATCCGGATTATTGAGCACCTTCCGAGCCAATTTAGCTAGACAAGCTTTATTGAAATGCTCCAGTTTTCTGACCCCAATGCCCCCAGCACCCTTCGGTCTACATACATCATTCCAGGCTACTGGGTTAGCCCTAGTGTCCTTTCCCTAAAAGAAATTTATTCATTCCCTATTAATATCCTTCTTGTTATTTTTATCCAATTATGACAATTATTTTAGAGTTTTTATCACAAATGGTCTATGATATTGGCTTAACTCATTATTTTGGTCTTTAACATTCAAAATCAATAAATTTGGTCCCTGACATTCGATGCCACACATCAATATAGTCTTTCTACCAATAATCTGTTAAATCATCCATTAAAAATGCATGTGCTATCTCACGTGACCCTTTAAGAGAGGGCATTTTCGTGAAATCATCTCACTTGTTGAATTCAGCATCAAACATTTGTTGACTCATGTGCTGACTTGACCCTTTCCCTTTCTTCCTGAATTCGGCGGGCAAACATTTGTGATTGTTTTTTTATGAGTTAACTATGAGTTAACTATGTCTTTTTATTGAAGCAGGCGTGCCATACTTGCTACTGAGCTCGGTCCAGCGAGCAAAATGAGTGTGGTGGTGTGGTGATGAAATGTGTTGCAGACTTTTACACCTAGCGACTTTGGCTGAGGAAAGAACACTCTCAGCCTTGGGTAAATGTAACTTAGCAGATTTGGAAAGAGACTTACAGAAACATCCAATAAATGTTAAATTTCTGAAGAAATATCACCCCAACTTTGTGGGATGTTAGGGATTGCTATATAGAAGAAAAAGTACAAGCGTTGCATGAAATCTAAAGCCAGCTTTGCACTCGTCATGATTAAGGAAAATGCAAGACAAAGAAATTTAAAGAAATCTTGTTCATTTCAGCAAATGTTGAAAGTTACATCAGATTTAGCTCAATAGTTTTACATCCCTAACTAGGACAGTTACCCTAGAATGGTGGGTCTACATTTTGTCCGACTCTGCCTAAATATTGTTACAATTGGCTAAATAAATTTCAACATATCCAACTTCCATTTGCTGTCTCAATTCCTTTTAATATTCTGCGGCTTTGCCCGAGAGCCGGACCGATAAAGTCGTGGTAGTTTATCCCGAAGCATACACCTATGTTGATGAAGTGATTAAGAAAGCAGAAGCTATGTGGAAGTCTGGGCTTGTGAATATCAACATGAATGAAATCTACCGGTGCGATTAAGGCTACTCAGTTACTCATTAATGCCATAGAAGTCCTGAAACGGAAGCAGGGAGTAATGCGCCTTTCTGATGATATTATAAGAACTGATTTCTCCTTAGGCATGCTATCTCCAACAACAATTGAGACTTGAAAAGTCCATGCAAATTCCAAGGGATGCATTCCTACCTCTTTGAAGGAGAACCCAGTATAAAGACCTACTCAAGGACGATGAAGGCCATTGAGAAAATAATGCATGGTGGAAATCCTTTCACCAGTCATAAAAGGAAATTGGATTCATGCAGCTTTGGGTACCTTTGAGAAGATAGGAAGAAAGTTGGAATTAGAAAGGTCTGAAAGCGTCTAAGGACTCTAGGTGATCCTGGAAAATTTTAAAGACTCGAATTTCTTAAAATCTTTGGCCAAGGAATGGAATTGAAGGGAGTTTTATAGATAAGGATCGGGTGACGGTTGGAATTCATGGGTTACTGCAAAGGTCTTAGAAAAGCAACGGCTGTATGAATGGTGCAAGTTCCAAGAGAAGGCGTGCGACAATGGTTAATGAAAGGCGGCTATTCAATCATTATTAGCGCCTCGGTTTGCAGGCTTAACAACGATTGAAGGGGGCACCGTTTGGGTTAATATTTAACTTTGGACATAAAGGGAAGGAAGCCCAAAAGAGCTCAATAGAGGATATTTTGCCCGAGGCCCAAAGTCAAGCCCATATACCCATCTCGAGACAATATGACGACTCCCCATTAAATGCAAAGGTTAGGTGCTTACAAAGGAAGTGACAACCGATGGTAATCAACTAACTCTTGGCCCAAAAGCACTTTTCCGAATGGTAGAACATGTAAAAATGTTGATGAGTCACTACCCTCCAGTTGTTTTCAGGTAAGAGCAGAAACAACATAGTCGGGCTAATTTGCCTATAAATAGGGGAAGAGGGCCTAGAGACAAGGAAACTCAACCAATCAAACAAACAACCATACAACTTGCCTCTTAGTCAAGCAAGTATCCAGAAAGTTGTGCTTTGTCCAGATTCTGCACCCTTTTAGCTTTAGACTTCCTTTAGAAAGACATCTTTTGTCTTTATATCCCACCAAGAGAAAGAACCAATGGGAAAATATATCCCATAGGCAATAAGGCCCAGATTGACACATACATAAGGGAAAAGGGCCTAGAGACAAGGAAACTCAACTAATCAAACAAACAAACGTACAACTTGCCTCTCAGTCAAGCAAGTATCCAGAAAGTTGTGCTTTGTCCAGATTCTGCACCCTTTTAGCTTTAGACTTCCTTTAGAAAGACATCTTTTGTCTTTATATCCCACCAAGAGAAAGAACCAATGGGAAAATATATCCCATAGGCAATAAGGCCCAAATTGACACATACATAAGGTGATGATGTGAACACCCGAGTCGAAATTAGACCCAGAACTTTACACACCCTACACTAAAGCCACGAAACACGGCACAAAGGAAAGATTGCAGATCGAAACAATTGCGGAATCAAGAAAGGGCGATACCAAATGGTGGTAAAATTGTTAGACCCACGAAAATTTGCTATAGAATTGCTAGTAAAATTGAATGATAAGAAATTTTAGATACAAATTGAAGTTCATGTATTTTCCTAGTTCAAAAGAAAGCCTAATTAGAGTAATCGTTCCGTAGTGATAGGGTGGTTGGAATATAGCTCCTGTGGTAAAAAAATTAGGATTTTAAATCCCTGGGGTAAAATCTGTTAGAATTTATGCTCAAAATTGAAAATTTCGTTAATTTTCTATTATTTATTAGCACATGAGCTGCACATATTAAGCTAAAACGAAACTCTCTATACACATATTAGGCCAAAATGACCTCTTTATTAATTGTTAATATGTGGGGCTGGCTCACGAGCTAATAATTAAAAAAAGTTGACGAAATTTTTAATTTTAAGCATAAATCTTAACAAACTTTACCACATAAGCTTAAATTCTCGTTTATTTTACCACATAAGCTATCTTTCAACCATCCTATAAACTATTAATCTAGTTAAGCCTTCAAAACAAAGACAATCCGGCGCCATATAAACAAGACTCCATACAGGTGCAGAGAGAGAGCTCGCCCGCGGATTTGTGGAAGATGCTTCAAGCTTGGAAGCCACTGAGTCTGAACATTCTCCAGAAAACACTCCGCCTTTCCTCTTCTTCTCCCACTCGCCTTCCAATCAAATCCTTCTCCTGCAAAATGTCGTCCGACTCGCCGCCCTTAACTCACTCCATCACTCTCCCGAGTCAACTCGCCGAACCCGTCCAGATCGTTGCCGCCCCCAACATCTCCCCTTCCGAGTTCAGGCGAGTCACGCCTTTCATTCACTTTGTATTTGCAGATGTAGTCACAATTTCGATTGTAATTCAAACCCAATTACAATGCTAATTACTCAGTAATAGAAATGTTAATTTAAAACGAAATTACAATTTTGAATCTTTGATTGTAATTAAAACCCAATTGCGATGCTAATTAATTATGCAAAAATGTGAAATTTGCAGGAGCGCCATCGATTCGTCTTTGTTCAAACAATGGCTGAAGAACATGGAAAGTGAAAGTGGGGTTTTAAGTGGCGGTGGCTTGTTTCTTAAACGAGTTTTAATTCAGGTAATTCAAATTGAAAGTTCAATCCTTTGCATTAGCAACGGTTGTTTTAGTCGTGGCTAATTCTGAGTTGGTTAATTTTTTGGGTAACAGGGTGTTGATATGTTCGGAAAGCGAATCGGGTTTTTGAAATTTGTAGCAGATGTGATTGATAAAGAAACTGGGGAAAAGGTATCTAATGATAATGTCCTTGTTTTTGTGCTTCCATTGGTGCCCCGGAATTTTCCGTTTTGATTCTGTTGCTACATTGTGAAGTAAAACTTACTTAGGTTCCAGGTATTGTGTTTGCACGAGGACCGGCTGTAGCCGTGCTAATCCTTTTGGACTCAGAGGGCAAGACCTATGCTGTTCTTACTGAACAGGTAGGTCATGACTTTGGTGTTTTGCGTAGTTTTGGTGTTGCATACGTACATGTCTGTAAATTATTGCATTAGGATATGGCGGTGTGTACTTCTCAGTTCTCATGTATTCAAACCCTGTCAAAATTCGTTCTTGTCTCCAAGGTTAGAATCCCGGTTGGAAGGATCATATTGGAATTGCCTGCTGGAATGTTGGATGATGACAAGGGTGATTTTCTTGGCACTGCAATCCGTGAGGTATCTCTCCCTTTTTTCACAAATATAATATGATGTACCATGTATGAGTCCATGTATGTCTATCTCTTTCTTTTTTTCTAAGGGCACGAAATCACCCGGAAATTGATTTAGCTTACTTGCAAACCACAAGCCTGTAGTTTTGGTTTATACTTCAGCTAGTCACCGTATTTTTGCTACATGGATTCATTGCTTTGCTTTTTTTAGCATCTCTGCTCCATAAAGAGTAGCTTGCTTAGTGATTGTTCTGTTACTTTCTGTAGAATATTTGGTACGCCTTTATCCCCATTACAGGACCTAGTTTCAAATTACTTACCCTGATATTTCCAAGGTTCTCCGAGATATAGTTGACATTCATTTCTTTTCATATCTTTGACTGGCATACATGTCTATGTGCTAATGCATATTGATGGTGACCAGTATGAGTATTGGTTGCTTATTTGTCTTTTTATTATTTCTTTCAGGCCTGAAAATATTCCTCGTAAAGTATTATGAAATTTTCTTTGGTTACTGCTTTTGTTCTGTTCAACTATATATATATATATATATATTTTTTTTTTAATCTAGTGTCTCCGGGTCTTGTGACCCGACTACTCACTAGGCCACCCGTCTGACCCCACAACATTTGGTAGGCAAGAAACTCTTGCAATTGCTAGGTGGGTACCTTGAGAGGTGTCGAACCCCAAACCTCTTGGTAACAAACTTAGGGCCTGACCATTAGACTAAACACTCTCTGTTCAACTATATTGCGCTCTCACTCTTGCTACTGCAAGTTTTACAGCCGTGCCCAAACTCGAGATGCATGACTTTTGTCTTTATACCTTTGGCAGGTTGAAGAGGAGACTGGTATATGCCTAACACAAAAAGATATGGTGGACCTCACAGCCTTCCTCGACGAATCTACTGGATGCAGAATTTTTCCTTCACCAGTAAGTTGGTGTTAATTCTTTCCTGTAGCCAAAATGCCAAAATGGAGCTTAAAATGTGGGTGGTCTCCCGTTCACTGATTTAAAATTGGAAATCACGGATTAGTTAAAATAAAATTACAATTCCCCTGGTCATTGTATTATCGCAAAGTTCGCCTTTTAGGAACTTGAGTAGAAGGCTCCCAACCAAGGAAACTCTCTTTTCTTCCCGGCTGCCAGATAAAGCTCACTAATTTTCTATTTTTTCTTGCATAGGGAGGGTGCGATGAAGAAATAAGCCTATTTTTGTATAGAGGGCCGGTGGATAAAGGGATTATTGAGCAGCTGCAAGGGAAAGAAACAGGTCTTCGTGAACATGGCGAGCTGATTAAGCTCCGTGTGGTTCCGTATGAAAAGCTCTGGTGCACAACAGCTGATGCAAAGGTTTTAGCAGCCCTTACGCTTTATGAAAGGGCCAAAAGAGAAGGGCTCTTGCCTCCGCCAAAAGCCTGAACTGCTAATCTTAACCACTATACCCTAGTTTTGGTCCTCTTGAGTGCCCAGTTTGTATTAGATCCTGACTGGATTCCTTTTATCTGCTATGTAAAGTGTGTTTCCAATTTTTACAATTTCAGTAAATTTGGGAAGAAAATAAAGAGATTGCATCCATCTCATGGTTATGGCTTTTAGGGGTTGCGCCAGGACAAGGAACTTCGGAACGAGTCAAATTTCGGCTAGGGTGTGATCGTTGGAGGTGTCCACATTGGAGTTTTGGACACCGGCGTTTTGCCGGATCATGCTTTGTTTAGGGACGGCTGCTAGAATAGCGCCTTATGCTCACCAGTCGATTTACCAAGTCTGCTCTCTTGACGAATTATCAAATCGGATGTTCTTGTAGGGTTTGATGCTGCAGTTGAGGATGGTGACGATGTGATTTCCATCTCCATGGCTTCTCCAAATAGGATGCTGCAGGGTGCAGCGATGATGGAAATTGGTCTCTATATGATGAAACAATGTGTGCGTTCTTACACCAGAGAATGATTTTATGAAGTATAATACGAGCAAATACAATGACTCTTCGTGTACAAGGTGCCTAAGAAGGTCCAAATCAATCTAAAAACAAATACGATAACTCTTATGGTTGTACAAAGCACCTAAGAATTTAACATATACTATAACTTCAAGTATGTTTTGTTGTCGATATCAGACCTCGCTGGCAACGAAGTCGTCGCCAGTTGATTCCCATATGGTGGTTCCATCGCAAGTGCAAAGCTTTTTGTAGTTCTCCCCGACTCCAGCACTTCTAGCAATCACAGCAGCCGCGATACCAGAGTCCGATTTATCAGCAGTTTCATATATCGCTATTGACCGCCCAATAAGATCCGCAACTCTCAGCTTCTCTTTGACCCCAGAGAAGAAGGCATTACCACTCTCATCACTTACCAGTGTTCCCAGGTCACCAAGCGGCTGAAAATCATTAAGCATAAAAACGACTTAGAGAATGCCATTCAAAGTCACTGTGAACGACAAGCCAGTAATATAAAACTAAGCAGAAATTACATGAAATGAAAAACAAGATTATTACCGGTGGCCGAATATCCAACAGAAGATTAGTCTACGAGGTTGAAAGATACAGGGGAATGCGATAATTAGAAGGTTTAGAAGAGCATATTATAACAAGTTTGCAACAGATACAGATGGGCAAGCAGACAGCTGTAAAGGGTATAATATGACATTAAAACTTGTAATCAGTAATGAAGACCGTGAAAACTGCAAATACAGGTATCGTACCACTCAATAAATCTTTAAACATGTGTTGGGAAATATATACAGGCGTGCAAATTTCTCCAAGAGCAATCAATTGACGCGCAGCAGTGAATACAACTATAGTCCTAATTTCTGATCATATTGTTTTTTCCATTTGTGCCTCAAATAGAATAACGAAAACTCTACACCATTGATATAAATTTTACTGGAAAGAGTGTTCCTAACCGGTTACTAGGAAATTTATCAAAAGTCTAAACCACCATAGATATCAGAGGAAGAAGCAAACCTCCTTTGCTTCATTTGATGGCTTAAATACTTTTCCAGTGCTTGCAGCACCTTCTGTTAGATCACCAAATTCGTTGATCGACCAACCATGTTTTCCAGGTGTTAATCCACTAAAGTTGGCCTCAATCCTAGCCAATTCCATATTCACCTGAGCAAAACGAACCACACCAAAAATATTTGGACCCTTGAACTCAGAAACAGCCGCAGAAACCAAGAAATCTGTAAGCCATTAAAAAAAAAAAGAACTATGTCAGCAACGTAAACTTTCATAAAACTCCAATATATTGAGCTATGAACCAAAATATGAATATAACATAAACGGAATTCTTCTGCATAAGAAATAGGATTTAGATCATTGAACCGCTAAAAGCTTAAACTCAGGTAAATTACAGCTCTTCTACATGTAACAAGAAAGACGTGGATATGTTCACTGTTCATTTCAATTGTTCAACTCAAAAAATTTTTACAAACAGCATTTTATCCACCAACCATACTCAAATTACAGTCCCTTTCGTTCACTTTGATTCAGTTATACTTGATTGAATAATTGGATGAAAAACGATTATTCTTGTTTGAACAAGAACATATTCTATCTACGTCCTAGCGTTGTGAAACAAGAAATAATGACAACAAAGGAGTCCCTAGACATGGATACATATCAGCAACAAATTGAGGGGAAAGAACCCCAACATTGCATTCATCGAAAGAGAAGGGAAGAAAGATATAACCTTCAGGAATCCCCTGCCCAATTAATCTTGCTTTTCGACCAGTCTGCTCCAAAGCTTCAGTCATGGTCTTCAAAGGCGTTGAACCCAGAACCCTGACGACTTGACTGTTGAGGTCTACCTCTACACTTTTTACTCCTAGAGGAAACCAATTGAATAACAACATCAGAATACCAAACTGCCAAATACATGAGAAAAACAAAAAAAACAAAATTTCCCATTGTAATGCAGTAGCTCAGAAAAACTTACCATCCACAGTTTCTAACTTGTTCTTTACAGACTTGACACATCCATCACATTTCATATCCACCATGTACTCTGTCTGCATACCAAATCAAAACCGAAAATTCTTAACCAGAAAACTCTTCAGCGAAATCCACAAAAATCCTAACTTTTATTACTAACAATGATTTACATCTATAATTTTTCCTAACCAGTACTTCAAATCATTGAAACGTCTAGAAAATAAATAATTTAGATCAAAAGAAAATAAAATTCTGAAGACCGAACTTACCAGTAGCTCCGGCAAAGCACCATCACTCTGCAATTAAAAAAAAACAAAAAAATAACGTTTCTGTATTCAGCTTAAACCGAACAAACAAACGGAACCCATTGAAGAATCAGATTGTTACCCACTATTTTTTTTTGAAAAGGGATTACAACCCATTAATAAAAAATCAAACGTTAAACTCAAAACAACAAAGTTGATGAATTTCAGCGAACCTGAAAGGATTGCTGTTGCTCCGATGTGGGCGCGTCCATCTGGATAGCCGTGGGGAAGCGGGCGAAGCTTGTAGCGAGGAAAGGAGGATTTGGGTTCCGCAGAGAAGGCGCGGAGGAGAGAAAGGAGAGGTTTTGGGGTTTTGGGAATCGAAAAGATACAGAGGAGGAAGAAGAAGAGAAGGAAGAAAGGGCAACGGCCGCAGGAAATGCAGAGGCAGCAGCTATGGCAGTTGTCGTGGCCACTGACCTCAGAAATGCCATATTATTTCGTATTTTTGCATTCGGGTTTTGGGATTTGCATTTCTATTCAATTTGTTTACATCATCAATCTCAATTTGGCTGCTTGTTTGTTGTTGATTGATTGATTTATTTATTTTTGTGGTAAAAGCTTGTTTGTTGTTACAACCATCAGAAAAAAAAAAAATTAGGGAATAAAATGGGATGCAATATTTTGACTATTTTTTTACCCTAAAAAGTCAATGTTTTAAAATCATTTTTATTAATTTTTTTTGTTTTAATTGGTTATGGAAGATCATCTTGACCAACCCCACATTTTCTTTTAAAAAGTACTTTTCAAATAATCAATGGAAGATCATCTTGATCAACCCCACATTTTCTTTTAAAAAATACTTTTCAAATAATCTATATGCATAAAGGGCGTAGAAAAAAAAGAGTGAAGCATAGGGGTGGGCACTGTACGGTTCAATACAGTTTTATTCTCAAACCGAAATTGAAATTGAAAAATATTAATGGTTTGGTTCAGTGTGGTTCCGTTTAAATTTTTTATTAAAATTCGTTTCAAACCGGTTTCAATTCGATTCATGTCGGTTCACAGTTTTGAATACTAAATCATTTAAATACCAAATCAAAATGGTAGTTAAAGTTTCCTTGTTTTTTGCATACTTGTATTCAAATACAACTTTTAAAATGGTTTTACAAAGTTACAAACAAGATATATCCTTTTCAAGTACTAAATGAAAATGTAAATATCCTTGACACCAAGCAACAAAAAAGAAACACAATTCAAATGTCCATATACATTTATAATACAAATATACATCCACACATACAATTATATTCACTGTGCAGTAAGAATGTTAGTACGGGTACAATAATTTAAGTCCAAAAGGGACTTATCATAGAAGAGCGAAGTAAGAGGCGAAGAAAGCTGTGAGAGAAGCTAAGTTAGCGGTTTATGACGATATGTATAAGCGATTAGATACCAAAGAAGGAGAGTTGTATATCTATAAACTAGCTAGAGCAAGGGAAAAGAAGACAAGAGACCTAAACCAAGTGAGGTGCATCAAGGATGAGGATGGAAATGTTCTTGCTACAGTGAACGCGGTTAAAGACAGATGGAGAGGTTATTTTCATAATCTTTTCAACGAATGACATGAAAGGAGTACTTCTTTAAAGGAGTTGAGTAACTCAGAAGAGTGTAGAAACTACTCCTTTTATTGTTGAATCAAGAAGGAATAAGTGGTTGTAGCTTTGAAGAAGATGAAGCATAGGAAAATAGTGGGCCCAGATGATATACCGATCGAAGTGTGGAAAGTCTTGGGAGAGACAGGTATAGAATGGCTCACTAACCTTTTCAATAGGATTTTGAAAATGAAGAAGATGTCAAATGAGTGGTGAAAGAGCACTTTGGTGCATATCTACAAGAATAAGGGCGACGTACAAAATTGCATAAACTATAGGGGTATTAAGCTAATGAGTCATACAATGAAGCTCTGGGAGAGAGTCATTGAGCATAGATTGAGGCAAGAGACCCGAGTTTCGAACAATCAATTCGGGTTCATGCCAGTCCGCTCAACCATGGAGGCAATCTATCTCTTACGAAGATTGATGGAAAGATATAGAGATGGGAAAAAGGATTTACACATGGTCTTTATAGATTTGGAAAAAGCGTATGATAGGGTCCCAAGAAACATTCTTTGGAGGATTTTAGAGAAGAAAGGAGTACGAGTAGCATATATCCAAGCTATAAAGGATATGTATGAAGGAGCAAAGACTACCATAAGAACTCATGAATGACAAACTGAAAGCTTCCCCATAACTGTAGGATTACATCAAGGCTCATCCTTAAGTCCTTACCTTTTTGCGTTGGTAATGGATGAGGTAACAGAACATATTCAAGATGATATTCCTTGGTGTATGCTTTTCGTAGACGATATAGTGTTGATAGATGAAACTCAGGAAAGGGTAAATGCGAAGCTTAACCTTTGGAGAGAAGTGTTGGAATCTAAATGTCTTCGCCTAAGCCGATCAAAGACAGAATATATGGAGTGCAAGTTCAACGCAAATGGAGGCCAAAATGATTTAGGGGTGAGGATCGGAGATCAGGAAATACCAAAGAGCGACCGTTTTCGCTACCTAGGATCTATCTTGCAAAAGAACGGAGAATTAGATGGAGATCTCAACCACAGAATACAAGCTGGATGGATGAAGTGAAAGAGTGCATCCGGCGTGTTGTGTGACCGCCATATGCCACTGAAGCTCAAGGGAAAATTTTATAGGACGGCAATGCTGTATGGCACAAAATGTTGGGCGGTGAAGCATCAACATGTACACAAAATGGGTGTAGCGGAGATGAGGATGCTTCGTTGGATGTGTGGGCACACGAGAAAGAATAAGATTAGGAATGAGGATATCTGAGGTAAAGTAGGAGTAGCCGAAATTGTAGGAAAGCTGAGAGAAAATCAGTTACGGTGGTTTGGACATGTGCAAAGAAGGCCCACTGACGCTCCAGTTCGAAGATGCGACTACGGGACAGAGGTTCAGGGCCGAAGGGGTAGAGGAAGACCTAGGAAAATTTTGGAAGAGACGTTAAGAAAATACTTAGAGTACTTGGATCTAACGGAGGCCATGACACAGGACCGAGCACAATAGCATTCTAATATTCATATAGCCGACCCCACTCAGTGACTTGGATTTTTCAAGTCTCCAACCGAGAAGTTTTCCTCACTCAGGAAATTAAGGGAATACTCCCTCAACCTACATGCTCCACTCACAAAGCTTCAACATACAAGCTTCAAGAAAAGAAAAATTCAAAGAACTTAGTGAAGAAGGCTTTGGTGTATTTAACACAATACGTTGAAATGAAGCAAAGCTTATTTATTGATATCTTCGATAAGTTACAAATATGTACATATACATGAGTCAAAATAAACGAACAAGAGGGAGCCGTCACAAAGGTTGCTTAGGAGAAGTCTCAGCAGTCGGTAAACCCCAGAAAGAGAGGGGAATCATTCGGAGCCTCAGTACTGGACATAACCCTAGAAGGAGGAGGCATCAGAGGTTGATCATTTGGAGCTTCATTACGCGATACAGCCCCAGAAGATGAAGGCAATAAATGCATTTAGAACAAACCCACAAACCTCTGATGATCAAGTAAAATCTGACCATCAGATTCCTTCATTTGGTCAAGTTTCCTCTTCATGTTTGTAGCATAGTCATGTGCGAGCCGGTGCAACTGTTTATTCTCATGCTTGAGCCCTCTAATCTCTTGTTTGAGACTCATCACTTCAGTCATCAATGATTCAACTTGGCGGGTTCAAGCAAATAGGCGTTGGGCCATATTAGACACAGAACCTGCACACTGAACACTGAGAGCCAGAGAATCCTTAACAGCCAACTCATCAGACCGTTTGGAAAGTAGTCTGTTATCTTTGGGAGTGAGAAGGTTCCTGGCCACCACCACAGCGGTCATATCATTCTTCATTACGGAATCCCCAACGGTAAGAGGACCAGTAGGGGATAAGAAGGATGGGCCTCATATGTCATCTGGAGAAGGCGTGGTTGCCTCTTCAACAAGGTTCAAGTCAAAACAACGGTCGGAGGGGCCAGATATTTTCAAAGGTATTGAAGAGAGAAGTGGTCGGACAAATCAAGATCTTAGAAGTGCAAGAAGGGAGCTTCTACTGGTGGAGATTCAAGTGTGCTTTGGAACTTAATGCCAGCCTCTATAAAAATCTGCACTCGATGGAGCTTCAGAAATCGAATAGGAGCCTGCTCAAAAATTGAAGAGGCGTTTACTTTCTCAAAAGCTGGGCTGCTCAAAGACCACGAAGGCCGATCTCAGAAATCGAAGAGACGCTTGCTTTCTTGAAAGTTGGGCTGCTTAGAGATCACGAGGGCCGATCTCAGAAATCGAAGAGGCACTAGCTTTTTCAGCCTTGTCAGCACCTGTCACATGCACACTCAGCTTTGCGGAAATTATGGGCATTATGTCAAAGGTTTCTGGTGAAGTAGAAAGCACGTGAATCTTACTGTTGAATCATCAACTTTCCACACGTAACATCAGCTCATGGGTATCACAGATAACTTTGCCAAAGATCTCTGACAAAGTTTAGACACGTGAAGCTTGCAGCTTCCAGTACATCGTTATGACCAAGAAGGGTAAAAGAATAGCAAAGAAACAGCATTAACAAAGTTTAGACACATAAATTTTGAAGGTCTAGCTACCATATTATTCCTCACAAGGGTAAAGGAACAGCACCACTACTAGATAATTGGAAAGTCCCTGTGTGTCAACCTCTGTACTTCGTGGCAAGGTAGACTAGCAAACATGCCCAACCTTTACTCACATTCGAGAAAACACTCCCAACAAGATTGCTTGCTCCAAAATCGAAAAGGCACCGTCCTCCGAATCTCGAGAGCCAAACTCCCAACATGATTACTTTCTCAAAAATCAAAGAGGCACTGTTCTTCGAATCTTGAGAGCCAAATCCCCGACAGGATTGCTTGTTCAAAAATCGAAGAGACACCGCTTTCTCAACTTCGAGAGCCAGATCTCTTTTGATAAAGCTTGTCTGTAATCTTCACACGCAACATCAGCTTTCCAAATACCACAGACCACTTTTTCAAAGTGCTCTAACAGAGTTAAAACACGTGAAACTGGCAGCTCCCACTATTGTGCTATAACCAAGCAGGGTAAAGGAATAGCATTACTACTTGTTGTTAGGGAGACTCCTATATATGTCGACCTCCATCCTCAACGGACAGGCAAACTTGCAAAAATGCTCAACCCTTCCTCATATCTAAGAGGGCACTCCCAACGAAGCCTCTCGAAATACTCAACTTTCTTTCCCCCCGATAATACCTCTGCAAACAAGCTACACCAGAGCAAGAATATCTCATATCATCAGGGTTAAAAGCAAGAGTATCCCATATCATGCTTTTTCCCTGTCTTTTCCTTTGGCCTTGTTCTTACCTGCAAGACAAGTAGAAAGAGAGCAATTGGTCAGCACTTGGAATCAAGCTTCCAGTCAGAAACTGACTGCCTGGAACCCCTTACATGATTACTTACCTGGCATTGCTCTTGAGTACTCATATTCAACATCTTATGCTTCCAGATAAGATACCACATCTGCTTGAGGAGAAGATAGGGCAAGTGAGAAGGATATAAGGAAGCATGTGGAGACAAGCGTAACAGAACAAGTGCTGATACATCCACTACTTTGTCAACAGCAAAAGTATCCCATATCAATAGGGTCGAACGTACTCTAGATTTGATGGACTTGTTTTGACCATCAAATTCTTCAGTCAGCCTTATACTCTGGAGGAAACCAGAAAACCCTCCAGCCCAGTTCAAGAATAAATCTGTGGAAAGTTACTTCTTCAAAAGTAAAAGTATCTCATATCGTATTTTCTCCTTTTTCTTCTCTTTATCCTTCATGTTGCCTGCAAGATGGGGAGAATGTGAACAATCAGCCAGAACTTGAAATCAAACTTCTGATCTGGGACTGATTGCTTGGAGCTCTGATTGCTTACCTTGTCTGTTAACTCTTTCAGCAAATCCCCTAGCTCGGCGACTTGGAAGACTCCTACTACATGGTTTGTATTGTGTTTGACTAAGCTTGAAACTACAAGTAAGCTTCAAGTGAAATTGATACATTACCTTGTGCATCTCCACCAGTTAAAGATACCACCCCTGGATGGAGGAAGAGTACTTCCAGAGAAGATGCCACATCTACCTATGAGACAAATAAGGCAAGTGAAGACGATACCACACTTCGGTACTTAGAAGTTTCGTGATTACGAGATCATTCTCCCACAATATTTCCTAATGTCATTTGTACTAAATCATTCACTTGTACTCACTAAAGGAGAGCTTGAACCTATGTACTTGTGTAAACCCTTCACATTTAATGAGAACTCATCTACTCCGTGGACGTAGCCAATCTGGATGAACCACGTACATCTTGTGTTTGCTTTCCTGTCTCTATCCATTTACATACTTATCCACACTAATGACCGGAGCAATCTAGCAAAGATCACAAACTTAATTTTTTCTGTTATACCAAAGTCCTCACTGATTTTGTGCATCAACAATCCTTAAGTCCTTACCTTTTTAAGTTGGTAATGGATGAGTTAACAGGACATATTCAAGATGATATTCCTTGGTGTATACTTTTCGCAAACGATATAGTGTTGATAGATGAAACTCAGGAAGGGGTAAATACGAAGCTTAACCTCTGGAGAGAAGTGTTGGAATCTAAAGGTCTTCGCCTAAGCCGATCAAAGACAAAATATATGGAGTGCAAGTTCAGTGCAAATGGAGGCCAAAATGAGTTAGGGGTAAGGATCAGAGATCAGGAAATACCAAAGAACGACTGCTTTCGCTACCTAGGATCTATCTTGCAAAAGAACGGAGAATTAGATGGAGATCTCAAAATGGGTGTAGCGGAGATGGGGATGCTTCGTTGAATGTGTGGGCACACGAGAAAGGATAAGATGAGGAATGAGGATATCTGAGGTAAAGTATGAGTAGCCGAAATTGAAGGAAAGATGAGAGAAAGTCGGTTACGGTGGTTTGGACATGTGCAAAGAAGGCCTACTAACGCTCCGGTTCGAAGATGTGACTATGGGACAGAGGTTCAAGGCCGAAGGGGTAAAGGAAGACCTAGGAAAACTTTGGAAGAGACCCTAAGAAAAGACTTAGAGTACTTGGATCTAACGGAGGACATGACACAAAACCGAGCGCAATGGCGTTCTAGGATTCATATAGCCAACCCCACTTAGTGGGAAAAGGCTTTGTTGTTGTTTGTTGTTGTTGTTGATGTGTTTTATCTCAATGGGTGAACCGTGCAAGTGAAAAACCTAATTAAGAAATGCTTCCATGCAGTCGCACTAGGCGAAATTAGTTTGATTTTCACCACTCATTTAGTAACACCTGTATACAACTATTAGATTTAGTTAATTATTTATATTCACAGTTCGGTTCGGTTTTAAGCGGTTGGATCAACATGAGAATCAAAGCTGGAACCAGTATGAAAGGTTCAGTCCTATGCTTCAACCTATGTTGACTTTTTTTGGTCAACACGATTTTTAACGATTTATTTTGTCGCAGTTCAATTCAGTTTCGTAGTTTCACGGTTTCTATGCCCACCCCCAGTGAGGCTTTCATAATACCCAAAAATTGATCTTCTCCCATTAGGATAAAAAAAAATTAAAAAAAAAAGAAAAAAAAAGAGAGATTGAAAGAAAAAAAACCATGTAGGGTGATTAGTAAGTTCATTATTTTTCAAAATAGATTTTAATCATCAAAGGTTGGAGAAAACGAATAGAACTAGAGATTGAAGATCTCTTGACCCATATATGATCCAGTTTTACATCTTAACACTAAACTAATGATTCGAAGCTTTATTCGATTCTACCCACAAGCTGATTCCCTTAAGTCAACATCCTCGGTACCCTTGAATGACCTAACCAACGAGTAGAGAGGAGGGTTGATTGATGACCCTTCATTGCATTCCAAAATCCGTTACTGGATACCCCCCTGACGAGACCTCTCGCCTCAGCATCCCATCCCTTCCGAAACCCAATGGAGTTCTTCCATTCTTGTTTATTTACTGGTACTGATCATTGATATCAAATCAATTGTTTTCTTTCTTTTGTCCTAGCCCATGATCTGAACATGTTGCACATACAACCTACATGTTTCTTGTTGCTGAAGACATCCTCAAAAGCGTTTACAAAAAAAAAAAGACACCCTCAAAAGCCGGGATTTCATGACATTTCGGCTATCTCAAGGCACATCACAACCTACATGTAACACTAGTAAGACCTGGTAAGGCAACCTGATTAGGAGTCAGAAGATCCATGTAGACCTGGCAGTTTCTGACACGACAAGAAAACGACACGAAAATAACGGGTTTCGGGTTAACACGATAACTAATCGGATCATTATCGGATGACCCGTTAAGAACCCGTTATACACGCGGGTACGTGGGTAACCCGTTTCGACCCTTTAAAAAAAAATTATTTTGATAATTTTAAAGTTTAATTACAAAAAGATTTATTATAAAATACAATAGCCAAATTAATATATACAATATATTCTATATTAACTATATAGTTTTGTATTATTATTCTATGTAAGTTAAAAAGATAAAGTTTTAATCATTATTTATTTTTATTATGAGAGTTCCTTGGTATTATTACTAGGATAAATTTTACTTAACATGTTGTTGTCCAAAATTAAAATAAACTAGTATAGTATTTGTATAGGCAAAAACTAAGAAGACATACATACAAGTATGAAAAATGTGAAAGAATATATAAACACTCATGATTCATCATTATTCCTCTACGAGTAGATAATGGTTATGTGGATGCAAATTTCTTCCTCCTTGCTCTTGGACAAAATTGCATCTACAAAACAATTAACATCTTAGGTCAAGGCCAAGAGCCTTATGCGCCCAGGATGAATGGGGGGGGCTTTGGGCGAAGAACCTTTGATGCCAAAGTTAGAATTTTGAGAGAAAAGTGTTTGAGAGCTTTGGAGAATTTTAACAAGAGTGAGGACCTAGGTTTTTGGTGAGAATGAGAGTCTATTTATAGGGATAGGGTTCTTGATTTAGGTTGAATTTAGGAGTTATGGGAATAATTGACTAATTAATTTAGCAAATAAAATTATTGCAAAATTAACTAGCTAATTAATGTGATAAAATAGGTGAATATGATGAGATCAACAAGGGTGGCCGGCCATTTGGGATTTTTGGGTAATGGGTTATGTAATGGGGGATTAATTGGCATAATGGGTCATTTAATTGGTGATTTAATGAATTAATTAGGAAATAAATCCATTAATTCACCAATTAATCTAATTTAAATGGAATGTTTGGAATGGTTACCTTGTGGAGTATATGGATGAAATAACTTTTATTTGTTACCTTCTTTGGGCATTTTTGATTTGGTTAACGGATGATTCCCTGCTGTTCGTGCGTAGGAATCCTGGTATGCCTCAAGGGTATTTTTGTCCTCTTTTATCCAAAAATCCACGTGTCGCCTTGTGAATATTTTTGGCTCCGGAAATGCCCCCCACACCTGTTGAGCTGCTCACAAAAAAAGACAGCAGGTGTAGAGATCATCTTGCTTTAGGAAACATGGGACTGCTTCCTATTTTGATGTAGATTCTCTTTTTAATAGGAAATTAGGTCATTCTAGGAAAGGGAAACAAATTTCTCTTAAAGCCTATTTAAGTCCACCTTAAGTGGGTTATTAAATCAATTTTGAAGAGGGATTTATTATACCTTACAAGATAGAGAGAGAGAGAGCTTAGAGGATATTTGTTTCCCCTCCTCTAGCAATCTTCTACATCTTGCCCGTGCAAAGAACCGTCTTTCGTTGATTTTTTCGTCTTCTCTGTGCCGCACCGATGTAAGAAAAATCTAATTTTTTTCTTGTCTTCTTCTCGGATAGTGTTATTGCGGGGCAACCGTCGGGGTGGTGCAGCACGTCGGCTGACAGGGGCTAGGAGTCGACTCGGCATCGGCCGAGGAGGCATTATAGCAGGGGCCACTGCTTGGGTTGTTTGGCTTGGCTAGAGCCAATGGCAGCTTGTGCAGCTGGGGTCGCGGATTGTGGCGTTGTGCAACTCATGTCCTTTGGGCTATTAGACCTTACTCGGGCTAGGCTGGTGACTGAAAGAAATGAAGAGGTCGTAGGCCTTATGGGTTGCTAGAATGCTGGGCATACATGTCTCTTTCGTACTAGAATGCTAGGTTGAGCTCCTCTGCTGAGTACCGTGAATGGCGTTGGCTGCTTAGTTCTTTTTGCCGAGAGAAAGGTAGGCTGCTCCAGAAAGATGAGGTAATGAGGATCAAGGAGGATGCATTGGCTCGTCTAATTACTGTCGTGGAGCCTACTATGAATGAAGATGGAAAGAAGAGATCTTCCTCGCCTACTCAAGAGATGTCGATCGAGAAAAATTGAAGACTTTCTCCACTGCTGCTCATAATGATATGTCTGCTGTCGAGAGACCTATGATTGGCATGACTTCTTCCAATGGAAGAAAAATGAGGCTGCTAGATCTGAGCATGTGATGCCTTCCATGTTGAGAATGGCTAGTACAATTATTGATAAGATTGCTCAGCGTAAAGGTTTTATCATGCCCCTAGTGTCGAAGTCTGTACTAGAATGTTCGTTTGGAGCCAAGTCTGGTTCACCTTTGGAGAGACTTGCTATTATGAAGAGTGGTAAGGTGGACTCTGCTGCTAAAGTGGTGCCAAGGCCCATTCTCTTTGCTACTGAGACTGATTCACCTGCTAGGAAGGAAGATACTGCTTGCGTGAACAACTGTGAGAAATCCACTAAGCCTACTTCTGGGGATGCCGCTGAGATCATTGTGCTTTTAAAACTAGTTATGCTTGAAGACATGGACGCTTGTGCCAAGTTTGTTGATGGTGGTAGAAAGGTTGTTTGCCCAAGTTCCTTTGCGAAACATACAACCCAATATAGAAAGACTGCTCTGCTTGCTATGATGTATATATAGCAAGGCTGTCAAGGAGGTGGCAAAAATTATGGCAGTTGAAGCTTATTCCTTAGCCGAGGAGATCAAGAGGTTGGATTATGAGCTTGTTGCTTTGAATGGAGTGGATGAGCTGTAACGCGTCCGTGTTAGTCTGTTTGAAAAGAATAAGCATCTAAAGGGTGAGAATGATGGGCTTGAGGTTTCTCTATTTCTCCAGAAGACTTGCTTGCTTTTACTTTTGAGGCTTCCATTAGTGAAGTAGTTGGAGACGTTAGTGCCCATGCTTGGGCAGCCGGGGGTGAAGCGCCGGATGATGTCGCTGTTAAGAGCGTTACGGCTACTGACGGTGTGGCGACCGAGTAGTCGTGAGATGTCCAAGCTGCTGTAGTGTAGTATTTTAGGTAGCCTTTAGGATTTGCTTTGTTTTTCCTTGTAGCTCTTGTTTTGATTGAACTTCTTCGGCCTTTGCTAGTTGTTTATAAACATGTTTTCCTTTGCTTTCTTCATCTTCGCTTCTTTTGTTCATGCCCTAACTTATAGACCAGTGGCAGTCATGCTACTTTTTCATAAGCAGACAAGCTCGCGTAGCCTATGTAGCCATAGATGTTGGTGTAGAACTTTGCAAAGTTGTTAACCATTGGGTTGGCAGCCCGATGCCTTACTTACAAAAGTAGACAAGTTCGCATAACCACTAGGCTGTTAACCATGACTTTCTCCAATTCTGTAGGTTGCGTAGCAAGTATCACAACACTTTAGGACTTGGTGTAGGTTGTTTCGCGCTTGGCAAAGGTACAGCTTATCTACTACGTAGCATGTCGGTAGTGGATAAAACTTCGTATATGCGCACTAACTTATTTAACCTTTCACAAGAATGTGCAGTTGTATAATTCTAGCGCGGCTTTACTACTCGAAGGCAAGCCGTAGGCAGTCTTCCAGAATCCGTAGGCTACCTTAGTGCACTTGGTAACAGCATTAGGGTTCCAGGGTAGCCGTCTGTAGGGCGTACTGTGTAATGTGCCCCCTCCGTCTCTAGGGCCCGGTTCCCCAAGGATTAGGCTAAGTGACCCAAAATCCTTCAGTTAGCTAAGCCTTGAAAAAGATCGTTGTGGCTATTTCTAGGAATCACGGTGCAAGCCATCGTACATCTAGTTATACAAGGGCAGCAAGGCTCATCCACGTCTGGATATTCGAAGTGTAAAGTTTATCCTCCCGTCTTGGAGAGCTGACCCATATAGGTGTCAGGGAATTGGTTTACCCTCTCGTATTGGAAAGCATGGTTTGTCCTTCGGGGGGTGCAATTTTTGCGATGAGTCCCTAAGAAGGGCGTAGTTTTCTTTTGAAGTGCAGGAGTGATTAGTTGTTGTAAGCATGCAGCCAAGTCAAGTTGTGATTACTTTTAAATTCCTCATTGAAAAATGAGTGAAACGAACGAGAACTTAGTTGTAAGGTAGGAACTGCATAACAACTGGATAGTCCTCAACTTGTGTGGTGGTGCCCATCAAGCTTCTTGAGTTTTTGGGCTTTGATGTAGTGGGAGGTCACATATGGCACCTCTTCAGATTGTAGGCGCTCCACTACTTTTCGATCTTTTTTTTTGTTGTGTAATTACTCTTGCTGCCTACTCTGGTAATCTTATACAGACCTTCCCAGATGAGATTCATCTTTTTGGAGCCTTCTATGCTGGCAATGATGAAGGCTTTTCTTAGGACTAGATCTCTGGGCTGGAACTGTTGGATCTTGGCCCTTTTGTTGTGGCTGGAAAGGAACTGCTGCTAGTAAGTTACAATGCAGGTGATAGTCTACTCGTACTTTTCCTCTGCCAGATTTAAGCTTATGGCCATCTCATTTCGGTTGCTTATCTTTTGGTGGTGCGATGTGCCCATAGACATCCAAGGAGTTCATCTGCCATTTTCTTTTCTTATTTGTAGGGGATTTCTTGTGGCAGTCAAGGATCATCTTAGTGGATGCTTTGGCCCGCCAATTACCTTGACGATATCTTGGCGTAAACATGTGCTGCTTGATGCTATATTTTTGGAAGAACTTCGCCAAATCTTTGCCCACTAATTGGGGGCCGTTGTTTGTGACGATGGATTAAGGGATGCCAAATCGGCAAATGATGCTCCTTCATATGAAGCACTCTATGTCCATTTGAATCGTGATCATCATGGGCTCTACTTCTACCTATTTGGTGAAATAGTCGGTTGCCACGATCATCATGCCTTTGCCCCAAGTAGTCTGGCTGGTGATTAGTTGGGAATCAGAATGAATTGAAAGCTTTTTCACCACCAAGTCTTTTGTCACTCGAAGGCCTGCTAGTGGGGTTTCGTACTCTACTTCGTTGTTAGATGCTTTGAAGCTTAGAGTGATCGCCTGCTCAAGCATTGAACCGTCTGGGGTGACAAGAATCACAACTGCTCACGAGCCTTTGTAGTTGGATGCGCCGTCGACATGCAAATGCCAGAAATCTCCATTGAGAGAGCAAGTGTGGCTAAAGTGTTCTCGGCTACTTTTAGGGCATCACTGGGCCGCTCTGTTGTGTTGTCAAGGCTAGGCTTGAAGGCGCGGTAGGGAGCCGTGAAGCTAGGGCCATGTTACATGTAGCAGGAGATGCTCAACTTTCAGTATTAGGCCACTTTAGAGCTGAATAATGGAGCAAGAGTCGGCTAAGGCTGTGTGACGCACAGCAGGAAGTAGTGCTCGACTGCCAGTACATGTTGCTCTTACATAGAATCTTCAGGTGCGACGAGGATAAAACTTGCTTCTGAGTGTTCCTTCTAGTGTTCATCTGCCCTTGGCGTGTCTTTTAGGCTGAGTTGTTGCGTTCGTCAGAAAACTTTACATCTGCCAGGGTCTATGCCTTTATCGTCGCGGGTTTGGATTCGACGAAAAAGTGCGTCATGATGATGACTGCGTGCATTTGAAGGTAAAACTTAAGCTTTTGGGTTATAACAACTATCGCCAAAGTTAGCTTTTGAATTTTTAATATCATCGAATAGAGCTTTTGAACTGTAGAATACAGGTAGTCAGGCCCCTAGCTCTTCTCGCATGATGGTAGAGCTTTTTGCTACTTTAGATACCGTCAAACATGCGAATAAGTCATCCGCTGCTTTTAGGGAGGTGATGTCGGGTACTTCTTCAAGTCCTTGAATGTGCATTGGCGAGTCTCGTCCCAAAGTGCATGTTTCTCTGCCAAAACAAAAGAGTTTGCTAGAGTCAGATCTTCTTTCATGATTAATTTTCCGAATAGCAGGTGGTCTGCTGGAAAGCCTTTTTGGAAGGCTGCTCTAGCTATTGAGTCGTTGCATCCGACTATCCTTGCCTTCTCTGTTTTGAATCTTCTCACATAGTCACGAAGTGACTCATTTGGGTTCTTCTTGACGTCAAACAAATAGTTGGATTTCTTTTTGATCGAGCGATAAAATGAATATTCTTTGGTAAAAACCAAAGAAAGTTCATAGAAATTCCGGATGGATTGTGGCAGCAGGGTATAGAACCAATTTTGCGCCTCGCCTTGTAAAGTGGTGGCAAATATCTTTCACATGAGGTCATCGTTGTTTCGATAAAGGATCATTACGCTTCGATATTGCTTTAAGTGTCTTTTCGGGTCTTCATCCCCTTTGAAAGATATGAAATGTGGCATGCTGAACTCGCGTGGAGGCTTTGCCTGTTGATCTTGTCCGTGAAGGGTGACCTGCTTATGTTGGTCATGTTTCGTATAGTGCCTCATCGGTGACCTTGTTGCGTTGGAAATCGTACAATCGCTTAGTCAAGAGTCTCTTTACTTCTTCCTAAATTTTCCTTTGTTGGGGGTAGCGGAGCTCTCGCTTGCCCCCAACCATGACTTGCTAGTCTAGGCTGCTCTTCCATGTGTTTGGCTCGTCTATGCTGTGGATACAGTGCATGTGGTGCGTTCCTAGCAGGCGAGCGAGTTATTCGCAAGTTTCTTGTTGAACTTAAGCTGGATTAAGTGACTGCTTCTCTCCTTTCGTCATGTTGCCTACTCCGATATGAGGTGAAGGATGTTCCTTGCGGGCTTAGCAGCAAATGAACACTTTGCCCGAAAGGTTGGTCATGTTGACTATTGGAGTGTGACCCCAACCGTGAATGTATGTTCATCCGTGGGCCTAGTCGAGAATGCACGCTCCTCCGCTCACTAAGATAGGAGTATACGCTATCTCGGGGGCCCAATCAGGAATGTACACTGCCCGAACACTCGGCTCGTGGCTGGTCGAGTGGCTGCTTACCGGAACACTGCTGGAAAGGTTCGTCTGCCCTTGTCATACTTCGGGATACCTCGTCCAGGGCTTTTACAAGCAACTAAGAAAGGTTGATGTAAGGTGAATGACAAGCTATGGAAATAATAGTGTGTGTGTCTGTATCTGACAACTTTTACAACTAAAGGTCCTGAGGTGTTGAATGTGCACATAACAAGTACAACCAAAGGAGAGCTTGAATGTGCACATAACAAGTACAACCAAAGGTCCTGAGGTGAGACAAGTTTATTGGCTTGCCCTTCATGACTTCAAAAGGAGATTTAGTATTCAATACCCGAGTTGGCAGTCTATTAATGATGTACGTGGCAGCGAGTAAGGCTTAAGACCAAAATTTCTTACGAACATTCATTTGGATCATAAGTGATCGAGTCTTCTCCAATAAGTCTTGATTCTTTCTCTCTGCCACACCATTTTGTTGTGGTGTACCAACACAACTAGTTTGATGCAAAATGCCATGATTGCTAAAGTAATTACTCATGTTATTGGAAGTGTACTTGGTACCATTATCTGATCATAACATATATAACTTAGATGAAAATTGATTGGTGATTAGGTTGTGAAAGTCCTTAAAAGCATCAAACAAATCACTTTTAAGTTTTAAAAGATACAACCAGGTTTCTCTAGAATAGTCATCAATAAATGTAACATAATATTTATACCCATTAAAGGATTCTACACGAGAATGACCCCAAATATCAGAGTGAACAAGCTCAAAAAGTTTACTAGTTCTAGAATTAAAGGAAACAAAAGGAAGTCTAGTGGCTTTTGACATTTGACAAGTTTCACACTCCAGTGTGTTTTTACAAAAAAAGGGAAACAACTTGGCCATCACATGTTCTGAGGGATGGGCAAGGCGTTGATGCCAGAGTTGGTGTTCCTGAACTTGACTTAAGTTGACATTGAGTTTTTTGACAAAATTGGACTCCTGTGAGAGATAGTAGAGTCCATTCAAGAAGAACCCTTCACCAATCTTCTTCTGAGTAACTCGGTCCTGAAACACAACATTGTGAGGGGAAAATATGGCAAGACAGTCTAAGGTTTTTGTGATTTTTCCTATTTACAAGAGCTGAAAAAGAAAATAAGGTACATATAAAGCAGTGGAATCAGTATGCTTACTTAGCAATCTAATCTTTCCTTTCCCTAAAATAGGTTCCCCTTTCCCATTTACAACAGATACATGAATTGGATCAATAGTTCTTTGAAAATCGTGGAGACTAGAGGGTTTATTAGTTATATGATCAGTGTTACCAGAGTCAATAACCCAAAAATCATGTGTAACATTTGCATTAAGAGCAGTGGAAATGGTACTGATAATACCTGGAATATTGCCTTTCGATGTGTTCTTCGAGTCAGCCAAGAATCCAGCAAATTTCCCAAGCATTGCAGTAGGGTTTTCAGGTGTCATTTCATCAGGTTCAGTGCTTCCTTGCTTCTTTTGAAGAAAAATAGCAAACTCATTGATTAGGGACATAGGATTTGTTGAGAAATTGGCCATCCCATCAATTGAGGAACAAGCTGAATGAAATGCTTTTGGAGTGACTCCACCCTTCCCATCTTTGATTATCCTGCCTTCCCTATCAAACTCCGGATGAAGAATCCAACATTTTTCTCTCAAATGTCCCTTCATATTGCAATAAGAACATTTCCAGTCTGCTTTTTTGCGAAGCACCCTATCACCAGTTGCTTTGTGATTTGTCGTGAAAACCCTAGCTTTAGAGTTGGATTTGGGCTCAACATTCATCACTCTTCGTCGAGTTTTCTCTCTCTGGACTGCATGACACACACTGGTAAATGAGGGCAGCTCTTGAGTCATTAACAAGTAACTACGTAGGTCTTCATACTCAGCTCTCAAGCTTGCTAAGAGTTGAAACACCTTGTCTTCATAAGCCATCTTCAGTAGCACAGCATCAGTCGTGTGTGGACTATACATATCGAGTTCATTCCATATGGATTTCATACTTACAAGGTGTTGAACAAATGAGTGATCACCTTGCTTTAAACTTGCCACACTCTTCTTTAGTTGAAAAATGCGAACTGAGTTGTTTTGGCTGCCATGCATATCTTTGACAGACTCCCATAGAAGAATGGAAGACTCTGAACTGCTGAAAAGCTTAGACAGTTTTGCCTCCATGGAGTTAAGTAACCAGGACATGACTAGCTGATCAGTAGCATGCCATGCATCGTAAGCTGGTGAAGTGGATTTTAGGGGCTCAGAGCTTCCATTGATAAACCCTAGCTTCGATCTTCCTCTTAGAGTAAGTGACACAGCTCATGACCAAGGAAGGTAGTTGAACTCGTTCAGTAACACTGAGCAGAGTCGTTGATTTGGATTATTCTCAACCCTTGGGTTAAGTTTGAGGAAAAGGATGAGGCATTGTTGGCACTAGACACATTTTCTTCTGCCATCTCTATCGATGATAAGTAAATGAAGAAGTAAAAAAAATGAATAAAGTTAGGACCCTATGGTTCCTGCTCTGATACCATGTTGAGTTTTGGTTTCAATATTTGCTGTATATTTCATTATGAAGATTACAAGAGAGTGAAGGAAACTCTTATAGAGAGCCAAAAGAAAGCTACAATAGATTGTAGGATAACTACACAAACATAATCCCCAAAATCTGCCCTAACAAGTGGAAAAGCAAAAACCAAATTACAAGTAAAGAAGCTTTTACAAGCAACTAAGAAAGGTTGATGTAAGGTGAATTACAAGCTATGGTGAGGATGACAACTCATACATACAACCCATCCATACTTTCAATATATACCAATTGAATTGCACTCAATGCACCACATCGAAAACTTGGTATTATCTTGTCTAATGCTGAATGCTTTATTGATGGCAGAGTGATAAGCTCATATTTATATATATTTTACATAAAATTCACTTGTCTTTTCTTAGTTAGTTCCTTATATTTTTGAGCTATTTACTATGTTTTTGTGTTTTGTGTGATTTATCAAGCAAAGAAAAGAAAAGTAGCACAAGTGAGATATTAAGTAACAAATTCGTCAAAACTGCCTGTGCAGATTAGTTGACTTTGGAAGCATGTTACGAACTGCTCAGAATGAATGAGAGAATGAGCCTTATATTCTTGGAAGGCTACGGATGTCTATTTTCTAGAGCAATTTACGGATTGTTAATATCATTTTTCGAGAAGAAGTTATGGGCATTGTAACACTGAAAGGTTCAGAAAATGGCTAAGCAAATTTGGCTAATAAAATGAGAAAGTAAAGACACTTGTTTTGTGTTTTGCTTTGTCATCAACACTCAGCAGCAAATGGGGTTATGATTGCACTTATTTGGCTTTGGAGCAAGTGGAAATGCACATGCAAAAGAGAAACATGGACAACTACACACATGCAAACTGCACAGGTTGGAGGGCATACACACACTCTACATGGACATCACACACACAACAAGAAAGGCATGGCATGGAGGGCTTGGCATGGGCAGAAAATGGGTGGATTGTTGGCTGAAATAATGAAGAACATGTGTGTGCAAATGCAAAGGAAAAATACACACACATGGGCATAAAATGGGTTGATTTGTGGCTGAAATGATGGATGTCATATGTGTGCAAATGTAAAGGGAAACATGGACATCACACACCCATACAAACTGCACATGCAAGGAATTGAAGTGGTCTTCTCCTTAGCCTATAAATACATCCACCATTCCCCTTCCTAAAAACAATCTTGATCCATCAAAAGAGCTTCATTCACAAACACAAGTCCCTTGCCTTGAGCTCCATTCCATTTCATCCATACATTCAAACACATCTCCATACATTTCCATTTTCCATGTTGTGCAAATCCATTCCATCCATATATCCATACACATCCTAGACACTTGTGCTACAACAAGGTGGTGAAAACAAAGGTCCTTGGCGTTTCAAGCTTGGAACTTTGGAGCGTTTTAGGTGTACTTCATTCTTGCTTTCAATGTCTATTTTGTTATTTTCTAATTTTGTTGCAATTATGAGTGGCTAAACCCCTATTTAGTTAGGGGGAAGTTTGAAGCCATGAACATGCTTGAGATTTGAATTGATTTCTTCCAATTGTGATTTGATAAGTTGTGATTGCAATTCAATTATCTATTTTATTCATAACTGATTCTTGTATGTTTATTAAGGATGCATACTTAGCTTTCATGCATGAATTAGATGCTAGAATATAAATAAGTTTCACCTAATCGTTACAAGTTTATATTCATGAGTAGTGAAGGTTGTTTATCACAATCGCGTTAATTGAATTCTTGGCAATTGTATCATGCATTCATAGTTATAATTGCCTCGTCAACACTTATGATTTTCATTGAACGTAATGATCTCTGATTGTATCTCTATTATGCATTCATATAGGGGACTTTTAGAGAATGATTTGGGTTGACGCATGCATTCATCCAATTCCTGAGTAAAGGAAAATCTGAGGGTTAATTTGTGCATCACGGTTAATCTGGGGTGTTGAGCATCATAGTTTATTGAAAAGCAATTGGAAATCGATTCATGTACAAGTGTGTCATGTGTGAAGAACGGACCTCTAACTAATCCATCCATCATCGTATTCCTCAAATTTGTCTTACAATCTGCCTAGTTTTATAACTTGTTTGCTTGTTTCAAATTCATCAAAACCGAAATCCCCATTTTACTTTGCTGTTTCAAAGTGTTAAATTTCTATTTCGTTAGTGTTTTTGAGTGTTTTGATTCAAGTCAAAACCCAAATTTCGTCCAAAGTTGTGTTAGAGTCAAATCTACCCAATAAGTGTTTTTAGGCAATTTTGAGTGTTTTTAAGTTGTTTTGCTTCTTTAGAATCTGTTTTGAGTCCTTTGAGTCTATTCAAATGTTTTGAACTTTGTTTTTATGTCTTTGAGTTAGTTTAGAGGTTTTAGCAAGCCCTTCTAATCCCCGGTTTAGAACGATCCCTACTTGCATTTATACTACAATTTGACAACAAGAGGGTTTAATTTGTGTGTTAAGTTAATTTTCGCATCAACTTTCATCACATCACAAAGTAAATTCGAATTTCAGCTGAGACTTTAAAAGTTTATAGAGTTGATACGAGTTGAAAATAACTTGTGAGCTATCTCATATGCTTAGATTAATCTTTGTGATGGTAGTACCCTTTGGGATATATTTTTTCACAGATTAATTTTTGTATATGTTGGTTATCCAGCCTTCAGCATACATATTAAGCAATTCTAAGATGTCACTTGAGTTCTTGAACAATTGACATGCAGGACTAGCTTTGATTGGAAGAAAATGTGTAAGGTTCCAATCAGTGTTCTAAAAATCGGCCTAGGTGGCGCCTAGGCGCTAGGCGGAGGTCAGCCGCCGCGATTAACATATACTCGGGAGGAAAATCGGGGAAGGGATTAGGCGGGTGCCGAGGCGGTCCGGGCGGCGCTTGGGCGGCCTAGGCGGGCGACTGGATGGCCTAGGCGGTCTTGGCATTTCACTGCCTTTTTATGTTTTCAAAATGAGGAAGGAGGAATGCAGAGCACAGCTGCACAACCTATGTTCTGGGTTTTGTATTCCGGCAAACGAGAGGAAGAAGAAGAAGAGAGAAAATAGAGTTTCTCTCTCTTCGAAGCTGACCCACGTGACCATTATCAGGTCTCAATTTTATCACATTTAATATATTTTAAACTATTGTCCAATTAAAATGGGACACCTAGCATCCAAATTGGTTGAATACATATAGAAAGGACGGTACAGCTATAAAAAATAAAATAAAAAAAATGAGGGTATAGGGCCACAGGCGTACAGCTAGCACAATGGTGCCCTACCTCCCTCCCTTCTATGCATCTTGGTTTCCCACCCTCTATTTTTTTATGTAATTATTTTAAATTATTGATTAAATACTTTTTTTTTTTGTCAAATACTTTGTTTTCAAAGATTAAATGATTTCTAAACCTATATTTTGCATCTTTATTCTTCTTTAAATGCACTATAAATTCGTATCATTCTTGAAAAACTTTCCTAAAGTACTACAAATTTGTATCATTTGAACCTGTATCTTATTCCGTCAAATTCATCAAAGTACTAATGATATAGTTTTTGTATTCTTCTACTTCTATTTTTGCATTTTATCATTCTTTTATTATCTATACAAGTATAATTTTTTTAGGTGTAAATAGATACTTATTTACAAGATATATAATAAATTTACATAAATCCGCCTAGGCCGCCTAGGCGCCCGCCTAGCCGCCTAGGCGCTAGGCGCCAGCCTTCCGCCCGACTAGCGCCTAGCGTTTTTTAGAACCTTGGTTCCAATGTTTTAATGTTCCAATATCCTTAATTTTGCAAATCTTTTGAACATTTGATATTTTGTAATGTTCTAATGTTTATTTTTTTTATTATGCTCTTATTTTGGGTATGTAAATATATACTTAAAAGAAAAATGTGTTTTTATGTTTAGGATGTGATAATGTAGTATGTATATACTTATTTAGTATTATGTTTTTCATTTGATTATTTATTGGTTTAAAATATATTTTCCTTATGAAGGAAGATTTTGTGAAAACATGTTCATTTAAGCAACATCTATAGCGTGCATTTAACAATTAAAATCATGCTTGTATGCACTCAAAAACAAAACATTACCCATGAAATTCAAAGCCTAGTAGATTGGTGAACCTTGACTCAACTTAAAACAACATTTGTTAGTTGAGAAATTATACCTTTGTAGATTCCTCTTTGCATAAGCAAAGGCTAATCACCCAAAGAGAGGGCCTTCATTCCTTGCATCTTAGATCGATGGATTTGGATGGATGAAATGGTTCTCCAAGTTCCCAAAATTGAGAACCTCTAAGTCTCTTCACCAAGCTTAGATTGGAGTAGAAATGAGTGACCTTGAAGTAGTAGGATTGCTAGCTAAACCCTCCAAGGAGGCTGGCCACATTAGAGATAAAGGAGAGCTTGTGTTCTCATCCTTTTCCCAAAAGAAAAACCCTTAATGAATTTTGGCTATAAAGTCATATTTATACCTTAATTCATTGGAGTGGCAAACTTGTAAATAAGTCCAAAACCCACTCCATCTCTAAATGGTCGGCCTTAGGGTATTATTGGGCTAATTGGGCCTTTGTGAATCATTATTCATTAAGTTGTCATACAACTTAAGTCAATGGGCTTGACGTTCGAAGCCCATTGGGCCTTAAGGTCCAAAACTATCCCGAGGTCTTTAACGAACTTATTCGTTTGATTAATTAACATATTAATTAATCCTTGCCATAAATAATTAAACCATTTAATTATTCTTACTCATCTCCATTGTTTCTTCAATCTCCACCTTACACGGTGTACGATCCATTAGGTTCCTTTTAGCGAGGCAGTGGGCGATTAAAACCATTTCAAATCAATTGTGAATTGAAACTTACTTTCAATTCTCCCTTTAGTGATTATACACGTTTAGGGCTTTCCACAAACCATGAGTGACACCTAGCAGCATATCATGGTTACCCAAGCTAATCAGAAGAGGTGGAGAACCTATTTAGTTTAGGATTACAAATGCAATACGGTCTTTCTCTAATACAATACTCTTGACCACATTGTTTGGTTTGGTAGTTTATTCATGTCTACTATCCAATGTGATTCGTGTGCTTATATGATTACCTTGAATGTGATTTGGAACGACTTCCTAAATCTCATTCATACTCTAGCCAGAGATTCTTAATCATGACGATGCCATGGACACCCTTGTTGCGCATTCACTTGCCTCCATGGCTAAATGGCTTAACCCTGACGATGCCATGGACACCCACGGATGGGGTGACTTTGACATAATCAAAGATCAAGGACCTAACCACAAGACAACTATGATGCCTCAGGTCAAAGAACTACTTTGCATTATCCCAACTATGAGTTCTCATGTGACATGAGTATGAGAACTCCTCGTTGATCGTGTTCAGTGGACTCATTCGCTATTGAGCACCTACATGCTTGTTTTGGTGTCACTTACACCAATGACTCGAGACTAGTCACTCTCCCTAAGAGAAGATATAGCATGTACTGATCTTAACGGACTGTCAATGCCCAATTGGCAATCCTATGATCAGGAACGTTTAGGATATGTATACGAAAGAGAATGGTCTCATGAATCTAACTTGTTTAAATTACATTCTCCTAATTACATATTCCTTGGACTTATCGTTTAAGCATATAACATTTATATGAGACGGCTTAAAACAATAATCTTTGCCCTTGATATTAAACTAGATTAGTTTAACATGTGAAATGTCCGTAAAGTATCATCATATGATTGGTTTTAGGGCACATTTCCAACACCTTAATGGGTAACGGGTCGAGTCATATTACTTGTTAATATTATCGAGTTGATTTCAGGTCGGGTCATTTTACCCGTTTATTTTAATAGGTGTTACATAACACAACCTGTTAAGATATCGGGTATGACATGAAAACGACACGAATGCCAGGTCTAGATCCATGGTACTTACAACCATGGTCTAAAATGCTGATATTATCGGCGATATTTCATCGATAATATCGATTTTGTGAGAGAGCGATATTTTCACACTTATCCACTGAATTTTCGTCAAAATATCACGATATTACTGATAATATCGCGATATTTTAAGCTGGTGCGAATCGGAGAAGAACGCCGGAGCTTCTACAGCTCCGGCCGACTGTAAAAGAGCACCCTAGACTCCGATCTAAGTATCAAAATGAAATACAAGACGAGAGGAATGTTTTTATAACTTCCATTTGCTGTGAAACGGTCGGATCTTGTTCTAAAACCTTGTTAAAAAAATGAGATAAAACTTAGTATATCTCAACCACACAACATCCAAGATGAATTGAGGTAACCCGGGGCTTACCTAACTGGAGAAGGATCAAGAGAACTCGCCAAGGGTGCCGATGGGGATGACTGACTTGAGGTAGAGGTCACGGGAGATGGAGACAGCGTCGATGAGGCGGAAGACACGGATAAGGAGGAAGGAGAGGGAGGAGCAAAATGTCATATGGGAGAAGGATCGAAAGACTGAGGTCTATGTGCGTGTGTGTGGGAGAAGGGAGAAAAGAGAAGGATCGAGAGATCTCTGTGTGTGTGTGGGAGAAGGGAGAAGGGAGAAGGGAGAAGAGAGCATGATCCAGAGACTAAGGTTTATGTGTGCGTGTGTTATGCGTGTGTGATCTTTGTGTGTGTGTGTGGTGGCGTACGAAAAAAAAAGCATCCAAATAATTCAACTTTTACAACTTTTACAACTTGTACAATTTTTTACAAGACAAAAATAATGGTGTGTGTGTCTGTATCTGACAACTTTTACAACTTGTACAATTTTTTACAAGACAAAAATAATGGTGGTTTCATCAAGATTCAAAACCGTGTGCAACGTGTGATATTCTTTCATATTCTCAAAGGTGGAGTATCAGATCATCACACATTTTTTGACCCTTCCAAAATTGAAAAACCTATATTACAGAGCCATTCCAGATCCATTCCAGAGCCATTTCAGAGCTTCAAATTGAATAAATGGATCTGCAGCTCGCGCCACTCCAAATTAAATGTTAAATACCTTCTTTCTCTCTCATTTATTCACAGATAGCAAGCTACAGAGGATCGTCGATGTTTTGCTTCTACGTACGACATCGAAAGTTCCAGATTTGTTACATTTGTGTAATTATTATTTTATTGTTGCTCCACGCAGATTCTATTTGGCCTTTACACAAAGGGTTCCATATTTAAAGTAAGTTTACAAACTTATATTTATATTATTGTAATTTATACAACAACAACAAAATTTGTGTGGACCCTTGCATGTGATCTAAGAACCAAATAATAGTTACATGTTAATTTTTTGAAGTAATTAAGTAATGTTGTATAATTATTACGTAGAATAATTTTAATATGTTTAATGTTATTTATTATTTTATTATCAAATTAGATTATTATTCATTAATATTAGGTTTTATTATTCCATATTATTTTTATAATTACTTAAATTCTTACAATCATTTTCTTTACTTACTATTTAATACTTCCTATTTAATTCTTCTGTAGAATAACTTTACTTCCTATTTAATATGTTTCTGTCACTACTATATTTTTTGGCCAAAAAAATAATTGCCTAATTTTCATGAAAAATAAATATAGGTACGTTTAAGATGTCTAGTGGAGTTACTAAACGTGATCCAGCTTGGGAACATGAAGACCCAATAGACGGAAACAAACATGGCATAATTTGCAAATATTGTGGTCGGGTAATGAAGAGTGGCGGAGTGACACGACTTAAGTACCATCTTAGTGGATTAGATCCAGGAAATAATGTCCAATGATACAATACTGTCCCCCCAGAAGTGAAGGCATTCATCACCACATTATTAAAAAAATAAAAAACAGCATAAGGAAAAGATAACACATGGAATGGAAAATATTCGAGCTGGGCTATGAGGAGAAGTCATTGGCCAAGCGGTTGACAGTGATGATGATGATGATGATGATGATGAGGACAAATGTGATGATGACATAGGACCTGAAGAATGACGCAGTTTCAAACAAGCGTTACGTGTCTCCAAACAGTCAATATGGGAAAGAGAACACCTTCATAAAATTCCTGATAGAGCACAAGGTTCCGGGACAAGTGGTGGTGCACAAATGAGACGGGGAGCAAGTGTTAGAGAATCACAACCAACACCACCAATAGCCCCAAGTTTATATAAGTCATCCAAAACACGTCAAAAGAGTGTTTAGAGTTATTTCACTGAAGGGAATGGGGCGTCTAATTAGTAAGTTCTTTATCTATGAAAATGTCCTTACTGAGAAGGCATCATCACATCATTTCAAAAATATGGTATTAGGATGTCAACAGGCCGGTGTTGGAGTACAACCTCCCACTCCCTATGAGGTAAGAAACAAATATTTGGAAATGGAGTATAAAGACATTGTCGAGTATGTTAAAAAATTGAGGTCAAAGTGGGAAACTAATGATTGCACAATCATGTGTGACGAATGAACTGGCCTGACCAGATTGTCTATCATAAACTTCATGGTATACTCCAAGGGAAAGACAACTTTTTTTAAGTCTGTTGATGCTTCAGACCATATAAAGAACTACAAGTATATTTACAAATTATTAAGGGATGTAATCATGGAGGTGGGAGAGCATAATGTTGTCCAAGTCGTGATCGACAAAGGTTCTACATTTGTCAAAGCTGGAAAAAAGTTAATGAAGCATCATAATGTGTTTTGGACATCATGTGCAGCACATTGTATAGATCTCATGTTTGAGGCAATGGGGAAAAGAGAGAATATTGCTACTATCGTAAAAAGAGCTAGAACGATCACAAATTATATTTACAATCACGGTTGGTTGTTGCCAAAGATGCGTGAATTTTGCAAAGGAGAAATTATTCATCCAGCTACCACTCGATTCGCTACCAACTATATTGCACTAGACAGCCTACTTAAGAAGAAAGCAGGGTTGAAGCAACCATTCACTAGTGACGATTGGGCCAACCACAATTTAAGCCGCTCAAATGCAGGTCGTATGGTGGAAAGTATAGTGCTTGATCATGTTTTTTGGACTCAATCAGAACATGTGTGCCAATTGTTTGAACCTCTTTACAAAGTTTTACGGATCGTTGACACATAAGTGTATCCTACTATAGGGGCAATATATGAGTTGATGCTTGTAGTGAAGGATGACTTGGAAAGAAAACATGGTGCAAGGTGGGTCATAAAGATAATTGATGACCAATGGTATAAAACATTATACCACGATTTACATGCAGCAGGTATAAGTTATGTCATAATTTGCAATTCATTTCTTTAGTTGCATAAGTATTATTTCTCTTATTAGAGTATATGTTTCTTTGAACAACATATTATTTGAATCCTTGATACCAATACAAACTCGATGTTAGAGATAATGGTACCTTTATACGTGCTGTACATAATGTATACTCTAAATTATACCCTGCATCACCAGAAGTTGGCCAATTTGGAAATGAGGTACACAATTACTTAAATTATAATAATTACATTGTTGGATTAAACTAACACGATTTATTGAATTCAAATAACATAGTTTAAAGATGCAAGAAGAACTTTTGGAGAACCAACATCAGTTGCTGCTCGAACAAAAATGTCACCTAGTAAGTGTAAACATATTTCACTATTAGTTTATAATAGATTTTTTTGGAGTTATTAGGCTTATCAACATTTTTTTTCATTATAGCTGAATGGTGGATCATGTATGGGACTGATGCACCAACTGTGAGAAAGTTAGCAATCAAAGTATTATCACAAACAGCTTCCTTATCTGCATGTGAAAGAAATTGGAGTACATTTGCACTCATACACACAAAGCAAAGAAATAGGTTGGCTCATAGTAGGTTGGAAAAATTAGTTTATTGCTACTACAACATGAAGCTTTAAATTCGAGATAAGGAAGCAAAAATAGATCATGTCGACCATGGTGACCCACTAGATGTGTTTGATATTGTTGTTGAAGATGATGATACAAAGGGTAACCAACTTTATCAATGGATTAGACCTCTTCATTTAGATGATGAAGAAGGCAACCTAGCTCCTAGAGTTGCTGAAGAAGCATGTAATGAAGGGATAAATGTAGAACGAGTATTAGAAGAGGAGGTGGGATCTAGCAGCGCTGACTCTTTGGAAGAACTTTTGCGCCCAAGACCAAGAAACACTGGAATTCCACCTTTTTCCAACCCTACACAACCACAAGATCATGATGATACTAATGATAGATCTAGTACAAGATCAAGAGACTCACCTACCATCAAATGTGGGAATGATGAAGGATATAGTGGAGCTGGAGGTAGTGGTGGATATGGAAACTATGTTGGACCACCTCCCGGATTTATGAGCCCCTTCACTAGTGAGGCAAACTTCACGCATGCAACACGAAATGAGGACAATGGCAGTAGGTGGGCAGGACCAGGAATTGGTGCCATAGAAAAATACTATACTCGTAGAGAAAGAGGCAATGGGACTTTGTCAAGTCAAGAAGATGACTCGTTATCTATAACTTCAGACTCTGTTGGAGTGGGAAGTAATAACCATGGTTATACTCATAACCAACCATTTCCCTACCCTTCATATCCCATTCCTGTTGGGATGGAATCGAGCGACTCATAGAAAGAATCCGAGACTCAATCTTCAAATGATTTTGCTTATGGACAACGTCAACCAATCTCGGATCCATATGGGGGCATGTTAACAATTACATGCAAAACTATTTTGGGGATTTATCGTTTGATGACTACTCTTCACAATACACTTACTCTACACATAGAGATGATGAAGATAGTGAAAAATTTGAACCTCATAGGAACTCTATGTGGTACTAAGTCACTCATATATCTTACCATGCAATATGTAAAGTGTAAAATATTGTACTAATTCATTATATATAAATGATTATGGTGTGCTTAAACTTCTTTCATTAATTACTACATATTTTCTACACTCACAATGTTTGCCAGCTCGCTATATAATCAACTTAAATCAGTTAAATCAGATAAACTAATAGATAATTTACTAAATAAACATCCTACAAAGTTTCAATAAAAATTTCCAAGTTTTTCTTACAATTTCCGTGGTTTTTATTCAATTTTTATCGATATCGATAATATCCCGATATTTCCATTGAAATTTCCGTGTTTTTGGACTACTGATATTTCCGATATCATCGATATTTTATACCCTGCTTACAGCCCCATGAACTCCATATTCATAATTTTTTAAGAAGATGGGGGAAGGGGTGGCGTCAATTAATCTATCACAAGCCACTCTTTCATTGCCTGATTTATGGTTGTCTGATAACACTCGAAATTATGTATCTGAACAAACTCTTTTTTTTTTTTTTTCCTTCTCGTTAGTTCCATAGCAGGTTTTTTTCCGACGTTTTATGGAATCAGAAGGAATTTAGACAATGACCACTTGGGGAAATCTGGTTCTTTTTGGAATTTGTACTTTTTATCTTTCCATTTCATCTTTATTCATTTCGTGTGAAAAATAAGCATGGCTTTTTCCCTGTCTTTGTTATATATATGTGAGAACTAAAAATTAAGGTAGGATTACATGCTATTTAGAACAAGGTCAATATGTATGTGTGTCATGTTAACCACATACCATTGCATCATTTTATACATACATACATACATACATACATACATACATACATACATATATATATATATACATATATATATATATACAAGGTTAATGCTATACAATCATGTAAAGTTTTTTAGGATACTTGAAGACTACATTGAGTTGGATGAACGAGAGAACCTTAGTCTACAGGTAATCGTCCAAGGAAAGTCTTCTACTCACTTGAAGCCTTTATGTTCTTATGGTGATAAAACCCTTTTCTTAGAACGTTTTTTCTGTGAGCAGGGAATTCCTACATTTATTGTGGCAATGGCAGCCAACTTCCATCTATTGTGGAAGTATGGTTATTGTCCTATTGTACCAAATCCCGGTTTAAATGGAGTAGTTGTAAAATACCTTAAGTTGTATTTCAAAGCATTCTGAATGTGCTTCCACAAAAATACGATGTTAACTTTTCCACGTATTCAAACTCTATAGAATTATATTATCAACATATAACCTCTCCTTTATCACAACTTATTAAGTCCAAATAGGATTCTTACATTCTCCCACATGGACGCTAACTAGTTATGGTTTAGAAGTTCCATGTCTAATATGAATTCATTACTTAATGATCACTTTGAGTTTTACGCAACTAACATCTTATTCACATTTACCAGTAATCATTTAAGGATTGAATTTTAGGAAATATTACATGTACTAATGCTATATTTACCCTGAAATCACAATTCTCAAATTCATATCGTATAGTGCAAGTTTAATCAAACATTTATACACATTAATAACGTAATTTAATCTGTATTTCACTTCATCTCTCCCACTGAACAATCCAACTAACCATTGTTGAGCCTTTGTTTGGCTGCAATGTTCTCATAACACTTGAATAAACAAGCTTCTTTATCACTCAAGTTCCTAAGCATTACTTCAACTTGTGTCAGCTCAATGCAATATATTTGAATATACAAACAACTGAAACAATATCAAGGTTCAATTCATTAGCATGTCAACTGAAAACCATGAACAAGAAAACATAAATTCATACTTATTCAAATAGGGAAATTCACTCCCACAGAACAACAGAATCGAATGAGTCATTGATATATCCATGACATGATCCTTGAACACTCCAATAGCCAAGGGCTTTATGTGAAGATACTCATGCCTTCACCTTTTCCTTTATGGAAAAATATTTCATGTCCATCATTCGTACATGTTTATGTTACACATTTGAGCAAGAAACATAAACAACCATCATTTCGAAAATAGATTATGTAACCTTATTGTATAACAGTCATATAAAAGATGACTAAAACAACAAAGATTTCAAGTCTTTGGACAAGAAAATAGTCAAGTTAATTCTCTTAAAAATGTATACCCTGAAAAAAATCTCAAACCATTCATACATTCCTCTCTTTGGGAAAGACTATTGACATGTTACAAGTTTTAAAACCATAATTTACATAATCCAGTATGTACACAAGCTTGCACTACAAAATCTTGCTCAAAAGTTTTTCCTGAAGAACTAAAGGTTAGTGCAAAAAATATTATCGCAAAAGACTTTATTGTTGTGATTGCAACCAACTAAAAAAGCCAAGAATTAGTAACGTGAACCCCCAAACCCTAATAATTATTTGGTCAAAACCATTTAAGCAATCTTTAACTCAAAATTGCCTCAAATTGAAGCAGCCGTGAGAACAAGTTCATTTAATCATGCTTGTCTACGTCTCACTTTTAAGCAAGAGACATAAATTGCCTTAATTCTTTACTGTATAGCCATCACACAATATATTTAGATAGAACACAATTCAAAGCATATAAAACAGTGCTACTATTTATGCCTTTGTCTAGTATCCATGCAGAAAACTTTAACATTTCAATTTGATGGTAAGTAGGAGAAATCAACTGAACATCGTATGAAAAACCAATTTCCTGCAATAATGGTAATATCTAACTATGGATTATTTTCACATATATCAGCTTCCACCTTGCAACCTACCATCTACTTCAAAAACGGCATTACTCAGTAGAATCTATAAACTCATATCAAAACAGGAAGCAAATACTACACCCATCAAAAGGAATAAAGTTATTGAAATAAAAAGCACTTATGCTCTCAGAGAAGAAGTTGTTTAACTTAATTTCACCTCCACAAAAACAAACAAGATGCACCACCCAGAAAGATCAATTAAGTCACTTTCTTTAACCAACATTAATTCTAAGTGTCCCCATTTATTAGCATCCCCTCAACAATAACTTGTATGAAAAATTAGTAGAAACATAAAGAATCACTTTGCAATATGATACATACATCGACTCAAATTGAAGCTAATAAACAAAACCACATCCAGATAAACCAAAAAACGACATTACTTACTTCCTAAGCCTGAGTTGCAACCTTCCTAGTTCCAATGGCCTACACGAGCTCAAGGGCTAGATGACACCAACTCGCCGTGCTCGTCTTCGTCAAGTCTATCGGAAACTTTGTCGTCTCTGCCACCATGACCAAGACCAACTCCTGTAAGATCTTCATGTAGGCACTGCAATTTTGGTTTTGTTTCGCCATCAACCCAAAAGGCTGAAAAATTAAATCACAATTCTATGCATACTTTCCCGGACCAAAATTTTCATAAAATCCCACTTTGGTGAAGATTTAATAAACATTTGTCCAATGGTTAAATAGCATGATCATTTGTTCCAGTAAGACATCTTCAACCTTAGTTGTTTTACGTTGACACCATTCCTGGATAAGACTTACCAAGAAAAGCATTAATGCAAACAATTATAATAATAAATAATTATAATCACAACCAAGGAAAGAATTGGCCAGAAACCATTAAGGACGTGTCCATTAGTCCACCTTGCTAGTGCATCAGTGATATCAAGGGCAACCCAACAATCTTTCAAACCAATATCATTACCACCACTTCCATCGCTAGTCAAATGGAAGAGAAAATCATAGCAATTGCATTCACTGAAGACGACAACATTTCATGTTAGCTTATTACATTAACACTTGATTGAAACTCAGTACAATACAACACTTTTAAGCAAGAAGTATTTTCTACAAAAACATACAAACAATGCAATTTTACCAAATGGCTATTTAGTTTAACATTAAACAATTTCTTGGTCTAGGTGTTTGGACAAGAATTCGAGCCTATTTAACACTCTGCCAAATACCATGTCCTAACTCATTAGTCGAACCATTAAAAGTATTCCCCTTTTTTTTTAAGACACTTAAAAGAATTAATCCAAATTATATCCTCTTGACAAACAAGAGTAATAGAAAAGATAACAGAAAAAAAGAACAAGAAATTGAAGCATCTTCCCAACCATCTTAGCATCTCCAAACATAGAGCAATGTGATGATAAATCAAGACATGAACTAATAATGAACAACACAACTTATATGCACCTCCTCACTTTTTTTACTATTATTATTATTTTTAACCATAAGAAAATGGCGATAACATAATATTTTTTAGTAGAAGATTCACAATGAACACAACCATAAGGACGTAGTATTTTCATGTATGCAAACCATGAACCACAATCCAGAGAAGGAACCTAATACATCATATATGTTAGCTTTGGATCGAATCGCACGATGGAGAAATAGATGCATGTTATGATCAATGAGTCACAATTTTACACCACTATGATCAATGATCAACTTGTCATCATCGCCTTCTTGGTTGGTGTTCATTGAGGGAAATGGAAAAGCATCATTTAGAATATCCATAACATGTTCGTTATGATCTACATTAGGTTCAACATTGTCCACTTTTCACTACAAGAAAACATGGCTTAGGTGGCGATAGACATTCGTCACATAAACAAGAAATTAGTCACATTTGACTATATGTGACTAAATTCTAGCGTCACCAATTTCGTCACCTATATAGCGTCACATATAGTCCATGTGACGAATTTTATTTTCGCCACATTTTTTCAGTATGCGTGACACAACATTCATCACTTAATAACAATATTGTGACGAATTATATGTCACTTAATAGCAATATGTACGACGAATTATACATCATCAAATACAAAATTATGTGACCTATTTTTTCGTCTCGTATCAGATTTATAAGTGATGATTTTGTAGTCATCCAATATGATAGCAAATGATATAGTTTACACTAAGTGACGCTGAAAATGTCACATATTCCTTTGATATGTGGCGCAACTTACATCACATATGTTTAAATCAAATACCTTTTTAGAAATAATAATGATGAACTAATTGTTTTTCTTGTTTCGTAATCTAGAATTGCAGTTCATAACAATTATAAGGTAATACTTCACATTTTCATTAATCAACAATTAAAACACATAAGTTGAATACATTCACCAAATGTACATCCCAAAAGTTAAAGTCATGGTGACCTATCTCAAAGGAGAAGTTTAAAAGAGCTTGAGGTGCCTAACAAAAGATAGCTTGAGGTGCCTAACAAATGACAGCTTGAGGTACCAACAAAAGAGAAGTTTAAGCTAGAATAATCAAGAGTAGTAACACCAATATATAGACATCTTGGGTACTAAAAAATGACAAGTCCAAGACACATTTAGGTGCTAATTAACAAAAGAGGTGCTCCATGTGCTAACAAAAGAGGTGTACCATGTGCATACTTGAAACTAACCACAAAAGACACAACATGGACATCATTCCTCTTCCAAATCATGTTCTTCCAACTTAGGATAAGTATTTTCACCCTCTAAAATATTAGCATCAAATTCTATAGAGTTGTTGGTCTTCTCTTGACTTGCAGCAATAAATGCCTTGATTTTTGTGAATAGATTTTCATCATCATTACGTAAATCCAATTGAGCTCTCAATTGTTCATTCTCTTGTTGCAATTTGAGGAAACCATATGATAGAAGCTTAATATGAGATCTTATATCAGTAAACTCGGAACTTGATGCCATAGAAGAAATGCAACCAGAGGTACGAGGAAAAACACCTACACTATTAACTGATTTTCCCTTCCTCCCAAGGTTTTCAACTATGATTCCAAACTCATCATCCAATGGCACATGTAGGAGTCTGATGATGTAGCTTCAGATGCTTCTTGGATTAGCTTCTCCCTCATTTCATCCATCATTTTCTTCATGTTATCCTTTCATAATTAAATAGAAACAATTTAGTTTCTTTCATTCCAAACATTTTAGCTATAATATGTTTAAGAAAACACAACTTGACCACTTGTATGTTTTCCTTATCTGATGCAGAAGCAAATCACCATGCAAAACCTGTATGTAAACATGATTTGTAGTTTCTATTTTACTACGGATTAAATTGGACTAGGCATATATAATGTTTTTCTCAACAAGTAACAGACGCAAAGTTAGCATAAGATATATTGGTGGGGACAAACAAGTAGTATCGTGTCAATTTTTCATATTCATTTCAACTGTGATTCTTAAGTTGTATCTTGTCAATTGTAAAATTTTAATCTACAATGCATTTGAAATGACAAAAAAATGAGTGGCCCATGAATGACTTACATATTTGTCTCGAGCAACATCATTGAACCACTGGCCATTCTTGTCTTTGTGAAGAGCACCCCAATTGTCAATCACTGATAATGAATCTCCTTTCTTTTTAATAATGAAGATACAAACGTGAGAGTGCATAATGAGTATTATAAGTACTTTAGTTTCATTACCTTGTGAGTTGTCCTAGCATATTGGATGAATATGCTTCACTCCTCCCTTGTGGTGATACTTCAGTTTCTTCCTATTATTAGCATTTTGCTTTGAAAGCTCCTACATTACACAAGTGGTACATAACAAGCAAAAGAAGAGTTAGTATTGTAAAGGTGTACAATTTGGGAAGCTCCTACCTCCCAGACTTATACATATTCATATATTTGAGTTGTACATATTTGTTTAAATGCAATAGAATACCACTATCTAACATCTTCTCCAATCAATTAGAATCTAATTTTCATAAACACTATATCCAATGATTTTTTCTCTCGTTCTCTTGTAGACATTCTCAAATTTTACCAACCTGAAATGTAGAACTAAAAGCAATGAATAGCCTAATAAATGCAAACAAGCTTTGCATTCGATTATGCCTAATACCAATAAAATACATGTAAAAGCTTGTGAAGAAACAGAGCTTATTTATCAATGAAGAAGCTCTGCATTATATACATGTAAAAGCGCTTGTGAAGAAACAAAGCTTATTTATCAATGAAGAAGCTCTGCATTATATACATGTAAAAGCTTGTGAAGAAGCAAAACTTATTTATCAATAAAATACATGTACAAGCTCTTCATTATATATAGATATATATATATATATATATATAGATATATATATATCTATATATAATATATATAAGCTCACCAGTGAAGAAGAATAGCTTATTTATCACAAGCCCTGCATTCGATTATTTATCACAAGCTTATATATATTAATACCAACAAGTACATGTAAAAGTTAATATATGCTTATATATTAACTTTTAATAAAATAAAATTAAAAAAAAAAAAAGCATTGTGCTATGCTCATTCCATTTATTACAAAATCAACTTGTGATAAAAAAAATTGTTGTTCAACAATATAAGAAACCGTTGGCATCTAACTTGGACATATATTAGAAAATGATGTATATAATGCATACCAAAAAGTGGGTAGTAGTGTAAACATTATGGCATAGCCAGTCCCAGTGACTCTTAGGTCTTCCATTCCATATTTGATCATTTGGCAGATTAGCTCGTCCTCATGCAGGTGTTCCACATGACAAGTAGTACTTATACAATCAATGCCTAAACACATAGTATAACTTCGCCATCTTCTTATCAACATATTCAATTATCTTTGGATGAGATAAATACACCACAAATAATACATATATTATCAAGCATAAATATATAAAAGTGAGTGCTTGAAATTATTATGAATAAACTAAATTAAAATCAAACTCACAAGCAACTTATTCTGCAGTGTCCTCTTTTCTGATGTTGGGACCTTCATACATTTCTTGTAGTAAACTGGCGAGTGAGTCCGAACAATATTCCCTATCTCGGTAGGGAAAAAACCTGATACTACCAAATCACTTGGAACTTGAAGTTTGAAATCAAACATGACTAGCATCTTCTTCCCATTATTTGCCTCCAAAATATCATGGAGGCATTTCCCACATGACTTTCCATGTGTCATCTTTTTGGCATTAAAGTTAAAATCGGTCTCTAAAAATTAAAAAAGAATATATGCAGTTAATTAATTTTATAACTTGTTTAAAGCAGCATTAAAAGATCAACTCCTTAATAAAAATGTTGAAAGAATTGTAAGTAGTCTTTCTCAAATACCTAAGTTCATGTCAGCTGGCTCTTCTGGTGAAGAAGCAGGTGGTGGAGGAGGTGGTGGTGGCGAAGGTGGCGGAGGAAGTGGTGGTGGCGGAGGTGGGGCATCCCTCACCCTTTTCACCCTCTTTCCTCGTTGAGTAGGAGTTGTCATCTAATAAATTTTTAAAAATAATAATAATAAGTAACAGACAAACATCATAGATAAATCATTATAACCATATAATAATAAACATTCATTTGTATTAGACAATATGGGGTGACTGATGCTACATATGGATATTAGACGATATGGGGTGACTGATGTTGCATATGGAGTTTAGATGATATAAGGTGACTGATGCTGCATATGACTGATGCTACATACTGATATTAGACGATATGGGGTGACTGATGCTGCATACTGGTGCTGCATATGGAGTATTGGATGATATGGGGTGACTGTGTAGCACGATATGGGTTGCTTGTAACCTTCTACCTCGTTATATATCCCCCCTTGTATATTCAATCTATCTATGAAAAATACAGTCAAACAAACTTACAATTTCCATAATTTGTTATAAATAATATGACTATTAGTATATATATAAGCAAATAGACTATTGGAGAATATAAATATTGATTTATAATGTACAGATCTCACCATAATCATCAATCACTATCTGTCTCACAAGTTGCAACCCCTTCCTCCATCTCCTCCTCCTCTTCCTCCTCCTCCTCCTTCTTCTCTTGCTCTTCCTCCTCCTCATCCCCCTCCTCCTCCTTCTTTAGCCCTAACATTTTTCGCACCTCTTTGTCATTAGCATCAAAAGATTCATAATCAATATCATCTCTAGATAATTCAATATTAACTTCATCATCCTCATTCAGGATTGGTCTCATGAAAATTTCATTTTCATCTACATAATCATCATCGTCTTCATCATTATCATGGGCCACACTATCATCGTCTTTCTCAGGGACATCCCAAATGTGCCTATGTTGAATCTTCTGAACAACTTTGCAAGGATGGCCCAACTTTAAGTCATCAATGTAAAATACTTGATGTGCTTGTCTAGCTAGCACATATGGATCACGATCGTACCACCGATTATTTACATTGACTGATGTAAGATGATAATCCTGAATAAATCTTTTTCCTCTGGCATCTGTATTGTACCATTGACATTTGAAAAGAATCACCTTATAACCTCTTATAAATTGTACTTTAATGACATTCATTAATCTACCATAGAAGTTACATGGTTCACCATTGTACAACCCTGGCGTCATTGCCCCATTGTTCTGCGTTATACGATTTTGATCAACTTGTGCGACCAAATAGCGAATGTCGTTCACAATACAACCTGTGTATTGGACAGTACATCGATCCGGACCTTGGGCTAACGAAAAAATTTCTTCACTCACCAATCTAGGTTCTTGATAATACAATGACGTGGCACGCTGCCTAAACCATTCAAGAAACAACTGTTTATGTCTCAGTTGTACATTGACATTATTATCGCTTTCCAAAATCTAGATATGCTCACTACATACATAAAATATATATATATATATATATATATATATATATATATATAAGTTAAAGTTGTAGAATTATAAATATTTCAATATATGTAAAATCATTACAATCACATACCTCTTGAAGTCTTCTATTTCTTCACAATTGTCTAAGATAAACCAATATGCCACTTCTATATCTTCCCTCAAAAGTTCAACCAATACATGAGCTCCAAATGGACGTACTTTTTGTGCAAACACTGAGAGCAACACATTGAGATCACCACCGTCATCGTTTCTTTATGGTTGAGTGAATGGAGTCTCAACATCACACAAATACATTGAGCAAAAAGTTAAGGATATGCAGCATCACTCAAATCCCATGGCAACAATTCAATAAACATTGATAGATGAAATAAACAAATACAGATGCCATCCCAAGCATGAAAGCAATTCCACAAACACAGACACATAAACACAAGAACAAGAGCTAAAGAAGAAAGTAACCATTCTTCGAACAATGAAACGAGATGTTTCAAATTTTTTGCAAGACACAAAAGAAACTAAATAGGTGTTCCCCTGCATTTCTATAAACTGATGATATTTGTGTGTTTCACATAATGCTCTTACAGATTCTATAAGTTCTTATTAGACGATATGGGTGACTAATGATGCATACTGATGCTGCATATGACTGATGCTACATATGGATATTAGACGATATGTAGCATCAGTATGAAACATCAGTCATATGCAGACGATATGGGGTGATTGATGCTGCCAAATTTTATGTTTCCTCTTTCCATAGGATTCTCTATTAAGTCTAATCCCTTAATTTGAGGAAGATTGACATCTAGATGACTTGTTGATAGTTGTATGCTAGCTACTTGCTGCACTCCCTTAATTTAAGGAGTGATAGCTTTAGGGTTTACCGGGTTAGTAGGATTTGCCAAGGTAGGATTGCTTGTAACCTTCTACCTCATTATATATCCCCCCTTGTACATTCAATCAATCTATGAAAAATACATTCAAACAAACTTAAAATTTCCACAGTTCTACTTGGAAAATACTCCACTCTCATCCCCATATTAACTTTAAAAGACAAATGTGTACTTATTAGCTGATAGAAATCATGCTCCATGTGCTAAATGCTCTCATAAATATCATTTTACATTTCAAGAACATATCATCATACTCTTCCCTAGCAAAGTTCATCAACTGGTCAATCCCTCTTACTTAAATAGCACTTGAATAAGAAGATTTTGGTCCGTCCCACACTAAGCGAAAAACCTACTCCATAACAATGCAAAAAAAAAACCTCTAAGACAATGCACCTAATATCAAGTAAGGACCTATATATATAGTACTTCTTAAAAATTAAACTTGCGTTGTGCTGATATTTCAAAAATTTGTTCATCGTAACTTATAAACATAGATAGAGTATCATTATCAACTTAACTAAAAGGAAAATCGATTCAAGAACTACTAAATATATGACCCTGTATCACGAAACCTGCTTTAATTGATTCATCCTTAATACCATATGGCAAAGGCCATCCCAAGCATGAAAGTAATTCCATAAACACAAACACATAAACACAAGAACAAGAGCTAAATTATCAAATGTAGGAGAAAACAAGAGAGACCCATCTTGGAAAACAGTGAATAACATAGACCCATTTAAGCAAAAATTTAAATTTTCACAGTTGAGACAAATTTACAAGAGAGAAATCAAGAAAAGTGTAGTAATTTCAAGAGACAGAGAGAGATTTTAGTACCTTTTGAGAAGAAATTGGGAGAAAGGACAGCTGAGAAACTAGGTCTTCTTAAATCAAAGATAGTAGAGTACGAGAGCAAGCATCTAAGGTTTAAGGAAGACGAAAGCGAGATGCAGTCATGGCCACCAACAATCCGTCATCGGCAACATTGAGAGACTAAGAGACGAAGTAGGGTGGAAGTAGAATAGATGAGTTCTAATTGGGGCTTTGTTTTTATGATTTTTTTTCCCTCTGCCTTTAGTAAAACAAATGGTGATGAATTGACTTTTCTCACATACCTAGGTCACCTAATCTTAGAGTATGTGAAGAACCCAATCTTTTCATCACCCGGTGAAAACAATTGAGCGGCAAAATAAAAAATTTGTAAGGAATTTAGGCTTGCTATGTGACGAACAACATTCCAAAATTATTTTGTATCCCACAGTAGTATGTATGTGACCTTTTTTTTAATTCCTCACCTATTATACTAAAATGCGATGAATTTATAGGCATCACATAAAATGTTGTCACTTAATCCATGTTTTTGTGTAGTGTTTATCACGTTTGAATGCAAAGCATGGTCTAATTGTTCTCCATGATGAATCCAAGTAGTATAGGTCTCTATCATCCCATTTCTTAGTAGAAGAATCAAACATTTTCAAATGTCACCCTTAACATGTTGTCACATATCCTACACGACCGTCAGACTTAACATGTTGTCACATATCTTACATGACCGTCAGATTCTAGTAGCACCTAGGTTATGTCTAATTGCAAACTCAATAAAATCATTTATTCCATCCAAGTATTCATCTTCACATCTGTTTGGATTCTGTATCCATTGTCTGTCCATAGTGTTTGCAAGCACAATAAAAATACAATGATTACCATATCTTTAACGATATATAGTTACATTATGCCCCCGGTAAGGGCTCTATCCCATTCGGGAATGCACAGTTATGGGATGTTGTTTAAGTATTAATCATATTAGATTTTGACGTGGGAAAATTCATCAGCATCTCCCTATAGTTCTTCAAGTGCACGACGTAGACATAAAATACATATTTGGCACCCGAAGAATGTAAAGAGATGGCACCAAAATTCCCACGACCAAAACCTAATTTGTGAACCTTATATTGTACTCCATAATTGTGCATTCCCAAACTGTCCAAATAATGGGACAATTTAAGAATTAATTGGACCACATTCATGCTTTCGCATCCATGCGTGAAATCCAACTAATCCTTGAATGGTAGACTAAAAAAAATAATCCAACTAACGCGTACGAAGTTAATTACTATTTCACTATGTGCAACAAAAAACAATTTTGTATGTGGCATACACAATTGGTTACATACAAGTAAATGAAATGACAACATAATATAAAAATAAATTAAATTATTTAAATTATTTAAAAAAACAATGAAAATACCTCCACAATCGCATTTCATCGATCGATAATCGTATAGAAAAACCCTATATAAAACAAATTTAATGCCGTTAGTATGAATTCACAATGAAAATTTTAAATACAAAAACAATTGCTTACCGATTAAAGCTGGATTGATCAAGGTAGGGAGAGGAGAAATGGAGATTGAGATGGAGGGATGATTAGGGGATGAAATTGAGAGAAAATGAGGGAAGGGTGCCAGATTGAACGAGTAGATGAGAGAATAGGGTATAGAGGCAGAAGGTGGAAATTTCTGCAGTTTCTACCTCTGCACCTGGGCAATCTGGTTATAAACACAAGGACCTTTGCGCGCTAATTATTTTTCGAGCAAAGCTTTTCCCATCGAATCTTTTGCTCGACAAATAAGACATTTGTTCCGCAACTTTCGTCCCTAAATTTTTTTTGTGGGGCTACTTCGTCACGCAATTTGTTATTTATTTTTTATATGTAATTTCCTTTACTTTAAAATTTATCAAAATTATAATAACCAAATTATAATAACCAAATAAATAATTTAACTCAAAATTAAACAATATTTTAAAATACCAACCACAAAATACTTAAAATAAAACTATTATTCGTCCATAAGAATTTAAAAACAAAATAATAACCTTTCTAGTTTGCTAGTCCTTCAAGGTTTTCCTGTATTCTGCATCTTGCGTGACATCTTCCACTACCAAAAGTGCCCCTTGAAGATGTCATCAACGAATATTAACAACTTTTGATCGGTTTCATCATTAATCACTTATGGTATTTAACAAAAACTATTATCAATTCACTGATTTGAACTCACAGATAACTCTTGCATCATATACTTCTTCACCTCATCTAGTACCTTTCTCTAAGATGCACACTCTGCAGAACAATTATTCCACACTAGCAGCACAATGTCGTGCCGAAGCATGGTGTGCGACTCTGCCTCCTCAAATCTTCTTATTGCACCAGAGTTGATTCGCTTACGGCAACATTCAACCGGCCTTAATCAAATCACCACCTCAGCTTTCTTTCTTTTTTTTCCCTACTAAAAACCTTAGTAAATAATCAAAAATTTTTATTCAACACAAAAAATAAAACAATTAATTCCATATAAAATTTAGTAGGGTAAATTGCCAAAATGGTCCATGAGATTTGCATAACTCATCACTTTGGTCCTTAAGATTCCAAATCGATAAAAGTGGTCCCTGATATTGTCCAGCATCCATCATTTTGGTCCTTCCGTTAAAAACTCCGTTAAGTGTCCCGAAACTCTTGACTGGAAGTTTGGGCAATTTTCAAAGCTTCATAACTCAATCGTTTCTTAACCAAATTCGACCCATAATATATCAAAATGAAGATAGGAAAGTGTAGAATAAGATTATACATATTTCAAAACCCAATGGTTGCTGGACATGGCCGCAAAATAGCCTCAAAGTTGACTGGTCCGAGCGAAAACTGGAAAACTCGTCGGAAACTGGGTAAACTTTAAACGTTCATAACTTCTTCAATTCTCAACGAAATCAAGTGATTCAAAAATGAAAATCATACTTCTTGATGAGAAAAAGAGAATGATACTTTTTTTTATGGCTAAATGTCCTTGGTTTTTCCGGAAAACGGCTTGAAAGTGGCTAACTTGAGACCAAGACAGCCACTTTCGAGCTGTTTTCCGGCCAACCAATGGAGAGTTATCCATTGAAAAATGTACCATTCTATTAGTCTCATTGAGAAGTATGATTTTTGTTTTGGAATCACTTGATTTCGTTGAGTATTGAAGAAGTTATGAACGTTTAAAGTTTACCTAGTTTCTGGCAAATTTTCAAGTTTTCACTCGGACCAGTCAACTTTGAGGCTATTTTCCGGTCATCTCCGGCAAACATTGGGCTTCAAAATAGGTATAATCTTATTCTACACTTTCCTATCTTCATTTTATATATTATGGGTCGAATTTGGTTAAGAAACGATTGAGTTACGAAGCTTTGAAAATTGCCCAAACTTCCGGCCAAGAGCTCCAGGACACTTAACGGAGTTTTTAACGGAAGGATCAAAATGATGGATGGTGGACAAGCTTAAGGACCACTTTTATCAATTTGGAATCTTAAGGACGAAAGAGATGAGTTATACAAATCTCAGGCACCATTTTGCGATTTAGCCAATTTAGTATTACCTTTCTGAGAGCCTTCGCCCTCACATCCTTTACTTGGAAAAGTTTCGGAATTGGCCATCCTCTCAAAAATTAAAACAAGACCTTGAGATATAAGGGTGGGGACGGGGTGGGTGTACAGGAGGAAATTTAGGGTTGTGAGTAAACCAATGTAAGAAAAAGTTACAATGAAATTGTGCTTTAAAAGAACCTACAGAACTTTGCACGACAAACATTCGGTCGTACAATTTGGTCCCAAAACCTTGCACAACGAACCCTTTGTCGCGTAAAGTTTACAATAAATACGACGACTTCAATGCCCACTATCCATTTGCGTGATGAAGTATTTGTGGTGCAATCTTTACGCAAGAAATTCTTCGTCACGTATTTCTTTGGCACCAAAAAACTCCTCACTCACGTTTACTTGAAGGCCTTTGCGTGAGGATGGTTTGATTCATCAAGCAAAGAATACCTTGCACGACAAAATCCTTTGTCGCCTAAAGTTTTCAACATTTGCACGATGGATTCCTAGTTTCGTTGCGCAATCGCACTTTAAACGACAAAATTGTCATCGTTGCGCAAGTTGTTTTTTCTACTAGCATATCACCCTTTAGGAGGCAGAGAATCAAAATTCAAGTTTTGCGAATTATCATGCATGCACTCTTAGTTTCTTAAGCCTTGTAAAGTAGAGAAGATTCCATACTCGATAAGATATGGTTAACTTGTGCAGGCTTATAATTCGCGCCTTAACTTGAATATTTGTTTTGTGTGGCAAAAAGAATATTCGTTTTGTCATTATCCAGTTATATTTTATAGGGAGCTGAGATAAAAATAGAAAAATATATTTCATAAAACTTCACTTCAAAAGGATTTCAGATTTGTAAAAATTAATTTATACAAGATCAGTTTCAAAATTATAACAATTCTGCAAGATCAATTTTAAAATTCCTGCACTTATGGAAGATCAATTTAAAAAATTTTAGCACTTAGCACTTCATGATCAGTTTCAAAATTCATGCACTTCTACAATACCAGTTTTAGAATTTCAACAATTATGCAAGATTAGCTTCAAAACTTAAGCAATTCTAAAAGATTAGCTTCAAAATTTATGCATCCAAATCATTAAAATCTCAAAATCAAATACTTAAAAAAAAACTAAAATTTAAAAATTTAAAATTTTCAATTGTTATCATAAAAGAAAAAAAAAACACCCTTAGCGAATAGTATGGAAAAGCAGAGGATGAAAGAGAGAGGGGTAGGAACAATATGAGAAAAAGGAGGGAAGTACCCAAAAAAAAAAAAAAAAAAGGAGACAAAAAGTGAAAGATCCATCTTTTAAACATAGATAAGTTTCATTTTCTTGCCACTTAGTATTACGGTCTAATGGTATTTTACTTCACTTGTAAGTGAGAGGTCTTAGGTAGTTAGGTTTGATTCTTACAAAAGTCAAATTTGAACCACATTTTTGTGGCTAGCTCAGTGTGAGCTTAGCCCTCTTCCACCCTCTTAGTGTAAATAATATCGTTTGTTAAAAAAAAAATGTTTAATTTTTCTATGAAAAAAAAAAATCTTTCTCCATAGTATAGTCTTATAATTGTTTCATTTTTGGGTAAATTACACAAAACTACCTCAACTATGGATTGCACCACAATTTCATACCTCATGTTTTAAACATTGTAATGTCATACCTTAACTTATGAATTCGTTGCAATGTCATACCTCCATTAGTGATTCTGTCAAATTAGTTGTTAAGTGATGATTTGGAAAATGGAGGAGCCATATATTCGTTGACGTGGCAGTCCACTTGTGCCATTAAGAAATTATATATAAAATAATCATTAATTTTATTTTTTGCCAAAAATTAAATTTAAAAAATGGGCCACCCCCTTCAAAGCATTAAATCCACCTTCTTCTCTGACTTCATCTGCCCTTGTCACATCCCGGCCCGAGCACCCACCACATCCCGGGCTCAACTCTACCGAGACACGATATTGTCCGCTTTGGGCCCCGACCACACCCTCACGGTTTTGTTTCTGGGAACTCACACGAGAACTTCCCAGTAGGTCACCCATCATGAGATGGCTCTCGCGCGAACTCGCTTAACTTTGGAGTTCTGATGGAACCCGAAGCCAATGAGCTCTTAAAATGTCTCGTGCTAGGTAGAGATGGGAATATACATATAAGGCTTACAAGATCCACTCCCCTAGGCGATGTGGGATGTTACAATCCACCCCCCTTAGGGGCTCGACGTCCTCGTTGGCACACTTCTAGCCAGGGATTGGCTCTGATACCAAATTGTCACATCCCAGCTCAAGCCCTCACCACATACCGGGCTCAATTCTGCCGTAACACGATATTGTCCGCTTTGGGCCCCGACCACGCCCTCACGGTTTTGTTTCTGGGAACTCACACGAGAACTTCCCAGTGGGTCACCCATCATGAGATTGCTCTCGTGGGAACTCGCTTAACTTTGGAGTTCTAATAGAACCCGAAGCCAGTAAGCTCCCAAAAGACCTTGTGCTAGGTAGAGATAAGAATATACATATAAGGCTTACATGATCCACTCCCTTGGGCAAAGTGGGATGTTACAGCCCTCGCCAACCTCCTCATCAATATGAATTCCAACCCTGAAACCAATTCCCATATCTTCCAATCTTCCCTCAACCTGATTCCCAAACACCTACTCATGGATTCCTTCAATCCCAATTCCCATGCATAAATTCCCAAACAGATGAATCTGCACCGATCGATTAGTCTCGAATCACGAAGGACATTCTCTTCCAAATTGGCTTAATCCTCATCGTCATAATCTTCCTCTTCATCCGCAACATCCCCTGAAAGCTCTTAGCCAACCTCTGTTATCGCTTCCGCAACAAACCTGGCCCCCAAGCCAAGCGTCCTTAGTGCCCAACTCCTTGCCAAGTCCCAATCCGTCGATTCCCACTCCTTCTCCGCCTCCCTTTCCCAACAGGCCCTTAACGAGGCCAAGAATGCCATCACCATTGACCCAAAGGATGCCATCACCCACATCCTTGAAGCCCTTGCCTTCAACGCTTAAGGATTCAAGATCTTCACCCTCGATGCCATTGATGTTGCGTTGTCCCCTCTCTGCTAAAAGAGCCCGACCAAAGAGGATTGCAGAGATGCGCTCGTCAAGAGGGCGGAGATTAAGCTGTCGATGAACTGGAAAGCCCAGGTTGACTCGATGATTGAGGATTTGAATTCAGGCTGTGGAGTTGAGTTAGGAGAACAACGTTTTGTACATTGGGAGAGTAAGAAGATGGCAGAGGAGGAGTGTTATTTGAACAGAGGGAGAGAATGGTTTCAAGGTTTGGTTTCAGATTGAGAGGGGAGGTCGGCGAAAACGGAGGGTAGGTCGGAGAAGATGGTGGTTTTGGTTATTTGAAGGGGTGGGGCCCACTTTTTTTTTTAATTTTTGACATACAATTTTGGGTAAAGTACAAAAAACTACCTCAACTATTGGTGTCACGACATTTTCATACCTCATCTTTTAAAATTGACAATGTCATAACTCATCTTACGAAGTTGTGTCAATGTTATACCTTCCGTTACTTGGCTGTTTACTTTTCAGTTAAATGTTGATGTGGCTTGATTCGGGGCCCACTTTCTATTAAAAAATCATTAAAATATTATTAAAAAAACTAAAAAAAATATTTAATATTTTTTTAAAATATTAAAATAATAAAGAAAAGTAAAAATAATATAAAAAAACCCTCTATTCGTCCCTCCCCTTCCTTATCTTCCTGCAAACCAGGAAGAAGAAGAAAAAGGAAAAAAAAAAAAAAAAAAAAAAAAAAACTATGTTCGTCCCTCCCCTCCCCATCTTCCTGCAACCCAGAAAGAAGGAGGAGGAAGAAGAAAAAGAAGAAAAAGAAAAAAAAACCTCTGTTCGTCCCTGCAACCCAAAAAGAAGAAGAAGAAAAAAAAAACCATCAAATTCGATTACACCACCCAACACCCCCTCCCCTCATTCTCCCATGTTCATGTTCTTCCCTAGATCCCCATTCCTGCCCCCATGTTCATGTTCTTCCCCATATCCCCATTCTACAACCCAAAAAAAAAAAAATTCCAGTTCATCTTCCCCCCGCTTCGATTGGGTTTTTTAGAGGACGACCTGGGTTTGGGGGAAGGGGAGAGTGTTGTTATTGTTGTTTTTCTTCTTCTTCGATTGGGTTTTTTAGAGGACGACCTGGGTTTGGGGGAAGGGGAGAGTGTTGTTATTGTTGTTTTTCTTCTTCTTCGATTGGGTTTTTTAGAGGACGACCTGGGTTTGGGGGAAGGGGAGAGTGTTGTTATTGTTGTTTTTTTTAATAACTTTTCTTTATTATTTTAATATTTAAAAAAATATTAAATAATTTTTTAATAGAAAATGGGTTCCGAATCAAGCCACGTCAGCATTTAACTGAGAAATTCAATCCAAACTAACGGAAGGTATAACATTGACACAAATTCGTAAGATGATGTATGACATCGTCAATTTTAAAAGATAAGGTATCAAAGTGTCGTGACACCACAGTTAAGGTAGTTTTTTGTACTTTACCCAAAAATTTTATTATTTAAATTTTATCATTTTAAATGATATATTTTATAATTTTGTTTAATGTCTGGCACAAGTGGATTGCCACATCAGCAAATATATGAGCCCTCCATTTGCCAAATCATCACTTAATGCCCAATTTGACAAAATCACTAACGGAGGTATGACATTGCAATGAATTCATAAGTTAAGGTATGATATTGCAATGTTTAAAACATAAGGTATAAAATTATGGTGCAACTCATAGTTGAGGTAGTTTTGTGTAATTTACCGTTCATTTTTCTATGAAATAAATCAAAAACTCTCTCTCTCCATAGTATCGTCTTATAATTTGTCTCTACGTGTAACAACTTCTACCATGAAGAAAATAAATCAACAATGATTGAAAAACCAGTTTTGCTATTGCGTATTATTAATATTTTGTCTAATGTTGTTGAATTGATATTATTCAGGTTTAAACAAGAATTGAAAAACCAGTTGGCATCACACTACAATACAATACAAGTGCTTCTCAAAAGTCGAGACAATATTATTCTTAATCTATTATCACATAAAGTCCATCGCTGGTCTGCTACAAGAAGGCGAAAATTACCAAGTCGCAACGAATAACACCCTTGACAACTAGACCTCGGACAATCGTCATCTTCGGTGCAAGAATGCCGGCCTGTTCCTTCAAAATCCATCAACCTCTCTCGCTGTTTACTATATATAGGTGTTTCAAATGGTAGACTAACACCAAGAAGTTACACTTCCAAGTTCTTCTTGACACAAAGTAAAGATGGAGAACAAAAAGGGTGCACAAATAATCTTGCATGCTTTTTATCTTCTTGGTTTAACTTCTATGCTTTTTGCATCACTAGCAGTAGCAGACTATGAAGAAGTCGCGCTGGAACAGCTAGCTGATGTGACAAATGATGAAAAAAACAGCATGCAAACTTATATAGTTTGGGTTGAAAAGCCGGTCTCTCAGAAATTTTCTCCGCAATCGAATGAAGATTTAGGGAGTTGGTACCAGTCATTCTTGCCTGAAAGTATTGCAAGCTCAAACCAACAGATGAACCAGCGAATGGTTCATTCATACCGCAACATAGCGACAGGTTTTGCAGCAAAACTGACACCCGAGGAAGTGAGAGAAATGGAAACAAAAGAAGGGTTCGTCTCAGCTCGTCCACAAAGAATTCTGCCGTTGCAGACTACTCATACTCCTGACTTCTTGGGGTTGCACCAAGGGTCCGGACTTTGGGAAGCAGCAACTTACGGTAAAGGTGTAATAATTGGACTTTTAGATACCGGGATTGTACCAGATCATCCCTCGTTTAATGACGAAGGAATGCCCCCTCCTCCAGCAAAATGGAAGGGCAAGTGCGAGTTCAATGAGACACTGTGCAATAACAAGCTTATTGGTGCAAGAAATTTCATAGGCGTAGGCAAAGGCCAACCAAAACGAAGATTTCCATTTGACATAGCTGGTCATGGAAGCCACACATCTAGCACAGCTGCCGGAAGGTTTGTGGAAGGCGCAAGCGTGTATGGGCAGGCCAATGGCACAGCTGCTGGCATGGCACCATATGCTCACTTGGCAATGTACAAAGTCTGCGAAGGCTTTGGTTGTGCCGATGCTGACATTTTTGCTGCTCTGGACGTCGCTATTGATGATGGAGTTGACGTACTCTCCCTCTCACTTGGTGGCCCCTCACTTCCTTTCTATGATGATGTAATTGCAATTGGTGCATTTGCAGCAATTCAAAAGGGAATTTTTTTCAGCTGTGCAGGTGGAAATTCGGGTCCTTGGAATCGCACCTTATCAAATGAGGCACCATGGATACTCACAGTTGGAGCAAGCACCACCGACAGAATATTAACATCTGGATTGCAGATTGGAGACGAAAAACAGTACCATTTTGATGGAAAATCTTTGTCCCAGCCTGAAGATTTTGATTCAACAGTTTTGTTACCTCTCGTTGATGCAGGCTCATTTGGCAACCAATCATCTTTTTGCAAGGCAGGGTCTCTCAAAAATGTTGAAGGGAAAATAGTGTTGTGTGAGACAGGTGGAGGAGTAACAAATATTGCCAAAGGGGAAGAAGTGAAAAGAGCTGGTGGTGCAGCCATGATTCTCATGAACAAAGAGATTGATGGATTTAGCACCTTGGCTGAAGCTCACGTGCTACCGGCAACACATGTGAGTTATGCTGCAGGGTTGCAAATTAAATTGTATATAAGTTCAACCTCAACACCTAAAGGTACAATCTTGTTCAATGGCACTGTCATCGGAGATGCGCTTGCTCCCAAAGTTGCTTCCTTTTCATCAAGAGGACCAAACATTGCAAGCCCCGGAATTTTGAAACCTGATGTCATTGGACCCGGTGTTAGCATCCTAGCAGCATGGCCTTATAATGTGGACAATGTCACACATCCGAATCCCAAGGCATTATTTAACATCATTTCGGGTACCTCAATGGCCTGTCCTCACCTAAGTGGCATTGCCGCCTTGCTCAAGAGCACCCACCCTGACTGGTCACCAGCTGCTATTAAATCAGCTATCATGACTACCGCTGATGTATTAAACCTCGTAGGCTCACCCATCGTGGATGAAAGTGGCCTTAAACCTGCGGACGTCTTTGCAATTGGTGCAGGCCATGTTAACCCTTCAAAGGCGAATGACCCGGGGCTCATCTTCGACTTAAAACCAGAGGATTACATTCCTTATTTGTGTGGTTTGAATTACAATGACACAGCGATAAAGATAATCACCCAACAAGCAGTGAAATGCTCCCAAGTTGGAGCCATTCCAGAAGCACAGCTCAATTATCCTTCATTTGCTATTACAATAGGCCCCAATCAGACTCGGACTCAGTATTATACAAGGACTGTGAGGAATGTCGGGCCAGCTACTTCAACCTACAATTTGGAGCTTTTAGTACCACATGAAATGGGCATGAGTGTGAATCCTCAGGTGCTTACATTCACAGAGGTTAACCAGGAGATTACATACCATGTCGAGTTTAATGCACATGACGGCGCAGGGAAGGATGGTGTACCATTTGGTCAGGGATACTTGAGATGGTTTTCTGATAAGCATAATGTTACTACCCCTATAGCTGTGCTCTTTGACTCTTAAGTAAAATCAAAATTTAGTCCTCTAGAGCAGTTGGGATTAATAAAAGGAGTTTGTTAACGAGTCAAGATCGAGAATGTCAACTGTTCGATTCCCTACCTTGTATAAAAAAGAAATTGGGCCTGGGAGAAGCCAATAAAAGCGCACACGAAGATTTTCGTTGACAATAAACTTAAAGAACATTTATTCAAAGAGGGGGAGAGACAACTACTTTCCTCTCTCCATCCAAAATATAAATTCATCACAAGACGACCAAATTTAGCAATGGCAAGAGCCACCTGATTAAAACTACGTGGATTAAACCGACAAGATAAATCCTCGAATTGTGCCATCAACCTAAACCTTTCATTACATGCACTAGTAGAAAAAATTATTTGTGCGACAAATTTTCAGGCGACAAAGCAAATATCTTCAAGCAATTAACACTAGTGCAAAGAATTTAACTAACGGTCATGCAAAAATAGCTTAAAACAAAAGTAAAAAAACTTGTGCGACGAATACTTGCGTCACGCAAGACAACTTTGCACAGCGAAGACAAACTTTCATCTCACAAAGAGGAAGAAAAAGGATGGGTAAGGTGAGTTTTTGGCTCAACAACTCACGCAACAAAGATTTTCCTGCTACAATCTTGTGCAAGGACATCTCGTCACGCAAGGGGATCTGAAATGGCAAGTTGAACGTTTCCGGCAATGTGATTAATGCGGCCTTTGTGCGACATAGTGTTCATCATCTTGCCCGATAAACATTCATCTCACAAAGTGCTTTGAAAATGGCAAATTGAACTTTTCGACCAATGTAATTATTGCGGCCTTTGCATTAACAGGTTACCTCCCTCTTTTACTCACTTTGTTTTCCCAAAATCCTCTATTTCCCCTCGTTTTTCTTTTGCCACAAACTCCTCGCATGGATAGCGGATTCCGCCGGTGGTCCGAGTCAAGGGTGTGAGGGAGAAGGATTTGAGAAAAAGAAGGCAAAGGTTACGCCTACATGTGTCAGAAAAGGAAATAATGACAAGTGCAAGTGAATCAATGTGAATGATTTCAGCAGATTTGAGAGGAGTCGCATGCCGAACTTGCGCACAAGATTGGATATGTATTGCAGAACAAATTGTCTTATGGCCGAGTGGGCGTCTTTGAAGAGGGTATTGGAGGATCTGAAGAAGTCTATGTTGGATGACTTACCAATAAGTGGGAGTTAATATATTAGTAATTATTTTTGTTATATAATATATTATGATATTTAATTTTGAATTAGTTTATTTGATAAAAGGAATGGTAAATTATTAATGAAACAGAGTCGAACTTGATGAGTTTTGTGGATGATATATTCAAGAGACGTTAATGCCAGTGGAAGTATGACGCAGCCCATTATGGAGAAGCACCACCAGCATAGTAGTTTTTTTTTTTTTTTTACCGATGTTATGGACGAATAAATTAGTTTTATAATTATGTATTTGTGGATAATAGCATTAAATAATTATTTAATTTCTATTTGGATTAATAATTTAATATGGACATTAAGTATTTATTTCTTTCATCTAAAATATGACTTTCAAAGTACTATTATTGACAGGTCACCAAACTTTGTAGTTAACTAGCTTTCTCAAGTAACACAGATTTTGCAAATATGTGCTACTTCGAAAAGTTAGTTAACTGCAAAATTTGATGACCTTATCAATTCTAATATTTTGAGAATCTATTTTTGAAAAGAAAGAAAATAAATACTTAATGTTTCATCGTGCAAGTATTTGGGCAACGGATATTTCGTCCCTTAAGATACATTTGCACGACGAAACAAGGTATTTGCTGCTAAGTGATGTTGCAATTGTCGGTGGGAATTTAAGGGGCAATATTTACTGTTCACATTGCGCGATGAATGCTAACCCTTTTCTAAAATAGACGGTCAAGCATTTAACGCGTAGTAATTATTACGGACTTTGCATGACAAAGGCCCCAGGATTCTTTAAAAGCACAGATTCTGTCACCCTTTTCCTCGCAGTGGTTTCTCAAAATTCTTAACGTTCCCCTCCCCGTTTTCGTCTTTCCCAAATCCCTTAGAGTGCTACTAGACCCACCCCAATGTCCTATTTTCTCACACACATGATAATCCCACCCACCACATAAAATTAAAAAAGTAAAATGTTATTTCCCCACCCACCATTATTCCCAAAATAACCATAATTTTTTTTAAATAACTCTGATATATCTTTAAATAATATTATAAATAAATAAATAAAAATATAAAAAATGAAAGAAAATGCAAGACCTAAGACCTAAACATTCTCCTTCACACCTAATGCCGCAAAAACCCCGGATCCCCAAACCATTCTTCTTCCTCTCTCTTTTTTTTTTTGTCAGAACCGCAGATCTCACGCCCAATTTTCTTTTTTCTCCATTGAAGTTTCTCGCCTTCATCTAGCACACGCCCATTCCTTCCTCCAACCTTTCCGTCGATTCTAACCCAAATCTTTCCCAACCTCTTTCCACCAAAGATATCACACCCCACCCACCATTATTTATTTATTATTTTAGTACTGAATTAAATAGGGGTTTAAGAGTCTTCTTTTAAAAGGATAAATATGTTATTAACATTTTCATTAAATGGTGGGTGGGGAAATAAGACACCGGGGTAGGAATATCACCACTCATCCCTTATATCCCAATTTTTGTTTTAATTTTTCGACGATGGTCGATTCCACCCTTCCTCCATCAATGGGATCCGAGGGCGAAGAATTGCAAAAAGATAATAATAAATTTATGTGGATTTAAGAGTTACAATTTTTTGCTTGAAAAATAATTGTTGGATTAATTACGCAGTTCAATAATGAAATTTATCTTTTTCGTAGGAATAAAAACAAAGACAACTTCGGGGCAGGCACGATTGGTGATTGATGGTCGACATAAGCGAGTAAGCAATAATGTCTAAGGTATATGCACTAGTACAAAAACATGTTTGCACGGCGGCAACTTGTGCGACACAGCAAATTTCGTCGCGTAAAGTATGTTTGTGCGACGGTAAACACAAAACATCCTGTAAACAGTCTTTGCGCAACTACACTTTGCGCGACGAAGGTGCACCTACATCGCGCAAAACAGTTTTGCATGACGCCAGTCTTCGTCGCGCAAAGTTGTTTTGCACGACGTAGGTGAACCCTGCGTCGCGCAAAACTGTTTTGAAATTTTGGTATTCTTCCATTTTTTATATATGATTGTATTCAAATTTTGGTTAATATTACCCAATATATTGAAAAATTTGATCTTTTTTGTTTGTTTGTGAATGACTAATTACCTGTTGGGATCAAAATATGTGGAAATTAAATCCATGATTAATGTAGTTATAGATGTGTTCATTATTTGTTCTATGAAAATTGGGGCTTGTCAAGTGTTTCAATTTCTTAATGTGAGTTGGAAGGTTATTTATGATTCAAAAAATGTGAAAAACTTTGAAGAATTTTAGTTGGAATTTTAGTTGTGAAAAACTTTGTATAATGCGTATCCCATCAAAACGATAGATTCCCTAAAACTTAAGAGTTTATTTATACTTTCATCAAGTATATCATAAGATTTTGTGGTAAGGGTGTGCTATCCACACACCCCAAATTACTTCTCACACACCCCTTGTTAATTTCTGTCCGTTGATCTTCTTCAATTCATTCGATCCGATGGTCGAAAATTAGAAGGGTGTGTGAGAAGTAAAATGGGGTGTGTGGATATCACACCCCTTTGTGGTATCCACTTGTGTAAATATTTTAAATTAACGATCGAATTAGTTCGTTATATTCATATAGGGTCAAGGAGTGTAGCTGAAAAAAAATCATCAAAATCGGATTTAAAATAACCGTTAAATCTTGATTATTCGTTTATAACTGTTGAAAAGTTTTGTCTCGTTACTTAATCTCTGAATGTTTGTTTTTGGGATTTTTGCCGTATGCGATCTCGAAATATATAGAAACAAGTTTGACGGTTGGATCGTTGAAACTAATTTCGTACAATGCGTTTCCTATCAAGTTCCATGGTATATATATTTACTAAGTAGATTTTAATTTATTTATGTTGTACTCATAAGCAAAAGGGAAAAAAAAAAAACTTTGCGCGACGTAGGTACACATGAGTTGCGCAAAGCTGTTTTGTGCGACACAAGTGTACCTACGTCGCGCAAAGTTTTTTTTTTTTTTTCTTTTCTTTTGGGGTTCTTGCATTGCCTTTTTCTTTTATGGTATCCACTTGTGTAAATATTTTAAATTGACGATCGAATTAGTTCATTGTATTCATATAGGGTTAAATAGTGTAGCTGTAAAAAAATCATTAAAATCTAAATTAAAATAACCGTTAAATCGTGATTTTTCGTTTATAGCCATTAAAAAGGTTTGTCCCATTTCTTGATATCTGAATGTTTATTTTTTGCGATTTTTGGCATATGCGATTTTGAAGCATATACAAACAAGTTTGACAGTTGAATCGTTAAAACTAGAAGTTTGATAGTTGAATCGTTAAAACTAGCTTTGTACAATGCGTATCCTATCAAAATAATAGATTCACTAATACTTAAAGTTTATTTATACTTTCATTAAGTATAACATAAGATTTTGTGATATCCACTACTGTAAATATTTTAAATTGATGATCGAATTAGTTCATTGTATTCATATAGGATCAATGAGTGTAGCTGTAAAAAATCATCAAAATCAGAGTTAAAATAACCGTTAAATTGTGATTTTTCGTTTATAGCCATCAAAAGGTTTTTTCTCGTTACTTGATATTTGAATGTTTGTTTTTTTTTCGATTTTTGGTCTATGCAATCTCGAAGCATATAAAAACAAGTTTGACGGTTGGATCGTTGAAACTAATTTCGTACAATGCGTTTTCCATCAAAACGATAGATTCACTAACACTTAGAGTTTATTTATACTTTCATTAAGTATAACATAAGATTTTGTGGTATCCACTTGTGTAAATATTTTAAATTGAAAATCGAATTAGTTGATTATTTTCATATAGGATCTAGGAGTGTAATTGTAAAAAATCATCAAAATCGGAGTTAAAACTATCGTTAAATCGTGCTTTTTCATTTATAACCGTGGAAATTTTTTGTCTCGTTACTTGATCTCTAAATATTTGCTTTTTTCAATTTTTGGCGTATGCGATCTCCAAGTATATATAAACAAGTTTGACGGTTGGATCGTTGAAACTAATTTCGTACAATGTGTTTCCCATCAAGTTCAATGGTTTATATATTTACTAAGTGGATTTTAATTTATTTATTTTGTACTTATAACACTTAAGAAATTGAATGATATACGTGCAAAAAAAATAATTGTGGGTTTTTATTAGAATAATATATTATGGTGGGGTTTATGTAAAAAAAAATTGAATTTGAAAGGAGAAAAGTCACATTTTAGTAATTTTATAACAATTTAAAAACAAAATTACCTTGCGTGTCGTCTTAATGGCATCGTCGCGCAAAACCGCTTTGCACGACCTCATAATGTATTCCTGCGTTGCGCATAATTTTGGCAGTGCAGTTGTTAAAAATAGGTGCTTTTTTCAAATTTTCTCTATACCTAAACTCTCTTCCCTCGGTCTCTCACTAGTAGAAAAACTTGTTTGCGCGACGGAATCTTGCGCAATGGAGCAAATTTCATTGCTTAAAGTATGTTTGCGTGACCCAAAACACAAAACGTCACGCAAACGGCCTTTACGCTTCGGAACTTTGCGCGACATAGGCTGGCGTCGCTCAAAACAGCTTTGCACGACGTTCTGTGCATCGCGCAAGATCTTGGCGCCAAACAAAGAATACTTTACCGCTCTTTTGCCAACTTTGCGCGGCGCAGGTGCACTTGTGCCGCGCAAAACATCTTTGCACGACGCAGTTGTACCTACGTCGCGCAAAGTCCTTTGTTTCTTTTTTTTTTCTTTTTTTTGCCCTTTTGCTTATGAGTACAAAATAAATAAATTAAAATCTACTTAGTAAATACATATACCATTTAAATTTGATGGGAAACGCATTTAACTAAATTACTTTCAACAATCCAACCGTAAAAAATCGCAAAGTCCTTTTTATATTTTTTTTCCTTTTCCTTTTCTTTTATGGTATCCACTTGTGTAAATGTTTTAAATTGACGATCGAATTAGTTCATTGTATTCATATAGGGTTAAAGAGTGTAGCTGTAAAAAATCATTAAAAATTGGAGTTAAAATAACCGTTAAATCATGATTTTTTGTTTATAGCCGTAAAAAAGGTTTGTCCTGTTACTTTATCTTTGCATGTTTGTTTTTTGCAATTTTTGGCGTATGTGATCTTGAAGCATATAGAAACAAGTTTGACGGTTGGATCTTTGAAATTAGTTTCGTACAATGCGTATCCCATCAAAACGTTAGATTCATTAACACTTGGAGTTTATTTATACTTTCACTAAGTATAACATAAGATTTTGTGGTATCCACTTGTGTAAATGTTTTAAATTGACGATCGAATTTGTTCATTGTATTCATATAGGTTTAAAGAGTGTAGATATAAAAAAAATCATCAAAATCAGAGTTAAAACAACCGTTAAATCGTGATTTTTCATTTCTAGCCGTTGAAAAGGTTTGTCCCGTTACTTGATATCTGAATGTTTTTTTTTTTTTTTTTGCCGTATGCGATCGAAGTATATACAAAAATGTTTGACGGTTAGATTGTTGAAATTAGTTTTTTACAATGCGTATCCCATCAAAACGATAGATTCCCTAACACTTGAGTTTATTAATACTTTCATCAAGCATAACATAAGATTTTGTAGTATCCACTTGTGTAAATATTTTAAATTGACGATCAAATTAGTTCGTTGTATTCATATAGGGTTAAGGAGGGTATATGCAAACAAGGTTGTCGATTCAATCGTTAAAACTAATTGCATACAATGCGTTTCCCATCAAATTCAATAGTATATGTATTTACTAAGTAGATTTTGATTTATTTATTTTGTCCCATAAGCAAAAGGGGAAAAAAAGGACTTTGCACGACGTAGGTGCAACTGGTTAAAGAGTGTAGCTGTAAAAAATCATCAAAATCAGAGTTAAAACAACCGTTAAATCATGATTTTTTGTTTCTAGCCGTCAAAAAGGTTTGTCCCGTTACTTGATATTTGAATGCTTTTTTTTTTTTTGATTTTTGGCTTGTGCAATCTCGAAGTATATACAAACAAGTTTGACGGTTGGATCGTTGAAATTAGTTTTTTACAATGTGTATCCCATCAAAACGATAGATTCCCTAACACTTGAGTTTATTAATACTTTCATCAAGTATAACACAAGGTTTTATGGTATCCACTTGTGTAAATATTTTAAATTGATGATCGAATTAGTTCGTTGTGTTCATATAGGGTCAAGGAGGGTAGCTGTTAAAAATCATCAAAATGAGAGTTTAAATAACCGTTAAATTGTGATTTTAGTTTATAATCGTTGAAAAGGTTTGTCCCGTTACTTGATATTTGAATGTTTGTTTTTTGCGATTTTTGGCATATGCGATCTCGATTCGATCGTTAAAACTAATTGCGTACAATGCGTTTCCCATCAAATTCAATAATATATGTATTTACTAAGTAGATTTTAATTTATTTATTTTGTACCCATAAGCGAAAGGGGGAAAAAAAGGACTTTGCGCATCGTAGGTGCAACTGCGTCGCGTAAAGATGGGGTTCTTGCATTGCCTTTTTCTTTTGTGGTATCCACTTGTGTAAATGTTTTAAATTAACAATCGAATTAGTTCATTGTATTCATATAGGGTTAAAGAGTGTAGCTGTAAGAAATCATCAAAATCAGAGTTAAAACAACCGTTAAATAATGATTTTTCGTTTCTAGCCGTCGAAAATGTTTGTCCCGTTACTTGATATCTGAATTTTTTTTTTTCGATTTTTGGTGCATGCAATCTCGAAGTATATACAAACAAGTTTGACGGTTGAATCGTTGAAATTAGTTTTGTACAATGCGTATCCCATCAAAACGATAGATTCCCTAACACTTGAGTTTATTAATACTTTCATCAAGTATAACATAAGATTTTGTGGTATCCACTTGTGTAAATATTTTAAATTGATGATTGAATTAGTTCGTTGTATTCATATAGGGTCAATGAGGGTAGTTGTAAAAAACCATCAAAATGGGAGTTCAAATAACCGTTAAATTGTGATTTTCGTTTATAACCGTCGAAAAGGTTTGTCCTGTTACTTGATATCTGAATGTTTGTTTTTTGCGATTTTTGGCATATGCGATCTCGAAGTATATACAAACAAGTTTGACGGTTCGATCATTAAAACTAATTGCGTACAATGTGTTTCCTATCAAATTCAATAGTATATGTATTTACTAAGTAGATTTTGATTTATTTATTTTGTACCCATAAGAAAAAGGGAAAAAAAAGGACTTTACGTCGCGCAAAGTCCTTTTTTTTTTCCCTTTTGCTTTTCTTTTGCTGTTCTTGCATTGCCTTTTTCTTTTGTGGTACCCACTTGTGTAAATGTTTTAAATTGACGATCGAATTAGTTCATTGTATTCATATAGGGTTAAAGAGTGTAGTTGTAAAAAAATCATCAAAATCAGAGTTAAAACAACCGTTAAATCATGATTTTTCATTTCTAGCCGTTGAAAAGGTTTGTCCCGTTACTTGATATTTGAATGTTTTTTTTTTTGCAAATTTTGGTGTATGTGATCTCGAACTATATATAAACAAGTATGACAGTTGGATCGTTGAAATTAGTTTCATACAATGCCTATCCCATCAAAACGATAGATTCACTAACACTTGAGTTTATTAATACTTTCATCAAGTATAATATAAGATTTTGTGGTATCCACTTGTGTAAATGTTTTAAATTGACATCGACTTAGTTCATTATATTCATACAGGTTTAAAGAGTGTAGCTGTAAAAAAATCATCAAAATCAGAGTTAAAATAACCGTTAAATCATGATTTTTCGTTTATAGCCGTCGAAAAGGTTTGTCCCGTACTTAATCTCTGAATGTTTTTTTTTATTTTTATTTTTGGCGTATGCGATCACGAAGCATATACAAACATGTTTGACGGTTGGATCGTTGAAATTAGTTTCGTAGAATGCGTATCCCATCAAAACGATAGATTCCTTGACATTTAGAGTTTATTTATACTTTCATTAAGTATAACATAAGATTTTGTGGTATCCACTAGTGTAAATATATTAAATTGAAGATCGAATTAGTTCATTGTATTCATATAGGGTCAAGGAGTGTAGCTGTAAAAAATCATCAAAATCGGAGTTAAAATAACTGTTAAATCGTGATTTTTCGTTTATAATCATCGAAAAGTTTTGTCCCATAACTTGATCTCTAAATGTTTGTTTTTTGCGATTTTTGGCGTATGAGATCTCAAAGTATATACAAACAATTTTGACGGTTGGATCGTTGAAACTAGTTTTGTACAATGCATATCCATCAAAACAATAGATTCCCTAAGATTTAGAGTTTATTTATACTTTCATCAAGTATAACATAAGATTTTGTGATATCCAATTTTGCTTCTCAAAACATTCAATGTTTAGCTCTCTACACTCTACCCATCAACTGTTGCCACTTGAGAATTTAAAGTATAACATTGGCCGTTGCTTCTCATATTTACAATTGCATTTAGCAATTTATGCTATTAGTGAAACCAACTGATCTCAGAACTATCATGTGTATATGCATGTGCTCAGATTGTCCGATAATGGCATCATAATTCATGAAACATCTGAAACTTTGTGAACAGTAGAGATCTTGGACTTTGGAATTTAGCAGTTTATGCTATTAGTGAAACCAACTGATCTCAGAACTATCATGTGTATATGCATGTACTCAGATTGTCCGATAATGGCATCATAATTCATGAAATATCATATTGTCCGATTCTAGCCTTTTGTGATGCCTCTTATGTGAAAAGTTAAAAGTTTTTTGGAGGTAGGGGAGGGGTTTGGTGCTTGGGGCATGCTGTTTCAGAAATTGTCATGGTAGTTTGTTTGGAAAGCAATAGAAGAATTTTTATACGTGGAGCTTTTTCACATGAGTTTGCTTCAGTTTTCTCTAAGGGGGCATTTAGTAGTTCATGCTATTTTCTTTGACTGGAATGCTGTCATCTTTTACTACAACTTTTTTTTTCTTCCTTTGGAAAAGAAACAATTATTAAAAAAAGAAATGCAACCAATGAACAATAAATCCATCGGAATCTAGTTATAATAAGGGGGCATTTCGATGAGAGACTTTGAAGTTCCATTGAACCTAGGCTAAAGTAGTTAGGAATGTGCTAAAAAAATATGTGTAAGGGAATTGAAAATGACTAAATGCTAAACATTTGAGAGAAGGTGTCATTTTGAAATTCATTTGTTTAGTCTCTTTGTAATGCATTGTAGTGTTTGAGTATTTCACTTCTTGTAGTGCTTCTTTAAGAATAAAGTCTGAAGTTCTTCGGGACATTGAAAGTCCCTTGTCTTAACATAGCTTAAGTAAATTAACAAAGATCTACAACAGCCACATAAATAAAAGTTATGAAAGTAATCACCCTATAATTGATTAGTATCAAATGCAAGAAAGGATTAGTTTCTAATGTTATAATTTTATGGTTCAAAAAGTGTATAGATGTCGCGGTTGATCCTTGTCGTCGGAGTGTGACCAATTCGCCTCCTGCATTATCAACATCTACTACTCCAGGCGTGAGCGCTCCATTGATTGGGGAGCCTACACCCCTTACTGAGGCTACTCCTACGATGTCCCAAGTGCCCATCTCATCGACGTCATCAGTGTCGGTTCAGCCGCTCAGTGCACGGCGGCCTAAAGGGTCAGCTTGCAGTCCAGAGCGAGCAGATGAGGGCCCATGACGAGCAGATGAGAGAGCAGTTGAGGGCCCAGGGCGAGGAGCTGAAGGCCTATGTCGGGCACATGAGAGACCTTGTACGAGCCATACATATGTCCGACCTCTAAATCTCGCTACCAGTACCTGATCTTGCTACACCTTCGACCTCCGAGCCACTTCACCATGCCGATGCCCAGTAGCCACTTCACCTAGAAGACTTTCATATATTATATAATTAATTATTGTTCGGATATCTTGTATGTACATTTTCGTATATTATATAATTAAATATTTTTCTTTGGTTAATTAATTATTGATTAGAATTTATTTACAATATTATTAAAAATTAAAAAAATAATATTTTTGACCAAAACCAAAAAAAGGATATATATATATCTATATAATCCACTTTGCGCGACGCAGGTTTCTTCTCTGTCGTGCAAAGCCTTCTGTCACTGCCTTGCCGTGACGAAGGTTTGTTGGGCTAAGTTTTGCGCAACGTTTTTTGACTTTGCGCGACGAAGGACCTGTGTCGCGCAAAGTGTTTTTTGTACTAGTGTCTCACTCGGTCTTTCAGTCGGTTTTCAAATTTGGCGGTGTAGTTGTTAAAAAACTTTGCACTACGTAGGTAAATCTACATCACGCAAAGCTGTTTTGCACGACCTAGGTGTACCTATGTCGCGCAAAGTTTTTTTTTTTTTCCTTTTGCTTTTCTTTTGGGGTTCTTGCATTGCGTTTTTCTTTTGTGGTATCCACTTGTGTAAATATTTTAAATTGACGATCGAATTAGTTCATTGTATTCATATATGATCCAGGAGTGTAGCTGTAAAAAATCATTAAAATCAAAGTTAAAATAATTGTTAAATCGTGATTTTTCGTTTGTAGCTGTCAAAAAGGTTTGTCCCATTACTTGATATCTGAATGTTTGTTTTTTGCGATTTTTGGCCTATGCGATCTCCAAGTATATACAAACAAGTTTGACGGTTGGATCGTTGAAACTAGTTTCGTACAATGCGTATCCCATCAAAGCAATAGATTCACTTACACTTGGAGTTTATTTATACTTTCATTAAGTATAACATAAGATTTTGTGGTATCCACTAGTGTAAATATTTTAAATTGAAGATCGAATTAGTTCATTGTATTTATATAGGATCAAGGAGTGAACTGTAAAAAATCATCAAAATCAGAGTTAAAATAACCGTTAAATCTTCATTTTTCGTTTATAGCTGTAGAAAAGGTTTGTCCTGTTACGTAATCTCTGAATGTTTGTTTTTTTGCGATTTTTGACATATGCGATCTCGAAGCATATATAAACAAGTTTGACGGTTGGATCGTTGAAACTAGTTTCGTATAATGCGTAGCCTATCAAAACAATAGATTCACTAACACTTGGAGTTTATTTATACTTTCATTAAGTATAGTGTAAGATTTTGTGGTATCCATTTGTGTAAATATTTTAAATTGATGATCGAATTAGTTTATTGTTTTCATATGAGATCCAGGAGTATAGCTGTAAAAAATCATCAAAATTGGAATTATAAATACCGTTAAATCGTGCTTTTTTATTTATAACCGTCGAAACATTTTGTCCCTTTACTTGATCTCTGCATGTTTGTTTTTTGCGATTTTTGGCGTATGCGATCTCGAAGCATATACAAATAAGTTTGACGGTTGGATCTTTGAAACTAGTTTCGTACAATGCATTTCCCATCAAGTTCAATGGTATAAATATATACTAAATAGATTTTAATTTATTTATTTTGTACTTATAACACTTAAGAAATTAAATGATACATGTGTAAAAAAAAATTTATTGTGGGTTTTTATTAGAAAAATATATTATGGTGGGTGTAACATCCCACATCGCCCAGAGAAGTGGATACTCTAAGCCTTATATGTATATTCCCATCTCTACCTAGTACGAGGCCTTTTAGGAGTGGATCATCTAAGCCTTATATGAATATTCCCATCACCCAGGGGAGTGGATCCTCTAAGCCTTATATGCATATTCCCATCTCTACCTAGCACGAAGCATTTTGGGAGCCTACTGGCTTCGAGTTGCATCGGAACTCTGAAGTTAAGCGAGTAGCGCGCGAGAGCAATCCCATGATGGGTGACCCAATGGGAAGTTCTCGTGTGAGTTCCCAGAAACAAAACTGTGAGAGCGTGGTCGGAGCCCAAAGCGGACAATATCGTGTTACAGCGGAGTCGAGCCCGGGAAGTGGTCCCACCTGGGCCGGGACGTGACAGTGAGGATTATGTAAAAAAAATTTGAATTTGAAAGGAGAAAAGTAACATTTTTTAGTAATTTTTATAATAATTTAAAAAATAAAATTACCTTGCGCGACGTCTTAATGGCATCGTCGTGCAAAATCGCTTTGTGCGACCTCATAATGTATTCCTGCGTTGCGCATAATTTTGGCGGTGCAGTTGTTAAAAATAGACGTTTTTTTTTTCAAATTTTCACTATACCTAAACTCTCTTCCCTCGATCTCTCACTCGGTCTCTCTCTTCCCTCTCGCTCATATTGCCTTCCTCCTCATCCTCATCCTCTCCTTATCCTATTCGGATTGCACTAGGTGAGAATCAAGCTTAATTCTTTTCCTGTAGCTAGCAGGTATAGACCCAGGTCAGAATCAAGCTTAATTCTTTATTTTTCTTAATTCTTTGTTTTTCTTCTTTCTAAGGTCAGAATCAAGCTTTAATGCCTTAATTTGAAGATTTTGATATTGTAATTAGATTCAATTTGGAAAATTAAATTAGAAATTGGGGGTTTTAGTGTTAAATCGAATTTTAGGGTGGTGGGTTAGTGTGCTATAGTGTTAAATCAAATTTTAGGGTGGTGGGCGGACTGTGTCTTATCATTGGATTGCATTGTAAGTGGAGTAAAACAAATTTTTGGACTTTGGGATTCCTCATATTTTATCCTATATTGTAAATACTGTAGACTGTGAATCTGTGATAGTACTGAATTCCTTCAACCAGATGATAACTTTGTGATTCTATTATGTTCTGTTGTGAATTTAAGCTTTCTTGCATGATTGTAGTCTTCTCTGTAGCATGCAAACTTCAATTCCGGAGTTGGCAGCCTCACACCAATTCCAAAACAAATCCATACATAGCCCAGATACTGAGATTTTGGAATATTCTGCATTGTAGAATTAGATGGTGTTGCCTACATGGTGATACTTAAAATGAATTTAATTTGTTAGTGTGCACAACTTCTTATAATGTCCTTCTCTTTATCACTTGATTATCTCAACCTTAGGTAATTAATAATCAGTGATGAGAAAGTTATTGTTTCTTTTGGATATAGCTCCTCGGCTTGATTATTATATTTGTCCAATTTTAATTTTGGAATTTTTTTTTTCAAGGAAAGATAGGTTTTGGCCAACTGGTTTCCATTGCTATAGCCTGCCTATATTTTCATTGTGTGCTGATTGCCCCGTGATTTCCATTCAGAAACAAGCTACCCAGAAAGATGTGTTCCTGTTGTTTGCTGAGAAGGTGAGAGACAATACGGATTTGGTGTCTAGGTGGGCTGTTCTACAGGAGACACATGTGGAATATTTCTAGGGAGCTAACCTCTTAATTGTTCTTGCACAAGTAGCTTGCTGCCCTTCACTACAAGAAATATAGGCACTGGAAACAATAAATTATATGTGCCCTTTGAGGCTAAAGAGCACCAATAATTGTGCCCATAAACCAATAGCAACAATGCAGCAACTAAAATATTGTATGTGCCCTCTATGGGCATCACCATTTGTCAAAGAGCACAATAAGGTATGCTGTGCTGAAAAGTGTAAGCACAAATAAAGGTCCTTTTGTGCCCAGTTCTGACAAATTGTCAGATGACTGCTGCCACACATGTTAGCACATTTATTGTTATTGTGCCCAATATGTCAACTATTTTAAAAAAAAATTTAAAACCGAAATACCCTTCAAAATTTACACAGAGCTACAAGAAATGAGTATGTAGTGGCTTCCAAATTTTCAAATTATGATTCTTTATCTTTATCTCATGAGCTGTTGTATATCATTCCTCCCACAGATTAATTGGTGTAATTCTGCTATGTATACATGCACTTGTTTGTGATTGAAACATAAAGACTTTTGCCTGACACTTTAGTAACATTCTTATACAGATGGCAAGCAATCCTCACACAAATTAGGACATAAAAATAGAATCCAAAGTCCCAACAATATAATTCTCACTCTTTCAAATGTAAAGAACTAAATCTAAGAATTTATCCAAACCCTAAATCTAAGAATTTGAACAAATACTTTAGCATCAATTGAGAGAGGAATTGAGAGAATACCATATACACGGTATGTTACCCGTGGGCCACACTCAACAACATATCCAAGCTACTCCTTCATCCTATTTCCAGAAATAGCAGACAATTATATGAACATATATTCAAATATATTTGCAAACATTATTATTAGATCCCAGATTCTTTTGCTAGGCAGTATGTAAGTAAAAGTATCAGCCTCAAATAAAGTCACCTTAGTTGATTGAAAGGTGGCTCCACAATTTCATCGAAAAGATCTATCAATGCTTTCAATGGGATTGACTCAATCCCTGTTTCTAGCTCAACTTGACAATACAGCTGCAATATGAAACCACAACCAAGGGAAGAATATCAACGTACAAACAAAGACAGTACACCTTCATAAAGGGAAACCGAAACGAAAATGTTCCATTTTGAGTTACCTCAGTCACAGAGTTCGTTTCTGACTTATTCTTCACATTGGAATCTCTAATCAGGTTAGCACCAGGAGGAAGATAAATAACATACTCTTTATGCCTCAATTCGATAGGCAGTGGTGGTACGGAAAAATTCAATTCGAATATATTTGATAGGGCAATTGCTTCGTCCTCTTAACAAATTTCCATGGCAAAGGCCCTCAATGTATAGCTGCACATATTAAGGGGACGGTAAGCTGAAGAAAATGCCTTAATTAAACTTATTCTAAGAGCTTTGACAAAAAAATAAACAAATGAATCATTCTAAAATCAAATATAAAAAATTATTTTTAAATAAAAGTCAAAATGAACTTGTTGATGCACAAAATCAGTGATGACTTTGGTACAACAGAAAGTGTTAAGTTTGTGAACTTCGCTACATTGCTCCGGTCACTAGTGTGGATAAATATGTAAATGGATAGGGACAGGGAAGCAAACACAAGATGTACGTGGTTCACCCAGATTGGCTACGTCCACGGAGTAGAGGCGTTCTCATTAATTGTGAAGGGTTTACACAAGTACATAGGTTCAAGCTCTCCTTTTGTGAGTACTAGTGAATGATTTAGTACAAATGACATTAGGAAATATTGTGAGAGAATGATCTCTATTTATAGAAGAGAGTTTCTAGTTTCATTCTGACATTGACACATGTCGTGTTGTGATTGGCTTCTGATGTTGACATGTGTCGCGCTATGATTGGCTTCTGATGTCGACACGTGTCGCGCTGTGATTGGTCTCCTGGTTAGAGGAAAACTCTTCTGGGTACTTGACAGTATAACGTTGATCGGTGCTCAGTAGTTTCGGGATTGGTCAAGTATGGTACAAACAGTGCTCTCCTAAGTTCCCGAGTGAGGGAAGCTCCTCGGTTGGGGACTTGCAAGATCCAAGCCATTGAGTAATTACGAAACTTCTAAGTACTGAAGTGTGGTATTATTTTCACTTGCTTTATCTGTCTCATATGTAAATGTGGCATCTTCTCTAGAAGTACTTTTCCTTCATCCAGGGGTGGTATCTTTAATCGATGAAGATGCACAAGGTAATGTATCAATCTCCTTCATCCAGGGCTTGGTCAAGTGCGATACAAACCTTATAGTAGGAGTCCCCTAAGTCGTTGAGCTAGGAGATTTGCCGAAGGAGGTAACAGACAAGGTAAGCAATCAGACTTCCAAGTAAACAACCTGGATCAAAGGTTCGACTTCGGCTTCCGGTTGATTGTTCTCCTTCTCCTTGTGTCGTAAACAACAACAAGGATAAGGAGAAGTAAATGGAGAAGAGATGATATGAGATACTTTTGCTTTTGAGGAAGTAACTTTCCACAGGCGTATTTTTGAACTGGGCTGGAGGGTTTTCTGGTTTCTTCCAGAGTATAAGGCCGACTTTGATGGTCAAAACAAGTCCATCAAATCTAAAGTACGTTCGACCCTGATGATATGGGATACTTTTGTTGTTGACAAAGTAGTGGATGTATCGGCACGTGTTCTGTTACGCTTGTCTCCACATGCTTCCTTGTATCCTTCTCAGTTGCCCTATCTGTTCCTCAGGCAGATGTAGTATCTTCTGTGGAAGCATAAGATGTTGAAGATGAGTACTCGAAAGCAATGCCAGATAAGTAATCAGGCAAAGGGTTGCAGGCAGTCAGTTCATGACTGGAAGTTTGATTCCAAGTGCTGACTGATTGCTCTCTTTCTCCTTGTCTTGCAAGTAAAAACAAGGCCAAAGGAAAAGACAGGGAAAAAGCATGATATGGGATGCTCTTGTTTTTAACCCTGATGATATGAGATACTCTTGCTCTGGTGTGGCTTGTTTGCAGAGGTATTATCTCGGGGGGGGGGGGGGGGAGAAGCTAAGTATTTCGAGAGACTCTGCTGAGAAAGTAAATCTGGCTCTCGAAGTTCGGAGAACAGTGCCTATTCGAAGGAAATCTGGCTCTCGAAGTTCGGAAAGCGGTGCCTATTCGATTTTCGAACAAGCAATCATGTCGGGGATCTAGCTCTCGAGATTCAGAGAACAGTGCCTCTTCGATTTTTGAGAAAGCAATCATGTTGGGAGTCTGACTCTTGAGATTCGGAGAATAGGGTCTCTTTGATTTTTGAGAAAGTAATCCTGTTGGGAGTCTGGCTCTCGAGATTCGGAGGGCGGTGCCTCTTCGATTTTTGAGCATGTAATCCTGTTGGGAGTCTGGCTCTTGAGATTTGGAGAGTGGTGTCTTTTCAATTTTTGAGCAAGCAATCTTGTTGAGAGTGTTTTCTCAAATGTGAGTAAAGGTTGGGCATTTTTGCCGGTCTGCCTTGCCATGGAGCATGGAAGTTGACACACATTGTGACTTTCTAGTTATCAAGCAGTGGTGCTATTCCTTTACCTTTATGGGTAATAGTAGGGTAGCTGGACCTTCAAAATTTATATGTCTAAACTTTGTCAGAGATCTTTGGCAAAGTTATTTGCGGTACCCGAGGAGTTGATGTTGCGTGTGGAAAGTGGTGTCTCTTCGGAATCCGGAGAGTGATGCCTCTTCAATTTTTGAATCAACGGCCCTGTTGCCCTTTCTTTTATAAGGGCACCAATTGTGTGCAAGAAGTACATTCAGAGAGTGCTTGTAGGAATTTTTCCCTTACTTCAAAGATTTATTGCACCTCATTTCTCCTTCATCATTTATGAGAATGTCTGACCCATCCGACATTTGTTTTGACTTGAATTTTGGTGAAGAAGCAGCCATGCATTGTCAAGACAACATATGACGCCCATCCTTCTTATCCCCTACTGGTCATCTTACTGTTGGGGACTCTGTGATGAAGAATGATATGACCGCTGCGGTGGTGGCCAGGAACTTTCTCACTCCCAAAGATAACAGACTATTTTCCAAACGGTCTGATGAGTTGGCTATTAAGGATTCTCTGGCTCTCAGTGTTCTCTGTGTAGGTTCTATGTCTAATATGGCCCAACGCCTATTTACTCGAACCCGCCAAGTTGAATCATTGGCGGCTGAAGTGATAAGTCTCAAACAGGAGATCAGAGGGCTCAAGCATGAGAATAAACAGTTGCACAGACTCGCACATGGCTATGCTACAAAAATGAAGATGAAGCTCGACCAACTGCAGGAATCTGATGGTCAGATTTTACTTGATCATCAGAGGTTTGTGGGTTTGTTCCAAAGGCATTTATTGCCTTCGTCTTCTGGGGCTGTACCGCGTAATGAAGCTCCAAATGATCAACCTTTGGTGCCTCATCCTTCTGGGGTTTTGCCTAGTACTGAGGCTTCGAATAATCACCCTCTGGTGCCTCCTCTTTCTAGGGCTCTGCCGACTGCTGAGACTTCTCCTGAGCAACCTTTGTGAAGGCTCCCTCTTGTTTGTTTATTTTGATTCATGTATATGTACATATTTGTAACTTATCAGAGATATCAATAAACAAGCTTTGCTTCATTTCAACGTATTGTGTTAAATACACCAAGGCCTTTTTCACTAAGTTCTTTGAATTTTTCCTTTTGTTGAAGCTTGTATGTTGAAGCTTTGTGAGTGAAGCATGTAGGTTGAGGTAGTGCTCCCTTAATTTACCCGAGTGAGGAAAACTTCTCGTTTGGAGACTTGAAAAATCCAAGTCATTGAGTGGTCGTGAGACTTCTGAGTATACAAATTTTGGAGAGACAACATATACAAATTTTGCTTTCACACTGTTGAGCAAGAGATTTTGATGCAAGCTACACCTTGTAGTAGTCGAAGGTTTGGATGAACCATATAAATTGAATTTGCTTCGAACAGTCTTGATCAAGAGTGTGTGAAACTTTCTACGAGTTGTAGTTGCCCTTCATTGATGAAGCTTTTGTTGGTTCCATAAATTGGTTTTGCTTCACACTGTCTTGATCAAACGTGTGTGAAGTTTTTGAGAATTGTGGTTGAACTCCTTTGATGAGGCTTTTGTTGGCACCATAAATTGGTTTTGCTTCACACTGTCTTGATCAAAAGTATGTGAAGCTTTTGAGAATTGTGGTTGCTCTCTATTGATAAAGCTTTTGTTGGCACCATAAATTGGTTTTGCTTCACACTGTCTTGATCAAGAGTGTGTGAAGCTTTTGAGAATTATGGTTATCCTCCATTGATGAAGCTCTTGTTGGCACCATAAATTGGTTTTCCTTCACACTGTCTTGATCAAGAGTGTGTAAAACTTTTGAGAATTGTGGTTGAACTTCTTTGATAAAGCTCTTGTTGGCACTATAAATTGGTTTTGCTTCACAATGTCTTGATTAAGAGTGTGTGAAGCTTTCTACGAGTTATAGTGTTTGCATTGTTACAGAGGGGAAATGACTGAAGCAGATGAAAGAGCACTGAATAGCTTGATCTTCATATGCCATGCACTGAAGTTGTTGTTGGCTTGTAATAAGACTTTGTTGGTGACTATAACTCTTGTTGGGCATAAGTGCTCCCCTAATTGAGTTGTAAAACTTAAGGGTTTTTTATTATTTGTGAATGTTAGGAGTTCACATGTACAAGTTGTACAACTCGTTTTCTGGTTGGTGGAATGAATGATGAGTTGCTTTCATCACTTGGTTGGTGGTACGAAGGTGAGTTTCTTTATCACCTTTCATCACATTTCGTCACCTAGTTGGTGGCACGAAGATGAGTTCCTTCTTTACCTGGTTGGTGGCATGAGTGGCAAGTTGCCAAATGATATTAGAGTACGGGTTGTACATTTCATCACCTGGTTGGTGGCACGAATATGAGTTCCTTCTTCACCTGGTTGGTGGCATGAGTGGCAAGTTGCCAAATGATATTAGAGTACGGGTTGTACATTTCATCACTTGGTTGGTGGCATGAAGGAAAGTACAGGTTGCACATTTCATCACTTGGTTAGTGGCATGAAGATGAGTTCCTTCTTCATATTTCATCACCTGGTTGGTAAGAATAAAGGCAAGGTGTCGAGGCACATTGTAGCAAGTGTCGAATACACAAAGTATGTTGAACCCTTTCGAAGCACAGTTGGCTTATGTATGGATGTGTTGGACTGTATGATGTTTATGTATGAATGTGTTGGAATGTACGATGTTTATGTATGAATGTGTTGGAATGTATGATGTTTATGTTGATTCATATGAGTGATGCTTATGAATGTTTTGCTATGCATGAAGAGATCCATGCTTTCGATGTGAACCATGTTGGTTGTAACACTTAGTATCATATACTTTATGTCAAAGTACGCATGTTGAAACTCTGAGTTGGAGTATAAGGGTAGGTCAGCGTAGACCAAGTGTTCCAGTGCTAGGAACGCAAAAGACTTAGAAGAAGTTGTCTGAATTCCATCTTCTTTAAATATTTACCGAATGGCTTGTGTGACAAAACATTTGTAATGTATATGCCTTCTTATAATAACATTTCCTTCAGTACCTAGTCCTCCACTTTGAAAGAGTGAGGCTTGGCCCTATAGTCATAATAGTCGACGGTAAGTTCACCCCTGGTTGTCTTGATACGAACTTTTATCCCTCTTGTTGTAATGGGCTTGTTGAGAGTAAAAATCCTTCCTCTTACCAATAGACATATACGTTTGGTGACTTAGCGAGTAGCTAAATGAGGCAGGAGATGATGCAATAGGTGTCTGAATGGACAGTATCTCCTCACTTAGTAGAACTTGACTTCCACTTCCCACTTGTTGATTAGGGTTAACCATATGGAGGTTCCCTTGGTATGTCCTTGCTTCGGCGGAGGCGTGGTTGTAAGCCTGTGCCATCACCTCAGAGTAAACCTTCCAAGTGTTGGCATTGTTCATGTACTTGAAGAAACAATGATGTAAGCCTGTCGTGAAGGCTGAGGGCGGTCTTGTCATCTGCCTCAGTGCAACAAGAATACTCATGGCTGAAGCAACCGGCATACTCTCGTAGTGACTCGTCCGACTTCTGGTGAATAGTGTACAAGTCATCTGCAGAATGCAAGCGATCGGTCTGGAAGATGTGTTGAGAGACAAACAGTTTCCTCAGTTCCTCAAATTAGTCTACTGTCTCAGGTGGAAGACGGCAATACCAGTTCAGAACTCCGCTAGAGAAGGTGGAGTGGAAGAGAAGACATCGCTCTTCGTCGGTGTGCATCCGATATGCCATGGTGGACTCAAAGAGGTTAAGGTGTTCAATTGGGTCTTCCCTTCCAGTATAGAGTTGTAAACCAAGCTTTTGTTTTGTCTTCGCTTGAAGGGGGTGTCAAGGATCCTTCTTATGAGAGGGCCAGACCTGGGTTGGTTCCAGTCAGGTATCTCAGCTTGACGTTCAGCCTTCCACTTGTTTACTTCCTCAAGGAGCTGTATGACAAGAGGGTCCTGAGTGGAGTCATGTACTATTGGAATTTTCTTTCGTAAGTTTCCATTGCCTCTTGGAAGTAGGAAAGTTTGAGCAAGGGCGTGTGGTTTTTTCTTGGACTGGCCGTACTGACTTCTAGGGCAAGTCTGTCGAAATACCTCAGAGTCCCCTGTACCTTCATGTTCTTCTGGGACCTGTCGTTCCTTCCCTAGATTAGCAGCTGGCCTGGGTCTTGGGAGAAGACCGAGTCTTTCAGAAGCCCTTGGGTCATTGATCTTCAAGCATATGTGGAGGGGATTCTCTCGACGTTGCTTTAGAAAGTCTCGGCAGTCACGATAAACGGCTTTTGATCCTTCCAACCCTTCTACAATGAGGTGTCTTCTTCCACTTCTCCTGCTTCAGGTTGAAGCATCTGGGTTGAGAGAAGTCTCATGTTGATCAATGTTTTGATGATTAGCTCGCTCCTCATCAGGGATATCCATGTCAAATGGAGGTGACCCTCTATGTTGAGGGGTACCCAGATGATGGTTGATGTCCACAAGGGCAACGAGCTCGCGTGTTTGAGTACGCCTAGTTTCGTGGAGCGTCTCGAAGAGCTTCTCATACTGCTCCTAGAGGACCTCATTCTTCATTGCTATCTTGTTATGCTGAGCTTCTAGCTCATCAACTTTAGCTTGAAGAGCAACCTTTTTTCCTTCATTCTTTCTTTGCTTCGCACTAGGTGCAAGATGGGTGTCATTCTGTATGTTGTGGCTTCCTTCACTCCCCATGTTGGAGAGGGATGTATGGTCAAAAAAAGAGTGTACGAATGGTGGAAACCAGCTTAACAAAGCTGAAGAGAGTGGGAATAAGTGTTGTTCCCACAGACGGCGCTAAATGTTGATGCACAAAATCAGTGATGACTTTGGTACAACAGAAAATGTTAAGTTTGACACGTGTCGCGCTATGATTGGCTTCTTAAGTATGATGAGTGACTCAGAGGCTTCATATTGGTGTTCTTTAACCTTCAATTCATGTCTTCTTTCACGACCTGTTAAAGTGTCAATTAGCAATGGACAAGCCAAAAGAAACAAGCAAGGTATGCAAAATCAAACTTAAACCAGACATAAAGTGGAGTGATGGAAACAAAAGACAACACATGATCCTTAAAATGATCATTTGTTGGCATGAAACTTTTGGCAGCTGCCAACACTTCTGACAACACTTTTCACAATAAGAAATAAGTAAAATTGAGCAAAATTTACCTTTATCAAGCAAAATTTAGCATCTTCCATCTTCACCATAGCAGGTGGACTCATCTAAGCCCTAGCTGAACCAAACCAAAATCAAGATTACCAAAGTTAATTCCGACTGTTCATTTCTATAAAATCATATCTCAAAAGGTAAAACAAAACGAAATTGAAGGGTTTTACATGGATTTGCGAATGCAAAAATTTGAATTTCCAAAAACCCATACTGTAAAAACCTCCAAAATCTTGAGATTTATACCCAAAAAAGAAAGAAAATTTCCAAAACATGAAACCCTAAAAACCAAAAACCCACAAATTTGCACTCCCTGAGGAACCATCCGAGATTCAAATCAGATCACACAGAAGAAATTGGAGATTATCACATACCGACTTGGAAGAGGCAACCTTTGGGAGAGCAAATCATGCGATCGTATCCGCCTCATTTTCCTCAACTCATACTTGAATGCTTCGCTTTCTTAGCCTTTTCTCATTCTCTGGTTTTTAGGGTTCCTCTGAAATGGCGTATCATACCTCTGAGCTTCTTCTTCTATCATTGTGATTCTGCAAGTCGCAAATCTCTCTCTCCCTCCCTTTCTGCAAATCAAAGGCTCTTTCTCGTAATTCATCCCCCCACCAAATCCCACACAGCCGTTCATACCACCGACTGCAAAAGAGAGAGAGAGAGGGAAATAGAAAAATTTGGGGAAAATGACAAAAAGAGAAAGAGAGAGAGAGAGCCTGGGGTGGAAGAGAGGCTTGGTTTGATTGGGAAAGGGAAAACAAGAGAAAGATGAGAGGCGGAGGAACTACAGAAAGGGTGGGTTTGAATGGGAAACACAAAGAGGCGCAAGGAGGGAAATGGAGGACAGTGTGAGGTGTGAAGATTGAGGAAAGTGTTTTTTATTTTGTTTAAAACATTATTTTGAACAAAGGGCACAAAAATCTACTTTTACTTTAAATATATTAAATTATAGGGCACAATAATATTTATAGTGTCATTGCAAATTAATAAAAAAAATTTCATTGTTGATATTAAAGGCACAAAAGTCAAGGTTATGTGCCCAATAATGTGTTGTGTCTATTTTTCTTCACATTGGGCACAATACATGGTGCTCATTACGGAATGAACATTGTCCACTCAGAGACGAAGCTATGTAGGAGCGAAAGGGGGCGTTCGCCCCTCCGCTCGTAACAAAGGCAGGAGCGACGCTTGAACCCCCCTGGTTCGGCCGGAAACTGGGGAGCACCGGGTTCTGAAACCAGAAACAGAGGTAGCTTTCGGGGAAGACGACGGGGAGGGTTTTTTTTTTTAATTTTAAAATCCAGGCCAAAACGACGTCGTTTTGGACCTGGTAAAAAAAATTTAAATTTTTTGGTAAACGGCGTCGTTTTGGTTTAATGAAATAAAAAAAAATATAAACGGGGGGACCACTGGTCCCCATCCCCATCTCAATCCCCATTCCGTTTCAAATTAAAAACCCTTCACCCTTTTCCCCATATCCCATCCCGTCAGTCCCCCCACCTTTTCCCCCATTTCCCCCCTCCCCACACGACAAAACCTTTTGTAGACTGTAGCAGATTTCACTTTCCACTGGTTGTTGGCCACCAAGACCAGACACATCAGTCTGCAACTGCAAGCACAACCACTCCAAATTCCAATTAAGGTAATTTTTTTTAATTTATTTCAAACCCTAATTGATTATTGAATATAAATTTTTGTTTAATTGATGTAGGATTATAGGGTTATACATTATATGGTTATTGATTATAGATTATTCATATGAATACTATGATTATTGAATTTTTTTTTTTGAAGTACATAAAAGAAGATTGATACATTATATATAGATTAACATAATGAACCCCAATTCAACTAACTAAAACCCTCATTCAAATGCATTGTTGGTACTTACATTCGTAGTCTACATACTCTACTGTAGAACAAAAATTGATTATTCATATGATATGATTGTTGGTACTGATTAATTAAATTCGTAGTCTACTCTAGGACTAAGAGTCTAAGATATATTTGTTTTTCTTTCGTTATACAGTTACGTAAAGAAACAGTGCTTAAATCCTTCTCCAAATATTCCGGATAGTCCTCCTCTTCCTTCAAATATTCCGGGTAGTCCTCCTCCTCCTTCTAGGATTCCGAGTAGTGCACAACAAAGTGAGATTACTGAGTTGGATGAAATATTAGCTAATCTTCTGGCAGACCCTGGACTGAGACGTCGAATTCTTGATTATCCACTTAATTTTCGTGAAGCAATTCGTAGATACTACCTTCAAAAGGAACCTTGTCAACCTAAGTCTCACATCATGCCAAGGAAAGCTAGCGACAATCGATGTTTTATTACAGGTTGGTTTGATAATTTTAAGTGGTTGGAGTAAAGTATAGTAAAAGATGCTGCATTTTGCCGTTATTGCTATCTTTTTAAATGTGATTTTGATAAAGTGGGTGGTAGTGTGTTGGAAGTCTTCATAATAAAGCTATGCAACAAGCTAAAGACTTGATGACACAAAAATAACACATTGAAACATTTGTGATCAAGCAAACTGATGAAGCTCGCGTTAATTATCACACTTTACTGAGTGGAGCACTTGATTGCACAAGATGGTTGTTGGGACAAGGTTTGGCTTTTCGTGGGCACGATGAATCTTTGAAATCGAGCAATAGGGGTAATTATATAGAGCTTATGCAATTTCTTGCCGATCATAATGAGAAAGTTAGAAAGGTTGTGTTTGAGAATGGTCCCAAGAATCTCAAGTATACTTCTTCCGATATTCAAAAGGATCTTGTTCGTGCTTGTGCTATTGAAACTATTAATGCAATCACTAAAGATATGGAAGGTACATTTTTTTCTCTTTTGGTTGATGGATCACGTGATGCTTCCAATAAAGAGCAAATGGCGGTGGTATTGCATTATGTGAACAAAAAAGGAGAAGCAATTGAAAAGTTTTTGGGTGTTCAACATGTCTCCTCTACAACTAGTAGCTCACTTGAAGAGGCTATTGAGAGATTGTTTGCTACAACAAATTTGAGTATGTCCAAGTTACGAGGACAAGGCTATGATGGAGCTAATAATATGAGAGGTGAGTTAAATGGTCTTAAAACAAAGATTTTGAACAAATACCCTCAAGCATTTTATATTCATTGTTTTGCACACCAACTCCAACTAGCTCTTGTATTTGTGGCAAAGGAAAATGAGGATGTTGCCAATTTCTTCATCAATGCTAATAGATTGGTGAATCTTATTGGATCTTCGTGCAAGCGTCGCGATGCATTGAGAGAGAAACAACAAGAACAAATTCAAAAAGCTCTTCATCTTGGTAATCTTGAAACGGGTAAAGGGTTAAATCAAGAAAGTAGCCTCATGCGTCCATGTGATACACGGTGGAACTCGTAGTATGGTACTATAGTTAGTATTATTGTTATGTTTGAAGCCGTGGTGGAGGTGGTTGAATGGATTAAAAGTGATCGCAACCAAGATAATCTCGGTGAAGCTACTCGGTTATTCAAAGACATACAAACTTTTGATTTTGCGTTTCACCTTTTCTTGATGAGACTTATATTGGGAATTACAAATGAGTTATCACAAGCATTGCAAAAGAAAGATCAGGATATTGTGAATGCGATGGCGTTAGTGGAAGTATGCAAGCAAAGACTACAATCCTTGAGAGATGATGACTTTGGGGACTTGTTGCATGATGTAGAAAAGTTTTGTGAGGAGCATGATATTGTCATTCCTAACATGGAGGATTTGCATTTCGTACCTGGAAAATCAATGCGTAAAGCTCCAAAAATCACAAATTTCCATTACTATCGTGTAGACCTCTATTTTCAAGTCGTTGATATGCAACTAAAGGAATTGAATGATCGCTTCAATGAGGTAAACACCGAGTTGCTTCTTTGTATGGCATGTTTAAGTCCAGTGAATAATTTTGCATCTTTTGACAAAGAAAAAATTGTTCGTTTAGCCCAACTTTATCCTCAAGATTTTGATCGTATGAATCTTCCAATTCAACTTGACAATTACATTTAAGATATGAAGATGCATAGTGAGTTTTCATCATTGAGAGGAATCAGTGATCTTGCAAAAGAGTTAGTGAAGACTAGGAGGTGTGAAAGCTATATGTTAGTGTATAAGTTTCTTACATTGGCTTTGGTGTTACCGGTTGCAACCGCTTCGGTAGAGAGAGCTTTTTCTGCTATGAAGATTGTGAAAACACCATTGCGTAATAAAATGGGAGATCAATGGTTGAGTGATAGCATGGTTGTTTACATTGAGAGAGATGTATTTGCTTTTATTGATAATGAACCTATTATGCGACGTTTTCATGACATGAAACCTCGTCGACAACAATTGTAATTTGTTTTTATTGATTAATTATGGAAGACATTATTATATACAAAGATTTAGTTGTTGCTATTTTTTTTAACCTTGCACTGTTATAAGTTCGCCCCTCCCCCCGAGAAATCCTGACTTCGCCACTGGTTCCACTCTATTGATGTTTAAACAAACACAAACATCTCATTTGTGTCCTTAATTTTGTGCCCAAAGGCCATTTTTCTTGTAGTGCTTGCAGTTGCAGGCTTTGCCTTTTAGTTTTTTCGTTTCATCTTGGGAACCACTTAAGGTGACTAAATCCGGCTTTTCTGTTTCAGTATATCTGCATTGCCTATGTACTCTTACTCTTTATGATCATACTACGCTTTTTATGTTTACTTTGTATTTGTGTAATGTTTACATGTGGTGATATTATTATACCCTTTTGTACTTTTTACTTTAGATTGCAATGTTTTGATTTTATATTTATAAAACATTGAAAACTATGGAGGAAATGGGTGAACTTACTCGAAAGTGTTTTGAAATGTCCCCTTAGTAGGTTTACTTATGTTTAAATCTTTTCTTTCTGTTTGCTTTCTTCTCTTCATGTATTTTCTAACCACCACACACTACATCTGGTAAATGGTTTATTGTTATTTGCAGGACCAAGTATTTTCTGAGAATGATGCCTTCTTTGCATGGACTTTTGTAAAATGAAGGCCTCTCTAGCAAACACTTCTTTCATTTGTCTGGCCGATGGTTACATTGGCAATATGCTTGTTTCCTGTATATTCGCATCGGTGCAAGCTACTAATACTTTACTCATGTATCGGGGGTCCTACTACTTTTTTTTTTCTCTACTAGTTTGTAAGTTCTGAACTTCTGGTCATTTGTTTTTAGTTTAAAATATCATTAGGAACTTTACATTTTCTTAAGTCTTATTGGTTTACAGTGATGTGGATATTAGAGTATAAATTATGTTCATACCACCCCTATTCAAAATGGTCGCTATTTTATTACACTTACTGCTATGTTGGATATAGCGACAATTTTGCACATTAGTGATGTGGTGGACAACAATATGCCTTGTAATTGACATATCGAATTTCAGGGTGTCAGAAGGTAGCTAAAGGGAAATCTAATCTCTAAGCTCTTATTTTTACTCAAGTACTCAATTTCTCTCCATCTCTATGTCCCTATTCAATGTTGTCTCTGTAATTTCTTGAACCATTGGTTTTTTAAATAATCTTGTATTGAAATATCATTGCTCTAATTAAATGGGTTTAGTTATTTTCTGAGCATCATATTTAACTGGGTTAATGTGCATTAACTTTTCAAGTAATTTATTAGTGAATTTGTAAATACTGTGAAGTTCTGGATGTATTTTGTAAGGGATGTTGATTTGGATGAAGGGGTAGCACAATTTGTAAGTTTGCGGAGCATTGAGATCCTGAGTATAATCCGCCTGTCCAAAAGGGCAAAACTTCTGTAAGTTTTTTACTTGAATCACTTGTATGAGGACTTAGCGTTACGAAATCTTTGTTTGTATTGACATGTATCTGTTTTGCTTTGTGGGATTCAGACACAAAGTAGGGCTTGAATACACCAGTTAAGGCTTTGTAGAAGTTGAATGGTTGTGCAAGCTGTTCTAATTTCTGTTTTAGATATATTTCATATCATCTGATTTTGTTTCAAGTTTTAAATGTGTTTATGGGTTTGCATGATGCATGCATTATCTGTTTATCTTTCTTTAGCTACATGCTTGCTTGAGAGTTATTAGAGGATGAGTTTTGTTTCATATTTGCAATGCGCCTATGTCATAAGATACACTTTTAGGATTAATATGCAGATTAAGGCAGATTTCCAATATATAAATCATGTACCAATTGCCAACTATGATGACCTTTTATCCTTTCGAACTTTCTTTCTACCTTAGCTGGCTAGGTATGAACTTGATGATATTGTCATGATGTCAATCAATTTAATCATTGAATTACTGCTTTTATTTCAAATGGTAGCTACAAGCCAACCTTATTTTCCATGTAATTAAGCTTTCAATTTGCTTTGAGAACTATTAAATGTAATGAACTTTGGCATTGCCTTTGTTCCCTTAATCTGTATATTGCCCTTGTTTCCTATATCTTTTCTGCAACCTATTGGAGTCTAAGTGAGAAATGGCTCAATTATTACGTTTTATCACATGGCAGCTCATATTTAGAACAAAGAGGGTGTGTGGTTTTGGTGTAGTGATATTTGTATCATAATTAAACTTGTGGTTGTGTGGTTTTGGTGTAGTGAGATATGATGAGTGATGAAGGAGCTACATAAACTGTAGCGAGCTGCATGAAGTACTGAGATAAATGAAGGAGCTATATGAAGGAGTGATGAAAAAGCTATATGAAGGAGTGATGAAGGAGCTTCATACATTGTATGTACAAAAGGGAAGATGCTTTTATCTGCACGTCTTTGAAAGAATTCAAGTTTGGATTTTTGGAGTTTGAGGACGTGTGTTAATATATTCAAACACATATCTTAGGTTTGTAATGAATGTATTGGATTTACCACATCGATCTTATATGTGTTTGTTTTTATTAATGATAATACAAAATATTCATTAAACAATGCTTAGTGGAAATTTTACCAAAAAACATATATTTCTTGCCTCAATTTCCATTGGTTTATTAATTATTGTGTATAATTTAATTACAATATTTATTAAAAATTAAATAAAAAATATTTTTGCCTAAAAAAAAAAGGGTTTGCGCAACGAAGAAGTAACCTACGTCGTGCAAACCCTATTGTTACTGCCTTGGCGCTATGATTGCCGCATGAGGAAGGTTCATTGGGCTAATTTTTGTGCGACGTTTTTTTAACTTTACGCGAAGAAGGACCTGCGTCGCGCAAAGTGTTTTATGTACTAGTAATGGGACGGAGGCGCATGCTGTGCTGAAGCATGACGTTGGAGTACTAGTGAGGACTACTTGTCCTACAGAGTGGGAGTCTTGTAAATTGGTGTTAGTGTAGTTGAAAAAGTATTTGTGGGATGAGTTAGCAGTAAGTGCGGATTAGTAAATTAATATTTAATTTTGTTAGAATGATTGATTAATAATTAATTTTTTTCCATAACATGGTAATTATGTTATTGATGAAATCTATCCAAAGCTGATAAAGTTCATCGACAATATGTGCAAGGGGTATTTTCGGGAGTGAAAGTATGATGTCGAGCAACGTGTAGAGTTAGACCAAATTTCCTAACGTACCACCACAATAGATGTGTTATTTTATTTTTATGGACGAATATTAATTTTTTTAAAGTATGCAATTGCGGACAATATTTTGAAGTATTTCTTTAATGTTTTCTTTAGATAAGTGAAATGAAGTAATTTAAAAAAAAAACAATATATTAAGTGACGAACCGCGCAAAGGGACTAAAGCGCCATGATAATTGTGTAGCGCAATTAAAACACGAGAAGCGAATGATTGGCGCCAAAAATTTTGAGGGCATATGTTTTGCGCGACGAGATCTTCGCAGACTGAGTAGTATCCCACATCAGCGGGGTGGAGGTTGGTCCCTAGCCTTATATGTACATACTCCTCTCTTCTTAGCATGGCGCATGTTGGGTAGTGAGGTTCTCTTACCCAGGAACAAATCCGTGAGGACGTGGCCCAAAATGGACAATATCGTTCTATGACGGAATCGAGATGTGACAGACTGTCCCTCTCACTTCTCCCTCCTCCCTTCTCCCTTCTCCAGCAGCGCGAGAGGCAGAAACTGCAAAACAAATTTCAGACTGCTTCTCTCCTTTCTCCCTTAACTCTCATTGCCCTGTATCTCCCTCTCTTCATCTCCTCTACCTCCACCTCCATCTCCACCTTATATCATTTCCTCGATCCATCCGGCTATATTCGGTAAGGGATTTGAATTTTTAAATTATGTTTTTATTTGTGAGAGAAAACTAACAAAAATAATTTGTGTTGTATAGGTGTTGTTTTTTACGATTACAGGTGAAAAACAAATTTGGAGTTAGGTATATTTTCTTGAATAATTTAATTTCTATTAATTTTGTTAATTTGTGTTTAAGAATTTATGTGATTTAATTTATTTGTATGCAAACATTTTTGTACATGATGCACAAAAAATGTTGTTTGTTGTACAAAGTTAATAGTACTTAACTTCGTACGTTTTTTTTTTTCCATAAAAACTTAGTTTCCCGTTTGAGAATTAGTTGGATTTCTCGCATGGATTGTAAGATCTCACATCGCCCAGGGGTGAGGATCTTGTAAGCCTTATATGTATATTCACATCTCTACCTAGCACGAGGCCAAGCTAGGCTTGGGGGCTACGACCCAGCGACGTACTTATAAGTGGGCAGTTGTTTTATACCTATACATATTTATAGTTTCCATAAATACGTATTTACTTCACTTTTACGCTTGTTTTACCAAGTATCATTATTGTGATATATATTGTGATAAATGTTGCTATATGGTTGTGATATTATTGTCATGGCATTCATACATATTTGTATATGCTCATCTTGTTGCACCTGGTGTTAGTACTTGCCCTAGGGCCAGGGCCAGTCCTTCACGTGTATGTCCACATCCGCACCATTCACTCACCTTGGATCCAGGTTAGGTGTCAGTCCTATCGAGTAGATTGCACTAGGCAATCCGACTTATATGTGATGTGCTTCTGCACCAGTCTTCACATGATCGTAGTACTAGAGCATATTGATTACACCCAGTCATGTTTGTGTCAGAAACCATATGTTTGAACTTGTGTGTCAGCTTAGATGGATGAGCATTTAGCTATACTTGATTATCACATGAATATTACTGTGGCATTCGATACATCATTACTTGGCATATTTCTGATTATTATACTGCTTTAATATTATCGAATTATCGTTTATATACTTGAGTAGTATGTTTAAGGAAACTATACTTATTTTACGACGAGGGGTTAGTATTTTCAAAGTTAAAAGTTTTCTTATAAGCATTGTTTTGCTGACCCACTCAACTTTGTTTTTCCACCCCTCTAGGACCTAGATAGTTGTACTCTTGTTGCACTCGAGGAATCTCGGCAGTTTTGACATTTCCTTCTGTTTTAAACGTACGAACTTATCACTATTATGTAAAAAGTGTACTTTGATTGCTTTGACTACTCTTACATAGTCTCACTGTCTATTATGCTCTGAATAATTGTAGTGGGTTGAACCCACGAATTGCGCACTCTTTCACTGTTTAGTTCTAATTAGTTTTAATTTTATGTACTTTTTGCATCATTTACACTTATGGTTACGTCACCTCACGGTGATGGCCAGCACTCTTCGACCTTTCCAGGTCGGGATCTGTTAGTTTGGTATCAAAGCATAGGTTTAGACTGTCCTGCACTTCCTAGTGTGTTTTAACTCTTGTTTTCTTATGTCAGAACCATGTCACCTCGTAAAGAGCCACGTTCTCCAGCTGAGAATAACTTTTTGGACTTTGGACAGTTTGGTGAGGTTATCGCCACTGCTATTCAGTCTTCACTCCGTCCTACCCAGAGGAATACTCTGGATATTGTATCTCGCCTGAAGATTAATGATTTCTTTGGTAATGAGGGATCAGAGAAGTTAGAGATATGGTTCGATCATGTGGAGAAGACTTTTTGAGTTATGCACAGGCAGGGTAATCTTTCCCTAGACAGATGGGTCTAGACAGCGACCTGGTTTTTTCGATTGGGAGTAGAATCTTGGTGGGATCATGAGAGGAGATCCTTATCTGATGCGGATGCTATAAATTAGGATGTTTTCAAACGGTTATTTCAGAACAGATTTGTCTTTCATGAGTATTTGGAGAGTAAGAAGAATGAGTTCACAGACCTGAGGCAGGGCAATATGTCAGCCATTGAGTATCAACGAAGGTTCACAGACTTATCTCGTTATTACCCCGAGACTGCTGCTAATCCCCGAGAGATGCTTCATTTTTTTAAGAGGGAAACTTGCAAGAAATAGATTACTATAGCAACCTCTACTCCTTATGCTACTTACCAGGAATTCTTTGAGGTCTTGCTTCAGATTGAAGATTTAGATAATGCTCATGACGATAAGGATGAGGATGTTGGCGGGAATGTTCAGAGGTACAATAACATGGGGCGATCGTTACTTGGCCCGAGAAGGGCTCAGAATTTTAAAAGGAGTGGAAACAACTCTGGATCCTCGAGCGGGGGTTCTAACTCAGGTACACCTCAGAAATCAGGTAGATTCGCTGGTGGTTCTCGTTTCCAGAATCAAGGAAACTCCAGCAGTTCAGGTGTTCAGTTTTGTCGCAGGTGTAACACCCGTCACTACGGCGAATGTAAGAGAGGAAGCAGATGATGTTTCACTTGCGGACAAACAAGGCATATGGCTTATAATTGTCCTTAGAATCAGAAGAATCAACCTACTAATCTACCACCTGCAGTCCCTCTACAGCAGCTTCCAGCACCTGGTTGTCAGCAGATAGGCCACGATGGAGCTTTCCACTACTAAGGGGGCGTAATCCTGAATTAGGGAGGACCATACCAGTATACACTTAAGGTTCCCTACTATCAGGGAGGCTATCAGCATACTTATGAGGTTATCCACAATTCTAGGGAGATTATACGCCTTATCAAGGCGGCGGAGCACATATGTATACTGGAGGGTAATATCAGAACCTAGACGTAACGTCTAGCAGTGGAGGTTCAGGTAGACAGGCAAATCCACCCCAGCAGGGCCGAGGTAATTAGGGTCGAGGTAATCTGACTCAAGTAAACAGGGGTCGTGGAGGCAGACAGCAAGTTCAGGGAAGAGTTAACAACATCACCCTTCAGGATGCTCAGGCGAATCCAGACTTGATCATGGGTACGTTGAGTGTTCTAGGCCATTTTGCTAAAGTTTTAATTGATTCTGGTGCTACACATTCAGTTATTTCCCATAAGTTTGCTCAAACGACTCAACCACATCCTACTTTACTCGACTACGAGTTGGAGTTCTCAATGCTTAAGGGTGAAATCTGTTATGTTAGTTGGGAATATCAAGGATGTCCCATCCTTGTTGAAGATGTAGTCATGACGACTAATCTTCTTCCTTTGGATATCGTTGATTTTCATGTTATCTTAGGCATGGATTGGTTACACTACAATCGTGCCAGGTTGGACTGTTATGAGAAAGTTGTTACTTTTCACCGACCGGGCATGCCTACTATCACGTTTATCGGTGAGCACGGTGGTTTAAAGCACGGAGTTATCACTGCCATGACGGTGAGACGACTATTGAATAAAGGTTGTCAAGGTTACTTAGCTCATGTTGTGCTAGCTTAGGAGACTACTGCATCTGTGGTGGACGTCGGAGTAGTTAGGCACTTTCCCGATGTTTTTCTTAGGGAATTACCTGGCTTACCCCTGGATCGTGAAGTGAAGTTCACTATCATCTACTTCCAGGTACTAATCCTATTTCCTTTACACCTTACCGTATGGCTCCAACAGAGTTAAGGGAACTTAAAACTCAGTTGCAAGAGTTAGTTGATAAGGGTTTCATTCAGCCCAGCACTTCCTAGTGGGGAGCTCTAGTTCTGTTTGTAAAGAAGAAAGATGGAACTTTGAGGTTATGCATCGATTACAAACAGTTGAATAGGGTGACGATTAAAAACAGTTATCTGTTACCTCGTATTGATGACCTCTTTGATCAGCTTAAAGGTGCTTGTGCGTTCTCGAAAATTGATTTGAGGTCTGGTTACTACCAATTGAAGATCAGAAGCGATGACTTCTGAAGATATCTTTCAGAACTCGATATGGTCATTACGAGTTCCTAGTGATGCCATTTGGATTGACTAATGCACCAGCAACTTTCATGAACTTTATAAATCGAGTATTCCATCCATATCTCAACAGGTTCGTCATTGTTTTCATAGATGACATTTTGGTGTATTCGAAGAATGAAATTGATTATGCCAGGCATCTGCGTTTGGTTCTAAAGACGCCAAAGGAAAATCGCTTATATGCTAAGTTCAGCAAATATAAGTTTTGGTTGGATCAAGTGTCATTTTTAGGGCACGTGGTATCAACTCGGGGTGTGCTTGTGGATCCTCAGAAAATAGCAGCTGTGGAAAATTGGGAACAACCTCGGACAGTTACGGAAGTTCGAAGCTTTCTTGGTCTTGCTGGTTATTATTGACGCTTCGTGAAAGACTTTTCGACCATAGCACTACCTCTGACAAAATTAACTAGAAAAGACTTTCCTTTTGTATGGAGTAATGAGTGTGAGCAGAGTTTGCATCAGTTGAAGTATCTTCTCACTCATGCACTGTCTTAGCACTTCCCGATGATGATGGGAACTTCGAGATCTACAGTGATGAGTCTCGGAATGGTCTTGGTTGTGTGTTAATGCAGCATGATAAAGTGATTGCCTATGCATCGCAATAGTTAAAGCCCCATGAGAAGAACTATCATACTCATAATCTCGAGTTGGCAGCAATCATCTTTGCCTTGAAAATCTGGAGGCATTATCTCTATGGGGAAAAATGTAAGATCTTCATTGATCATAAGAGCCTTAAGTACATCTTCAATCAGTCGAACCTCAATCTTCGGCAGCAGAGGTGGGTAGAGTTGCTCAGTGATTATGACTGCACCATTGAGTATCACCCAGGTCGTGCCAATTAAGTAGCTGATGCTCTTAGTAGGAAGTCTCATGGCCAACTTAATGCTCTTTATGCTAGTCACATTCCTCTTTTGACTGACCTAAGATCCACTGGAGTAGCATTGAAAGAGGGTTGTTGGGGGCCCTAACTGCCAGTTTTCAGGTCAGACCAGTTCTGTTGGATCGTGTTCTCGAAGCCCAGAGGAACGATACAGAATCTTAAGAATTGATATAAGCGATGTCAGACGGGAAAAAGAAGGACCTATAGATTAGAGATCCTGACGGCATGCTTATGCAAGGTGATCGGATATATGTACCGAATGTTGAGGAACTAATGAGAGACATATTGGATGAAGTGTATATTTTTGGTTATGCCATACACCCTAGGAGCACCAAGATGTATCATACCATCCGACACTTCTATTATTGGCTAGGTATGAAAAGAGAAGTTGCAGAGTATGTTAGTCAATGTGCAAATTGCCAGCAGGTTAAGGCAGAAAGGAAAAAGCCGTTTGGATTGCTACAACCACTCCGATACCTCATTGGAAATGGGAAGATATTACAATGGATTTCGTGTACAAGTTACCTCGTATGTGAAATGGTTACGATGGTATCTGGGTGGTAGTTAATCGACTTACCAAGTCAGCGCACTTCATACCCGTTCGTGAGAATTACTTGTTGAGTCAGTTGGCCGAATGGTTCATCTCTGAAATGGTTAGGTACCACGGAGTCCCAGTTAGTATCATTTCTGACCGGGATCCCAAATTCACTTCGAAGTTCTGGATAGCTTTTCAAGAAACTTTGGGATCGAGATTACTCTACAGCACCGCCTATCATCCTCAAACTGATGGGCAGTCAGAGAGAACTATCCAGACTTTGGAACATATGTTGAGATCGTCAGTTTTACAGTTTAGAGACCCTTGGCACAAGCGCTTACCGTTGATAGAGTTCGCGTACAATAACAGTTTCCATTCTAGCATTGGTATGGCATCGTTTGAAGCGTTGTATGGGAAACCATGTCGTACTCCACTTTGTTGGTCCAAGGTTGGCGAACGAGTTTTAGTGGGCCATGTGATCATGGAGGAGACGACATAGAACATTCAGGTGATAAAGGCTAACCTGAAAACGACCCAGGATCAGCAAAAGAGTATCACCGACAAACATTCTACCGACAGAGTTTATGAGGTTGGTGATTGGGTATTCTTGAAATTATCATCGTGGAAAGGTGTTGTATGATTCGACAAGAGAGGGAAACTCAACCCTAGGTACATCGGACCGTACCAGATTGTTGAACGAGTTGGCGAAGTTGCTTATCGACTTGCCTTGCCACCAGAGTTGGAGAGAGTGCACAATGTGTTTCATGTGTCGATGTTACGGAGGTATGTTTCTGATCCATCACATGTAATCCCTCCTCAGCCACTGGAGATCAATCCAGATTTGACTTATGATGAGGTTCCAGTGACTATCCTTGATTGGAAGGATAAGGTTCTTAGGAACATGACCGTGCAGTGGAGGAAGCCACTTAGGAGACAGAAGAGCATATGTGAGATATGTATCCACGTCTATTTTATGGCTTTGATGGTAGTTAGTATTGAAGTTTCGGGGACGAAAGTTTTATAAGGGGGTAGATTGTGACGACCCGTCCTTAATTTTCATATGTAATTTCTCCCCGAATATGTACTTTGGCGATTATGCCCTTATTGGGAAGTGACGTGGACTTATCCCTATTGCTTTCCATTTTAGTTTTCGCTATCGTATTTAAATTGTACACGCTAGTACGAGTAGGCGTAGATTTTAAAGTGTAAAAATATCTACTTCGGATAGATTTCAATTTCCTTTTACTGTAGGAAATCTAAAAACCTATCCATTGGATCCCCTTTTTATCCTACCCGTGCACCCCTCCATTATTTCACTCCCTCACCTATCCCATCTTTCCCTTATTTTTCTGTCCCCCAATCAAAAAAATATCATATCTCTCTCTCTCTTCTACCTCTCCCTCGCTGCACTTCTTCTTCTTCTTCCTCTCTGCAACCTTCATAAAAACACACCAAAACACTCAAACGTGAAAAACAAATTACACCATTGTGATCATCTCAGTCCCTCGATCACAATCTTGTCCTTGAAATCTGGTGCGGACGAGTTTTGACTCACCAACTCGGAAGGTCGACTCGGCAAGTTCAGCATATCTATTTTCAAGCCGTTCATGGCTTAGGTAAGCCTTGAGAAACCCTTAGAACCTTCATTTCACTTTTATGGGTTGTTTTTGATCTCTTGTTTGTGTTTTGAACATATGGTTTTACCCAGAAAACTCAAGAGGAAGAAGAACCTGGACGTTTTCATTTTAGAACCGTGACCATTTGGTCACTTTCTAGTCAACCTCGACCACATCTGGGTTCCTACTGGTACAAACGTGTTCTCTACATTCCTAACTTCAAAATGTCTTTTGAATCACTGAGTTTGGTTAAGTAACAAGTTAGAAATTAACTCTGGAAGTTAGGAAGAAAATTTCAGTTTTCTGGAAAATTTCAGCCGTGGTCATTTGGCCACTTTCAGGCCAAATTTCTGATTAACACGGACTATATTCAAACTTTTTGTGAATTGGGATCGGTACATCACATTCCTAGCTTTAATTTGGCTTTTGTAGAAGTGAATTTGATTGAGAATCGAGCTTGTTAAGAGCTTTGGAATTTGGCCCAAAAATCTGCAAAAACTGCAGAAATCGCGAGAAAGGCGAGTACAGTGTAGTCGCGGGCGTGTGGGCGTTCTATGCAGCCCCTTAGGGTAGCGCTTGAGAGTGCGTCCGGCGTCCGACCGGCGTGTGGTTGACACGTGTGTGTTTGTGTTGTCGAATAGATCGATTTCATATATTTAAACCCTAGGTTTGAGCAAACTATGGGGGTTTTATTTAGGTTTCCGTTATGTGCTTTAATTAATGTTATTTTAGTTATTTCACATATAAGGGAGAAACTTATCTCGAGGATTTACGAGGCTTTTTGGGAGCTCACTGGCTTCGGGTTCCGTAGGAACTCCGAAGTTAAGCGAGTTTGCATGAGAGCAATCCCATGATGGGTGACCCACTGGGAAGTTCTCGTGTGAGTTCCCAGAAATAAAACCATGAAGGCGTGGTCGGGGCCCAAAACGGACAATATCGTGCTATGGCGGAGTCGAGCTTGGGATATGGTGGGGGCCTGGGCCAGGATGTGACAAATTCGTATCAAAGCCTAATCCTGGCCGTGGTGTGCCGACGAGGTCGTCGGGTCCCTTAAGAAAGGTGGATTGTAAGATCCCACATCACCCAAGGGAGTGATCCTTATATGTATATTCCCATCCCTACCTAGCCGAGACCTTTTGGGAACTCATTGGCTTCAGGTTCCATCGGAACTCCTCAAAGTTAAGCGAGTAGCGCACGAGAGCACTCCCATGATAGGTGGCCCATTAGGAAGTTCTCTTGTGAGTTCCTAGAAACAAAACCGTGAGGGTGTAGTTGGGGCCCAAAGTGGACAATATCATGCTACGGTGGTGGAGCGGGCCCGAGATGTGGTAGACCCCGGGCCGGGATATGACATGGATGCGGTCTAATTAATTCTTGAACTGTCCCATTTATTGGATAGTTTGGGAATGTAGAGTTACGTGCCGTAGTTTGCGGTTTACGGATTAGATTTTGATCATGGGAAATTCAATAGCTTCTTTTTGCATTCTTTGAGTGCTGGGTATGTATTTTAAATCTACATCATGCACTTGAAGAACTATAGGGAGACGCTGCCGAATTTTTCAACGTTGAAATCTAATCTGACGGAGCCGTTAATTACTTCACATAACTCTGCATTGCTGAATGGTATATGATCTTTACTGAAGGCATAAGGTGGCATGTCGTAGTTGAAGTTGTTCCAACCGTTGTGATTTTTTTATGTGTGCATGTGATATGGACAGACAATTAATAAAGAATCCTAACAGATGTGCTGATGAATACTTAGATGGAGTGAATTAGTTCATTGATTTCACCATTACACACAACTGGGGTTCAAATCTAATCCAGTGTTCGTGTAGGAAGTGTAACGACTCAATGGTTGAGGATTATGACAATGTTCGAGGCCATTAGGTAAGACATGGTATGATGGAGACCTATACTACTAGGAATCATCATGCGGAACGATTAGAACATGTTTTATCTTCACACGTGGCCCAATCACTTGAGATAGTTGAATCTAATGTGGATCCAAAGAACAAATTATGGATATTTTAAATGACACTTTTCCAAATGCCTCGACAAATTTGTATCAAGAAAGGGAAGATAACGCCCCTCCAACCATGGAAAGTGAAGCATTTGAAAAATATAAAAAATTATTAGAAAGTGCCAAGCAAGAACTACACCCTAGTTGCGAAGACTTTTCGATGTTGACTGCTATTATGGAGTTGATGCATGGAAAAATAAAATTTTGTATGTTGAATGATCTCATCAAGATCACTTGGGTCCTCGACATCGGACGGCTGTCACAAAAGAGCAACACAACTCCTTGGTGTACGACATTAGCTCGGTTGTTAAGAGTCATTGCCCTATCCAGTGAGAGTCTTGGAGAGTTTTCTCGACTAAGGTCAAGGCCTCGGTTCTTATTGCCTACATATCTTCACAAAGGAAAATCTAACCACGGGTGTAGTTCTATGAAAGAATGGCGTGAGCCATCCTTGACGAATATCATATAGCGAGGTGTTGGGGGATGAGTTCTCCATGGCTGTACCTACGCATAGACAGAGGTGTAATGGTCTCTATTAGGCATAGAGACAATATATGTGTAGTAAAGAATATAAGACTTAGAAAGAAAAGCCGAAGGGAGGGAGATGTGATGTCTATAGGTCTGAGAGAGAGAGAGAGAGAGAGAGAGAGAGAGAGAAGTCGATGTATATGGTAATCTTGTAGAGAATAAAGTGGTTGTCCCCTGATAAATATCCAATCTAGTGTATTTATAGGGATCTTGATTATGTTGCCCAATCCCTAAGATATCTAATTTAATTTTAATTCCCTACTTGGGAGAAAAGTAGTATCTTTAATAGACCTACCATTTAGTACGATTGTATAGTGACATTCCTTTTCACTTATAAGTGAGAGGTCTTAGTTTTGATTCTCGCCAAAGAACATTATTGTTAGCTCATTGTGAGGCTTAGCCCACTCCCCCGCTCCCTTAGTTTAGATAATATCATTTGTTCAAAAGAAAAAAAAACCATAGACCTATGTCTATCCTACCGGATTATGCTCCACGGGCTTTGGGCATTCCAGTCATTCTTTCTTTGCATCATGGGCCCAGAAAAGCATGGTCCCACAGCGTAGATATTAGCTTTAGCTCGAAGGGTATGGACAAACCCCATCTTATTCCAAGGTGATCGAAGGATTTCCTTGCCCACACCCTGAGATGGCTCATGGTCAGCAATGAGTCTTCCAACCAGATGGATGGTGTTATCAAAACGCTCCTCCAAAAATCGAGACTATCTTCAAGAGTGATGTTAAGACAATCCATAATTTCCTACTCAAATTCCATGATTAGATGAAAATAGGCAAAAAAAGCACACAACAGACACTGGATATAGAATTCAATAAGGATACGAAATACAAACTCACGGAAAGGATACCTAAGTTACCACGAGTGATGTCAGAGCTAATCCCGGCAAGGGGGAAATGTAGCTAGGGGCTTGGGCAAGCCGAATCGAATGTGATTGGTGGATTTGGTATTGGTTTTTGACTTTTGATTTTCAATAACATGAGTTTGGCTGTCAATCGGTTCTGATTAGACCTAAAGTGAGGATTTAGGGTTTAGGTGAATACTACTTGCTAAAATTTTTTTTTGGTCAAAGCTTTAGAGAGCAACATTTATTACAAACCAAAAAACACAAACTTTACAAAACAAAAAAACAAACACAAACACAAACCATCGACCTTTTGTTACAAGCGCAAAATATTGATTGACCTCATCATCAAACGAATTGTCCTTCAAATGTTTGGAGCAATTCCATAATCTAACTTACTATACACTTTTCTATTTTTGTCTCCCACACTCTTAGATTTCAGTTTCCACAATTAACTCCTTCCAAAAAAATGTTAGGACCAAATCAATTTTATAACTATAGGGAAGTTAGTACTTGTAAAGATGTAGCTAAAAACTCTCTATCCTTAACGAATGCTGCCTGGAAACAAAAAATCACATTAGTAGTGGAACATGCAAATTTCCAAAATGTAACATTGGAAAAAGAAATACACCTAAGCTGTAACATCTCACATCGCCTAGGGGAGTAGATCCTGTAAGCTTTATATGTATATTCCCATCTTTACCTAGCACGAGACCTTTTAGGAGCTCACTGGCTTTGGGTTCCATCGAAACTCCGAAGTTAAGCAAATTCGCACAAGAGCATTCCCAGGATGGGTAACCCATTGGAAAGTTCTCGTCTGAGTTCCTAGAAACAAAACTGTGAGTGTGTGGTGGGGGCCCAAAGCGGATAATATCGTGCTACGGTGGAGTCAAGCCCGGGATGTGGTGGGGGCCCGGGCTGGGATGTGACATAAGCACTAAATTTGGTTTGTTTTCACTAGTAGAATAAAGGGTAACTTACACAAAACTACCTTAATTATGGGTCGAACCACATTCTTATACCTCATGTTATAAAGATTGCAATGTCATGCATCAACTTATGAATTTGTTGCAATGTCAAACCTCCGTTAAATTTTTTTATCAATTTGGATGTTAAATGATGATGTCGCAAGAGGGGGGACCCACTCTTTTGTCAACTAGAATAAAAAATTAATTACTTATTAATAAATTCAGATTTTTCAATTAAAATTTTAAAAATTAAAATTAATTTGTTAAAAAAATTAATACTTTTTAATTAATTTTAATTGTTGTAAATTAAAAAAATATTAAATTTTTATTAATTTATTAATTTTTATTCTAGCTAACAAAAGAGTGGGACCCGCTTCGTCGCGTCATCATTTAACAACCAAATTGACAAAATTTAACAGAGGTTTGACATTGCAACGAATTCATAAGTTGAGGTATGACATTGCAATGTTTAAAACATAAGGTATGAGATTGTGGTTCGACTCAAAGTTGAGGTAGTTTTGTGTAATTTACCATAGAAAAAACTATTTGCGCAATAGATTTTTATGCGATGAAGCAAAACTCGTTGCGATAGAGAGTTTTGCGTGACGAAACTGTGGCACCGTCGTGCCAAAATTTTCGAATAACGTACGATGGAACACTTTGTCGCACAAATGGTCTTTGCACGACAAAAATTGTCTACTATAAATATCTGTTTCGCTTTCCCTATTGTTCAAACTTTTTTTCCGGATGATAGTTCCACTTGTTATTTAAATTTGAGTACGATGGCAGACTCAGGTGCTCATTCGTTGAAGAGAATTGAGGGCAAAAGGTAGTACCCACTAAATTTTGCATTTTGTATACAATATATATTTTGCATTATTATTTTTAATATATATATTTTTTAGTAGACAAGGAAAAAAATAGAGATGAGCCCGTGGTCCGTTACACTATTGGTGGGAGCCGTTATCGAATCAAATTTAAGGAATTAATTGGAATTCAGAAGTCGGATATGCCCAACAAGTTTATGCATGACGCGTAGGTTTATGTGCGTGACAAATGTGGGATGGATTGGGAGTCTTGGAGAGCCGTCCCCGAGGAGATAAAGACGCACTTGATCGATGAGTTAGAGCTTGATTGAGACATTGATAAAAGTGACCCAAATATGATGAAGTGCATCGACAACATATTCAAACCCTCTTTCCGAGAGTGGAAGTTTGATGTTGAACATGAGGTAGAACTACACCAAATACCTAAACCACCAGCGGCAGAATAGAATTCTATTTTTATTTTTCTTTTATGGTTAATTAAATAATACCTTTTGGGTATTAAATTTTTATATATGAACAACACTTTTTAATACGCGACTTTAATGTTTTTGGTTAATGAAATATTATTGTAATAAATGATTATATTAATTAAATATGCATGAATTCTTTAATTTAAACATTTGTTGATTTATTCGGGTGTAATTTATTACTTTGTTTATGAAATATTTATGTGATTTAAAATGAATAAAGTAGTAAATGAAAAAAAAAAGTATTTTAAAATAACAAAAAAAAAATTAAAGAAAAAAAATTAATTAAAGAGCGACGAAGGTCATTTTGTCGCGTGAAACAACAATGCGTGATGTCATCATGCAAAGGTTATACAAAACGCGGGAATGTTCATGAGTTGGCACCAGAAAGTGGAATGCATATGTTTAATTCGACAAAATGTTCGTTGCGCATGTTGGTCAAAAAACGCAGTAAAGGAAAACATATTTGGCGGTAAATTTTCGAATGCATAGGTTTTGTGCGACGAATGCTTTGTCGCACAAGAATGTGACATTTTAATTCAGTTTCCTAGACACAAAGAGGCAGAAACTGCAAATTCATTGCAGCTCTGCCTCTCCTCCCTTAGCTCATTGTCTCTCCTCTCCCTTAGCTCAATCATTGGCTCTCGTTCTCCCGCTCTTCATCACATATATCATTTGGTAAGTGAATTTGTTTTCAATATATTTTTGGAAATTACACAAAGAAACTAAAAATAAATAAATTTGTTGTGTGGAGGTGTTTTTTTTTTTTTTTTAAACAACTATCGGGAAGGAACGAATTAGGAGGTATAATTTCTTCAACTATGTCATTAACGTTAATTGTAGTTTATTTATTTGTTTATTAGCATTTATGTGATATAATTTATTTGTATGCAAACATTTTTGTACCAAGTTGTACAAAAACTGGTTTTTGTTGTACGAAGTTAGTAGCACTTAATTTCGTACATTATTTTCATGAAAACTTAGTTTTCCGTTTGAAAATTAGTTGGATTTCATGCATGGATGTGAAAGTATGACTGCAGTTCAATTAACTCTTGAATTATCCCATTTTTTGGACAGTTTCGAAATGCACAATTATGTGTCATAGTTTGCGATTCACGGAGAAATTTGGTAGCATGTCTATGTGTTCTTTGAGTGCTGCATGCCTATTTAGAACATACGTGCTACACTTGAAGAACTGCATGAATATGCTGCCAAATTTTTTCGATGTCGAAATCTAATATGATAGAGCCGTAAAATACGACACATAGTCGTGCATTCGTAAATGGGACATGACCTTTACTAGAGGCATAAGGTGGCATGTTATAATTGAAGTGTTTGCAACCATTGTGATTTTGTTTTTTCTCAAGCGATATGGACAGACAGTGGATACAGAATCCTAATAGATGTGCAGACAAATACCTGGATGGAATGAATCAGTTTATTGATTTCGCAATGGTAAACAACCACAGTTCAATGGTTGAGTATTATGAAAATGTTCGATACCATTTAGTAAGACATGGTATGATGGAGATGTATACCACTTGGAATCATCATGGGGAATGATTAGTACATGCTTCATCTTCAGACGTGACCCCACCAGTACATGCTTCATCTTCACATGTGACCCCACCATTATGGATATCCTAGATGATGCTTTTCCAAACGCCTTGACCAATTTTGATCAGGAAGGGGAGATGACGTCCGTCGAACCATGGATAGTGGAGCATTTAAAAATTATAAAAAAAAACTTTTGAAAAGTGCCAAACAAGAATTATACCCCAGTTGCGAGGACTTTTCAGTACTGACGACTATTGTGGAGTTAATGCATGGGAAAATAAAATTTCGTATGTCCAACCAGTGTTTTGATTATTTTTTGGGGCTTTTCAAGAGGATGCCTCCAAAGGACAATTGTTTTCTAAGAATCACAAAAGTACAAAGAAGATGTTGAATGGTTTGGGATTTGGCTATGAAAAATGTCACATGTGCAAAATAATTATGTATTGTTCTATAAGGAGAATGAAGCGCTAGATAAATGCCCTATATGCAAGGAGTCAAGGTTGAAAATGGCAGTCAAGATTCTAAAAGATGCTAGGTACTAGTCGGGTGGCGCTGGGGCCTAGAGCCAGGGCGGATTTAAGTAAATATATTATGTTTCGTGTAAATAAGTGTCTACTTATACTTAAAATATATATAACTTCATCATAATCTACAAAATAGAATTACATATATATTATGAAGTATTGGAACATGATGAAAACATGGGCAACAAGGATATAATGGGTGTTCATTTAAGTATGCAACAAGTCTCTTACAATTTATTGAAAAAAAATAAAATGCAAAATGAAAGTTATCTATTTTCTGTCTAAGTGAGTCACGACCTAGTCGGGTTTGGGCGGGCTATGTGGGTGCCTAGGTAGTTTAGGTGGACTATAAACAATTAGGAGGGTTTGGGTAGGCTAGGCGGGTGCCTCATCAAATCGTCATCCTCCCTTTCTTAATGTTCACCATGCGAGCTGTAGTGATATGGACTATAAATGATTTTCCCGCATATGCTATGATGTCTGGGTGGAGTACTAAGGGTTATTTGGCATGCCTAGTTTGCAAGGAGGACATAACGTCTTCTTGGCACAACGGGAAAGTTTGTTACCTAGGGCATCGTAGAATGGTTGTCGTAGGACCACGAGTGGTGTCAGAATGAGACAACATTCTTCAGCTGAACAGAGACTCGGCCAAGACCTAAAGAATGGTCCAGTATAAATATTTTAGCTTAGTTGAACGTTTGGATTTTGGTCCTTTTGGCAAATCTGTAAATAAGACCAGACCAGGCACTCATCTAAACTGGACACACAAGAGTATGTCGTTTGAGCTGCCATACTAGTCAAAATTGAAACTATGTTACAAACTCGATGTTATGCACGTTGAGAATAACGTGTTTGATACACTAGTCAAAACTATATTAGCATCAAGGGAAAAACGAAGGGCAGATCAAAGTTCGCACTGATTTGGAGTGAATGGAAATAAGGCCACATTTATGGATTACGAGGGAGGGTGAGATAGCCAAAAAAGGCCTAGCACTTTTTTCAGTAACACTGGAGAAGAGGAAAGATTTTTTAAAGTTTGTATACTCCGTAAAGTTTCCCGATGGGTATGCTTCAAATATCGAACGATGCGTAAATGTGGATAGGGGAAAATTTTAGGCTTAAGAGTCACGATTATCATGTCATACTGCAACGCCTGCTCTCGGTTGGTATTTGACACCTCTTGCCCGAAGATGTAGTGAAGCCAATTCTGCTGTTGGCGAGATTTTTTTGTCAATTATCTGCTAGGACGTTGTGAAATTCCGATGTACAACAGTTAGACACTGATATTATCAATATCCTATGCAAGTTTGAACAAATATTTCATCCTTATTTCTTCACAAGCATGATCCACATGGTGATTCACTTACCAGATGAGGCATTACTTGCCAGACCCGTTAACTATCAATTAATGTATCTAATAGAAAGGTATAAAGTCCTTAGTCATTTATTAATTTGTGATTAGGTGACGATTTAACTTATTTGAATCATAACAATTTTATTTTTGCAGACTACTCGGTGAGTTAAAGAATAATGTAAGGAACAAAGCTAAGCCCGAATGATCAATTATGGAGGCTTGGGTGACATTATAAGATGTTGAGATGGCATTCAATCGACCACAACATAATAATGACGGTGGTGTGAGAAGGCAATAGTTTTTGCCCAAATCGCACGACCCTTTGGAAAAACTAGTATGAGGCGACTCGTTCACCGAAAGGGACATGCAGGTAGCTCATTGGTTCGTACTTAACAATTGTGATGAGATAATGAAATACCTGGATGAGCATGAAAAGTTGATGAAGCAGGAACATCCTTCGCATTTATATGCCGTGAAGCACCATATGAATTGTTTCCTTGTTGGTTTCGTGAACAAGTAAGTTGTTTAGGTTTTTTATTGGGATATTTTGAAAAATATAATACCATGTCGCTGGTTTTAAATTTTTATAAAACCTAACATGTTGATTGTTTGTTATAAATTAGGTGAAGAAATTGAAAGAAACCAACTCTCCTACATACATTGAGGAATTATACAACTTGGCTATCGAACCCCTCAGCGTTGAACTGTACTCAGGATGTCATCTAAACGGCATAAAGTTTTTGGGAGCTGAGCACAATGACAAGCTGTGTACTCAAAATTGCAAGGTACATGTACCAGGAGCGAGGGATATTGCAGATATTGATTTCCATGGCAAATTAATAAGTGTTGTGCAATTGCTTTACAAAGACTGTTGCTAAGTAATCTTTTTAAGTGTCATTGGTTCGATACAGACCCTTGTAGGAATAGGACCGTTAAACGGGACAATGGTTTACTGTCAGTGAGCCCTAATCGATGTTGGTACAGTGAAGAGCCATACATTTTGACAACGATGACCAAACAAATTTTCTACATCGATGACCCAAAGGCCAGGAGGGGATGGAAAGTTGTTCAGAGGAATGAACATAAAGGGGTGTATGATATTCCGGACCGAGATCCTCTTGACAACGACGATGACGACAATTTTGCCAACCAACTCCTCGAAACTTCATTAGAAATTGGTGCAGAAACACTTCAAGATAGAAATATTGTCCAAGAACCGTTTTAAGTAGCTGGAGGTCCTCAAATCGAAATTCCTATTAACTCAATTACAATTGATTTTAGGAATCTCTCAAGATACAATCCACCAGAAGCCATGGACAACAATGATGATGACTAACCGACAAGGATGAATGGGAGACCAAAAATGATCAAAGTTAGGATAGTGATATGTATTGTACTGAGGATGAGGATTAATCACAACTTTGGACGTATATGCAATGAAATTAATTGTATTATATTTATGATTTATGTAAAAAAATTGCAATTAAATAAGTGATTAATTATACATTTTAAATAACATTTTGCTCGACGCCAATATCGAATTTGTCATGCAAAACAACTTTACGCGACGAAAAATGTAATTCGTAGCCTAATGATCGTCAAATTTTGAGTAGAAGGAAAAATTGGGTGTGAAAATATTTTCAGTTTTACATTTTGTGCGACGAATTTCAAAAATTTCATTGCGCAAAGGTCTTATGCGCGACAAAATACATGCAATTCGTCGCGCAAAGTTCTGAACATTTCACAAAACGAAATTTGGGCGGAGTTTTTGAAAAATATCATTAAATAATGCGCGACAAAGCCATGATTTTGTTTCTTAAAGTCATTTTGCATGACAAAGTGTTATAGTTTCGTCGTGCAAAGGTTTTCAAATATTTCAGCTTGAAATTGGGCAGGTTTTCAAAATTTTCATTAAAGATTGCGCAACGAATGGCCTTCGTCGCTCAAACTTCGTAATATTAGAACTTACAGTGAGCACCACTCTTGTCATTCTTCATCCATCTCTCTCAATTGTCTTCTCCGAGCCTCACCTCTCTCTCTAACACTCACCACTCTCAAGCTTTCCCTCTATCGTTGTCTTTTTTACCCCTGTCATCTCTCTATCCATCGCCGTCTCTCTCGCCCTCTGTCACTTCTCTCTCTGTCGCCGTATCTCGCCGTCGCACCAACTGCATCCTTCGACCGACCAACACTTCGTCACAGGTATCCTCTCTCGTTCTCTGTCACCTCTCTCACTCACTATTTTGTAAATCGTTATTTAATTTGAAATTTAACCAAGTGTTCAAGAATGAAGGAATTTGGGCAATTTGATATAGGAAAAATAGGATTTGGGAGAATTAGGGATTTGGGGAATTGGGGATTTAGGGGTATATGCGTTAGGGTTAGGGGTAGGGGTGGCTCGGGGTGGGGTTAGGGATGGGTGGTCCTTGGGAGTGGGTGGGTAGGGGTGGCCCGGGGTTGGGTTGGGGATGGGTACAATTAATTTGTTAGATTAATTTGTTAAATTAGTTAACTTAATTAAATTAGAAATCCTAGGTTTAGGAGTTTAGGTTGATTTTATAATTTTAGGTAGTATTTTATATTTTTAGGATTATATATTAGGGTTTAGGGTTAATTTTATAAGTTTTGGATTAAGTATTACTTATTACTTTGTTAACTTTTAAATCCTCAGTTTAGGGCACTTAGTATTACGGTCTGCTGGTATTCCTTTTCGCTTGTAAGTGAAAGGTCTTAGGTTCGATTCTTGCCAAATACAAGTTTGAACTACATTATTGCTAACACATTGTGAGCCTTAGCCTACCCCTACCCCTTAGTACACATAATATCGTTTGTTCAAAAAAAAAAAAATCCTAAGTTTCGGAATTTAGTTTAATTTTCTGAAGTATTACTTTTTACTTTGTTAATTTGTTAACTTTTAAATCCTAGGTTTAGGAATTTAGTTTAATTTTCTAAGTTTAGGATTAATATTTTAGTTGTAGCTCTATTTTACAATTTCAGGGTTGTTTTAATAAGTAACAGGTTAACTTTATAAGTTGTGTTAATTTCATAATTTTTGAGTTGTTAAATTTTGTATTATATAAATTTTGGATTTTGTATTTGTTGTATAAATTAAGGATTAATAAAATAGTTTAGTTCAAATTTATAGGTTTATGATTAGGCAACCAACTATTTTTAAATGTTTGTCGTTCAATTGGATTTTGTAGATGTCGCAGTTGATTAGGGAGTGTAAGTCAGTGAGTAGGTCCCTGCCGACACCTCCACCACCTACTACTACTGCCGCCACCGCTCCACCAACACTAGTCTCGACATCGGAGGCTGTCGTACCTCCACCCAACCTCCGATGTCTGCAGTGTCCGAGTCATTAACTTCTTTGGTGACTCATCTGTTAGTGAGTGCCCATCAATCTCATCAACGGCCCAGGAGTGGCGACGAGATAGAGGAGTCTACATCAACTTCCACTGTTGACGGACAGGGACCCGACACGGGTAATACATCTTTTTGTTAAATTTAATAAATTTAATATACTATTATTCAATTCCTCTATGTGTGAATTGTTGGGTATTTGTGTTGGTTGTGTTGTTTATTTGTTTGTAGGTTTTGGAAATTGTTGTATTTTTAGGGGAAGTTTTGTCGATTTTTTTGTAGATTATTTAATTTGTTTTTACACTAACTTATTTCATTTTGCAGCTCGTGAAAACACTAGGGGGCCCTGCAGAATCTTGGGCATGTCACAGCTCACCCACACCACCCAAGAGCATATAAAGATTAAGTGGGATGTTTGACATCTGGTGCCATCAACAAAGGAGCAGCACAACCACTTAGTCCATGACATTTGTCACAACCTGTCCCAAATTATTGTTATCGATGGTGTGAAATAACTAATTTGCCCTTGGACGTCGAGTGCGTTATGTGGTGTTGGGGCTTGAGTTGGGTATTAAACTAAATTAGTAAGTTCCTAAGTTTCTGGAACTTAAAATTAGTGATTTTGGTTGTGATTAGTGACCCAAAACTGGACCACACACTCACACACACATCCAAACTCCCGTTGACCTTTCTTTCTCCTCCATCTCTCAGATTTTCTTCCATTTCTGTACAACCTGTACTGACAACCCTCAAACCTTTTCAATCTTCACGAATCGAGGTTGTGATTGCTATTTTTAGACTCCTTGCAAGCTCAGGAGTCGAATGGTGGAGGTGGTGGTTGGACGTGAAAACCTCGAAAACTTGAGAACTCAGAATCTCAAATTTTGAGTATTGTTCATACACTCGTGATTTCGAAGTTTTTAGGAGATTTTAAGCTGCTAGTGAGCTTTAGGACATCTTCACGTAGCTCGGAGAAGAAAAACGAAGTGAATTGGACGTCGGGAAGTTGAGTTTGGCAAGTTTCAAGTTTGGCCGGATTATCGAGGGTTCTCCGGCGAAATCCTGTGGATTTTAGGGCTTTAAATTGGTAAGGTTTTGTTCTTCTCGTTGTAAGCTTCATTTTGGTACAAATTTCATGGATTTTGGTGTAAAAATGAAGAAGATATGAAGGTTTTTATATTTTCCAGTTAGGTGCACAGGCTTGTCGTACATACCATTTTAGGTGGTTCCGACTCGTAGGTGACCCGCAATTATTCGCACAGCCTTCACGTGATCGTAGCACTAGAGCATATTTACTTTACACATAGTCTTGTCGTACATACCACTTTAGGTGGTTCTGACTCGTGTGCATGATTTGACTTGATTTGATTGAGATTGGTTATGAGCTATATATTCAACAATGCAGTTTGAGTTAGAGAGATTTGGCTGCTGCGAAATTTGGCATTGATATATTATTGCCTGGATTACTTGCAGCATAACATTGAGATACTTTGCCATAGTATACTTTTATGGATTTTCATCTTGAGTATGATTTCTGATATAGCATATATTATATTTTCTGGGAAATTATACAAGTTTTATGGCGAGGGGTTAGAACTTTTGAGAAATGAAATGATTTTGAAAAGCTTTGTTTTTGCGCACTCACACTTTCTGTTTTGCGCCCCTCCAAGTTTTAGGTAGAAGTGCTTTGGTGGATCAGGAGGATTCGACGGTGGTTATGACAGAACATCATAAATATAGGATCACCCTTGGGTGTTGTATAATTAGTATTTATCCTGCTTTACTGCACTTAGGCTATTTATGCTCTGGTTGTGTATTTCAGACTTCATCTCGTTCTAGCACTTTATCTTAGCTAGTACTGCTAGTAGTTGATTTTTATTCAGTTGTATTTCCCTTGTATCTCTTTTTCTTCCGCACTGTGCACATGGTTACGTCACTCTCACGTGACAGCCAGCATGCCCTGACTGAGGTCGGGGTGTGTCAACATTGGCTCCGTTGTTCATCACCACTACCCCATGCAATAAGAGTCTTGGAGAGTTGTCCTAGAGGAGATCAAGGCCTCCGTTCTTCATGAGCTATCTGTTAACAATGTTTATATATTTTTTCATAATTTTTAAGTAAAGTTTTGAAAATTAATAACTGTGAACTTTGATTAATTTTTATCCTATTCCCAGCATCACTATGAGCTCGAGGACCTTGATGCCAATCAAACCAAATACACCCAAGAACTTTTCATTGGCCGGCTCAATTAGTGGAAGAGCGACCTCCACAAGCATTTCGAAAAATTCAACGATTTGGCCATCACTCTAGCACAGGGGTGCCCCTTGGAGTTGGTGACGTACCATGAAGATTGGGTGTGGCTAGCCACCCATTTTCAGGCCCAAAAACACTTGGTAAGTGAATTATATATATTATTATTATAGGTTAATAATATTTTATTAATACTTTAATTTGTTTATTAATTTATTTGAATACTTTGTAATTAACATCTGCATTAATACGAATTTGTTTCTATTTAACAGAAAAGAGCCAAGGGCAACCTAATAAATAGGTCGAAGAAAAAGCTTATCCACCACTCGGGCTCTCGATGCTTCTCATATAGAATGGAGGAACAACGTCGGGTTACCACATTTAACAAAACAATTATTATTACTTCTACTCTAAATTGCACAACTAATAACTAAATTTTTATTATTTTTTAAGGCAGGAATGGTCAAAGTTTCCTAAGATAGACACGTTCAAGGCAGTGTACGTGTGGCCCAGGGATTATGACGGAGGAGTTCCATGTAAGTTTTTGTAATTCTTAAATTTATAATTCTTATTCATTTTAAATAAATGTTATATAAATATTAATTGACTTGCCTTTATAATTATAGGCTATTATGGTGGAGAGGAGCTAGGTTGTCCTCGAGAAAATGGCTTCCCAGCATCCCTTTGACATCCTAATCGAGGAGGTGGCACCCCCCTGAGTGTAAAACCCCTCCCCAAATTTTTGTGTAATTTTATATCAAAGACTAAAAATTTACATTTCTACCCTTGAACCTTTACCCTATCTTGATCCCTTTTGGGATTTCCTAACATTTTTCCTCCTTTTTCTACTTGCCATATGGCAACCCCTAACCCATCCCTTATATATATCTCTCTTTCCTTCCCCAAAGTCAACCTTCTCCCTCTCTCAGCTCACACATTCTCTCATTCTCACAGAACTCTCCCTCTCTCACTCTCCTTCCTTTCTCGACGATCCACACCCACACACTCAACTAAACAACCCGACAGCTACGACGACTCAGCAGCAGTACCACCACCACCACCATCGTGGGTTTTCTCTCCCTCTCCCTTGTCTTTATGAAGCTCGGTGAAATCGATAACCCAGACTCGGCGAACCCCCATGGGTTCGAGCAAGATTCCGGCCACGAGAAAGGACCCTAAAGGTATGGATCTCTTCCCCTTACCTTTACCTTCAATTTCGTACCTAGATCATAGCCTAGGTTTGAGTTTCGACGACGACAAGAGCTTAGGAGGCTTCGGCCTTCTTCTCTGGCGAGAAACGAGACTTCAAGCCCAAACCCAAATAGACCAGGCCTTTGGGGCCATACCAGCTCAGGCTTTTGGTGCGCTAAACGTTAAAACCCAAACCTTTTAGAACCTAGGCCTTTAGGCCGAGGCGACACGGGCCTTTCGCCCATTAAACCAAGGCCTTTAGGCCTTAGAATCCGGCCCAGTGGCTTAAGCCTAGAAACCCTTTAGGCTAAAGCCCAAATCCGTGTTGGAAATGTGCCCTAAAGCCAATCATATAATGATACTTTATAAACATTTCACATGTTAAACTAATCTAGTTTAATATAAAGGGCAAGGATTATTGTTTAAAGCTGTCTCGTATAAATGTTATATGTTGAAACGATAAGTCTAAGAAATATGTAATTGGGATAATGTAATCTAAAGACGTTACATTCATGCGATCATTCTCTTTCATATACATACCATACACGTTCCTAATCATAGGATTGCTAATTGGGCATTGACAGTCCATCGGTACGTGCGATGACTTCTCTTAGAAAGAGTGACTGGCCTCAAGTTATTGGTGTGACTAACACCAAGACAAGCATGTAGGTGCTTAATAAAGAATGAATTCACTGAACGCGATCAATGAGGAGTTCTCATACTCACGTCACATGAGAACTCATGGTTGGGATAATGCAAAGTAGTCATTTGACCTGAGACATCATTGTTGTCTTGTGGTTAGGTCCTTGATCTTTGACTATATCAAAGTCACTCATCAAATGGTGTCCACAACGTAGTTGGGGTTAAGCCACTTAGCCATGAAGGCAAGTGAATGCACAACAAGGGATCTCAAACCTTCAAACTGTTTGAGGGAAAATACTCTATGATATGATTACGAATCTCTGGCCCGAGAATACTCTATGCCATGACATACTACTAGGTGTCACTCATGGTTTGTGAAAGCCCTAAAGGTGTATCATCACTAAAGGGAGAATTGAAAGTATGTTTCAATTCACAATCGATTTAAGGAGTTCTAATCACTCACTGCCTCGCTAAAATGAACCTAATAGATCATACACAGTGTAAGGTAGAGATTGAAGAAACAACGGAAATAAGTAAGGATAATTAAATGGTTTAATTATTTATGGCTATGATTAATTAATATGTTAATTAATCAAATGAATAAGTTCATTTTAGCTTTTGAGTAATTATTGGACCTCAAGGCCTATTGGGCTTAGAACCATCAAGCCCATTAACTTAAGTTGTATGACAACTTAATGACTAAAGACTCAAAAGGGCCCAAACAGCCCAAAGCCTTTAGAAAGCCGGCCATATTATGAATGAAAGGGTTTTGGTTCTTTTTGTCACTTAAGTGAAGTGACTATATAAAGGACTTTATAGCTAAAATTCATTAGGGTTCTCTCTTGAGGAAATTGGAGGGAACAAAAGCTCTCATTTTCTCTCTAGGAGGCCGGCCCTCTTGGAGGGGATTTACTAGTATGAATCCTCCTCCAAGGTCACTCATCTCTTCTTCAAGTTCCTCCTTGGTGTGGAAACTTAGAGGTTCCCTTTCTTAGGAACTTGGAGAATCCATTCATCCATCCTCCTCGAAGAAATTCATGAAGCTAAAAAGTAAGGAATTAAGACCATATCTCATGGGTGATTAGCCTTTGCTTATGCAAAGAGGATTCAACAAAGATATAATATTTCTCAACTTACTTTGTTCTTGAGTTGAGTCTTGGTTCACCAAAATTACTAGGCCTTGAATTTCATGGTAAAGTTTTGTTTTTGAGTGCATACAAGCATGATTCCACCTTTAATAGTTAATTACATGCATAGATGTTGCTCAAATGAACTAGTTTTCACAAATATTTTCTTTAATCCGATCCAACCAGAAGCCCAGGCACGCGCGAGCCTGCACGTGGGTGCCTACCGGTGCCGACTCTTGGAGCACATGCGCCACCGTCCACAGCGACGTTGGTGAATTTTTCGACGACCCACAACAGTGCTTGGCGGTGCGTGCGGCGAGGCATGGCCACCAGAGCAACCACCTTGCTGCAGTGCGTGAGGGCATGTAGGGCAGCATGTGGGGGTACCCGAGGTCCCCTTCTATGTTTTTCGACGTCCGTTTTTTGAAATTCAATCGTTTGAGTATAGTTTTGTTAATTGGACCCTTTATGTGCTTAGGTGCAATTATTAGGGGCGATTTTGTCCTTCCTATTTCATACGGCTCTTCGATGATGGAGTATCTATGAGTGGACCCCTTGTAAAATGCATGTTTTAATAGTAGAAATACATACATAAAAAACATGATTTAATGGTTACGTTTTATGAAACATTTTATGAGTAAATTAGATTTTACTTATTATGATTATCATGCTTTACTGAGACTATTTTGGAATACCATACTTTATCGAACTTATATTCTTTGTAGTATATATGATGAATGACTATATACTATTTATGAACATGTTTTTACATTTCTTCGTAGTTGTTTGGGCCCAAAATAATATTATTGGGTCGAATGAACGTTTATGTTCGGTCCAAAGCTTTTCCAAGAATACTATGGGCTGCCTAGTCAGGTCGACCGAGTCCTATTGCAAGAAGGATTGATCTGGATAAAAGCGAATGGGTCGAGTCCTAGTATGATAAGGAGTCCTATTGGAATAAGGATGCTGGGATTTGAGAAATGAATGTGGTCGGATAAAGAGTTTGGTTCAGGGTCCTAGTGGAGGTAGGATTGGCCGAGACTTGGTCAGATTATGATAAAGAATCCTAATCCGAGTATAGTCCTGGTTCAGCCATGATGAGATTGGCTGCTATAAATAAGAAGGGGTGCATCATTCATGGGTCCTCTAACTCAACACACAAACTGCCCTGTGCAAACTCTCGCCCTACGCGAAACCTCTCAACAACCTTGAGATTTTTATTTCTTTTTCACCAACACATCTTCAGTTTGGATAAACATCACTATGAAGGCAACCGGTGAACACCTTCAGTTTGGATAAACAACATTGTTGCTGTAGCATCAGCCAACCGTGAAGTATCTTCAGTTTGGATAAACAATACTGTGTCGAGGCCGACTGATTATCTATCCAAGTCTTGATCGAGAAGGATTTTTAATCCTTATTGGCAGAGGTAATCTCATTAGCCTTCTCGGCAAGGTGAAATGTTATGTGTTATTGGCTCGGTGCATCGAACGCCGAGTTATTTTATGATTGGGTACTCACAAGTTGGATTTAGAGTTCGACATTCTGACGGTCAAAGTACATTTACGATTAAGACGCACATTTTCTTTAAGTACTTGTGCCCATATAGTTTGGTATCGATTCGACGTTCTTATACTTTTACGAATATAATCACTATGACCAAATTCGACGTCGACGATTTGTGAACTTCGCAGAACTAACAGCCTTGTCTTCAGGCTCTAGAACCTGAAGATCGAGACGTCTTCCTTCCTTGGTCGCAGTCGCAAGATTAAAAAGTCAGCAGCGCGCCCAATGCATGCAACATATTCTACTCTCTGGCCGAGCTCGGTGGACGAGTTAGCACGCCCAGCACATAACTGAAGAACGTAGTTAGCTCATTAGTTACTCGGTTTGCACGCCATGTAGACTTGGTAGTTTTTAGGGTCAACAGTAGTATATATGTTGGAAAGATTATATTCAACGTTTTGTGCTTATCTAGTGGTCACTGTTCTACCTACGAGCGATGATACGTATATAGACTTCGGGCGGGCATGTGTAGGGCACTATTATATGCGTATGGGAGATGATACTTATATAATGGGCGTATATAGGGCACTGTTCTGTGCGTATGGGAGATGATACTTATATTGCCTTCAGGCGAGTGTGTGTAGGGCATTGTTATGTGCATATACATGATACTGATACCACTAGTTAACACATGATATACGAGATATGTTTTATGAAAGGTTTTATGGCATGCTAGGGTTTTCGGCAAATCTATCACCTATTATGCTATTAGTCTTCATAAAATTTTGGGGATTAGTATGTTAAATAACTGTTTCAGTATTATATATATATATATATATATATATATATATATATATATAATTTGGTCCACTCATGTTTGTTTTGTTCCCCCTCAGGACATAGGAATGAGGCTTACAATCCGAGCTACGAGGCATTCATCTACCAGTGATATCGTGCCTTCATCTCTGCTTTGACATCATTGTAATAGCACATTCCGTTGTATTTCAAATTAGATGTATGCTCTGAACATGTCATGCACTATCACTATCTTTATTATTGTTGGCAGTTGAATGAGTATATTATTTTATGTAGTTCGAACGAAATTTATACGCATGATTTACATGTTCTCAGCCTATGGATTCATTAAATGGCTTATGTCACCCTCAGGTGTCGCCACCCAAAATGCTCATATTGCTGCCCAGGAGTCTAGGATGGCCCAGATGATCACTGCATTTCAAATGTCTGGCTTCAACATCCTCACTGCTACACCTCCTTTTACTACACCTGCGACCTCCCAAGCTCTTGACCCAGCACAGCTGATAGCCGTAGCTGACTCTGATGACTTTCTATTGGAGTTTTGTTTTTTAATTAAACATTTGTACTTTTTTTTTTAAAAAAAAATTCCGCTTGTATGTACATTTACATATTTATTTTTAATAAATTTTCTTCTTTATTAATTATTGTTCCTAATTAAATTTAACCAAACAAAATTATTTTGTTTGATATTCAGTTTGTAAACAATGTTTTTTAAAAAAAAAATTAAAAATGGTTTATGCGACGAAAAATTTCGTTGTCCCCATTAAAATGTGTGACGATAGAGGTAAATCTTGCGATAAGGAAAGCTTGTTCCCTTAAAACTTTATGCGACTAATCTTTCCTTCGTTGCTATTTTCTCGCGCCATGAACTCCTTTGTCCCTTTAAACTTCATGCGACGAGTTTTGTTTCGTCGCTCGTTAATGTCTATGCGAAGATTGGGCTTCGTCCCTATTCTGTTAATGCGACAAACTCTATTTTCGTTGTGCAAAACTGTTTTTGGGACAATGGCTCTCCGTCGCGCAATACTTTTCTTTACGAGCCTTGCGCGACAAACTACGGATGACAAAGTTTTTGTCGTGTATCATTTTAGACGGCGAAATTTTGGTTTACACGACGATTTCAATTTCCTCGCCAAAACTGTTTTATGTGGTAGTGTTTGTGATGATTCCACTAATCATCACGTGCCTCACATGTGCAATTCATTAGGGCACACTTCATAACCAATTTCGATTTTGTTTTTTCGCTTTCACTTTTTGTGTTAGTGATAACTGGATGAAGAGTGGATGAAAGATATCGGAAGAGGTGTAGAACAAAACACAAATGAAAACTAATTGTATTAAGTTGTTTCTACTTTCAAGATTTTGTTTTTCTTATTTTCCTTATTTCTTCCCTCTACCATTCATCTCTCATTTCTTCCATGCACATCTCAAGCACAAAAATGTGAGGATGTGAAGGTAAAAGAGTCTCACATCGGTGAAAGTAGAAACCTTGCAAGAGCTTATAGGAAGTTGGGCTACTCTCCACATTACCAATTAGTTTTAGGGCGGTGCGGACCTTGCCTTCAGACCAATTGCATGCAGACCGGAATCCAACGGTCGTGATTTGACCAACTCACATGTAGAACCGTGCTATATTGTCACTCGGTGTAATTCTAAGGGCCTGTTTGGTATTGGATTTGAGTCCAAAGTTTTTAACTCAAAAATAATTTTTAAGTTTTAAGGTAAAAAAAACATGTTTGGTAAGCCCATTTTGCAAAACTGGACTTAAAAAAACTTAAAAACAGCCCATTATAATTTGAAAACAACAAAAGTCAGGTTTTAGGGTTTTTTTTTTTTAGAGAATTCATATCCCTGCGCGTCTGACCTGCACCGCGCAGACCACGAGCAGGCCGCTAGCAGGCCTTGCGCCTCACCAACGACGAACGACCAAGAGATTTCGGCCAACAGGGTGAACGATCAAGGTAATGGGTCTTTCTCTTACGGTTTTGTTTTGTTCCCATGACGATTCATCACACTATTGTGGTTGGGTTTGAAATTTACAACTCTAATTGTGGTTGGGTTTTCGGGATATCTTTCGTTCCGTGTTTTCGTGTTCAATTTCAGTGAATTTCCTTCAAATTTAGGGAATTTTCATCTTGTCATTCGTTTCTTTGATTTGATATGAATCTTTGAAGGTTTTTTTTTTTTCTGATACAATGCTGATATGAATTTGTGAAGCATAAGTGTGTGTGAATATATGCATTTTGATGCTGAAATGACTCTTTGAAGGATTTTTACCAATGCCAACACTCAAAAACCTATTGTATAATAAAGTTTAGATGCAATGACGCAATAAGAGGTTTTCAGTTTCAAGATTGGAGATTTGAATTTGTATAGTCAAGTCGTCTCTGTTCCATTTGAAATATGAGTGGGAAGATTCTTTTCACTTGTGGTAGTAGTGTGTGTCAACCTAATTGTCTTTGTTCCATTTGAAAAATACAAGGTGTTTGATCTGAAATAGGTATTGACATTTGAGAATTTATTTTATGATTTTCCTTTTCAATTATTCTAATTTTATTTTTCTGCAAGATTTATTTATGGATGGTTGTTCCAAATGGTTCCTATAAGGTTGCTTGGTATTCCTCACTGATTGTTCTGCAATATATCTCTATACACCACCTTTGGTTCGAGGTATGGAAATCTCGAACTTGGAATCTGGCTGCTTTCGTGTTGTGTTTTTCTTTGAATGCTCTAGATTGTATGTATGAAATCAAAACTGAAATGTTGTTGCAATGTTTGATGAGTGGGGTTTGTTTTGGTCAGTATCATATCTACTCCTCCTGGTTATGCTTTCACTGTTAACTCTTCCAAGCATTGTTTCGGAATGGAATTTATTCGAAACCATTTTGAAATTCTCTGATTATACAGAGTCGAAAAGCCAATGTAGAGTAATTTTGTGAGTATTTAGAATCACGCCTTATAATTGCAATTGTGTTAAGTTACCGTACTTTAAGAACAATGTAGTCGTGTTGAAAGTTTTCCCAATATGGCTTTGGTTCAAGTCAGCTGGTAGTGTTACTTTATATTGACAATTTTTTACATGTTTGTTCAGCACACATATTCAATATGGATTGGCTTCACTGGCCTTTCCTTACTATTTGATATGCTTTACTATCAATTTTGATCACAATTTTCATATTTGATGATTGGTGTGTAATTTGTGTCTTATGCATCAAATACCATTGGTGTTTACGATTACTGTAATATTATACTTCAGCATTATCATTCAGAAGTGAATGTAGATTTTAGCTTTGTATTGATTTCGATGTTTCTGTTTACATTGTTCTAGTACGTGTTTGAGATGTCAAACAAGAACTTTGAAAATGACCTTGATGATAAAGCTAATTGGCCAAAACCTATTGAAGACTACTTTATTAGTATGTTGTATGAAGAGACAAAAAAAAGCTTGCAAACCAACACTTTAGAAAAGAATCAGTGGGATGCGATTAGCATGAAGTGGTTTGACAAATATGGTAAGAGATACACTCGTGAAAAATTGAAGCAAAAATATAATCGGTTGCGGAAGATTCACCGTGAGTTTGCCAAGCTTGTTAATCATACTGGGATGGGTTGGGACCCTGTTGCAAACACTGTTCAAGCATCGGACGAAGTTTGGGCAGCTTATATTAAGGTATTTATTGTATTATATAATGTATTTTCTTTATAGATATGCATTATATAATATTATTTTCTAAGTGTGGTCAACCTATATTAAAATTTTACAGAAAAACAAGTTTGCTAGCCGTTTCCGTAGCAAAGGGTGTTCTCATTATGAGGTGCTTGGACAGATTTTACCACTGCTACTGGCCAAATGCAGTATGCATCCACCAATTCTCCTCCAAATTCTGATTCTGAGAGAGAATTAGAAGCTGAGTTTCTTACCACCGGTGCACACATTAGACAAAGTACTGGAAGTGGTTCAAAGGCTTTTAGTGAGGGACATGAAGGAACCAGTACCAAGCGTTGTGCTCTTTTCCTTCCAAGTGATCTTTCCTCAAAGTCAAAATCATCCAAGTCAACCAAAATGGACGAAGCTCTTGCAGCTTGGGCAAAGTCACTTGATGCCAAGACTGAGGCTACATTGGAAAAGGTTAAGCGTAAAAGAGAAAATGAAGTATCCTCCCCATTGAGAGAGTTAAGTACCATTGAAGATTGTATGGAAGTACTTGAGGGCATGGAAGATGTTGATGATACCGCTTATTTGAAAGCCTTGGAGAAGTTCACTAGCTCGGATTGGAGGAGGATGTTTATGAAGATGTCTGAGTCGAGGAAAAAATTATGGCTCAATAGTCTAAAATGAATTGTTAGAGCCCTAGTAAGAAAGCTCAATAGTCCAAGTTGGTTGTTAGTTAGTGTGTTGGTAATACGATGAATTTGCTTAGAATTAATGATAAGGGTTAGTAAGATGACTATGGATATGCTTTTGTGTTTGGTATTAAGATCTTTTTCTTTATGATGAACTATAATTAAATGAGTATGGAAATGACTAGTGTTGGTAATATGATTAATGTTATGTTATTATCCTATAGTATTGTCTTGTTACTTTGTTTAGCTATTAATTACATGATAGTTGTAGAATATAATTATTTGTTTGTCTATATAGGATGGATTCAAATGAAGTGGACAACAATGATTCAAGTTCAGAAAGTGATTCATCATCTGATTTGGATGATTCACTTGGAGAGTTGCTTTTAGTTACAAGATTATATGATCATTACTCATGTTTAAATAAAGAGCCATGCATGACTTCACATTTTTTCAGGCCGTCAATATGTGATAGATTTATTGAATGGACATCCACATAGGCTATTTGATATTATTAGGATGGATAAAAACACATTCAGGAATTTGTGCTTGACATTGAGAGAGATGAACTTTCTACAAGATGATGGATCAGTTTGTGTGGAGGAGGCCGTATGCATGTTCTTGTTTACTATCAGTCATACAATCCGCAACAGGGTAATTGCTGAAACTTTTCAACATTCGAAAGAGACTATGTCAAGACAATTTAATCGAGTTCTCAAAGCAATATGTCGACTTGGTACTCATATAATTCAACCTCCAAATATGGATGCGACACCTTCTGAGATTTTGGGAAATCCAAAGTATGACCCATGGTTTCAAGTAATATATTTATAAAGTACATTTTATTATTTAGTTAGATCATGACCATTTTTCTACAAAACCTAGAAAGATACATGTTTAAAGCTCTAGAAGAACAACTTAGGTTGAAGTAAACTATATTTTGTGTACTAATATGTTATGATTTGAACTATAAAATGGTAGAATTGCATTGGTGCTATTGATGGAACACATATCAGTGCATGGGCTCCTTCATCAAAACAAATTTCATACCGAGGCAGAAAAGTTAGTGTGACACAAAATATTATGTTGGCATGTTCATTTGACATGATGTTCACATATGTCTACACCGGATGGGAAGGAACGGCTAATGACTCGAGAGGGTTGATGGATGCAATAACAAGAGAAGAGAATAGGTTTCCAATGCCTAAAGAAGGTACGAAGTCATAGAAACATATCAAATTACTTGTAATTTTTTTTCTTTTTGTATTTGGCTCAAGTGAAATACTTATATGCATTGTTCTTGGAATAGAAAAATATTATGTTGTTGATTCCGGCTATGCCAACATGAGTGGGTTTCTTGCACCATATCGCAAAGTGCGTTATCACTTGTGTGATTTTAGAGGAAGAGGTAAACGTCCAAGAGGAGCAATGGAATTGTTCAACTTTAGGCACTCATCACTACGTAATGTTGTTGAACGATGCATTGGAATGCTTAAGAATCGTTTCCCTATTCTAAAGTTGATGCCAAATTATCCAATTAGGAAGCAAAGACGCATCCCCATTGCATGTTGTGCCGTGCACAATTTCATTAGAATGCAATCAAGGAATGATACTTTGTTTCAACAATTTGAAGACAATGATGTTGATGTGGCAGATGAAGAAAGCTTGGGGGCTAATCAAGAAGGGGAAAACATGCATTTGAATGACGACAATGTTATGAATGATGTTAGAGAGCACATAGCCGGATCAATGTGGCTTGATTACGTCAATAACAATTAGTCTCAAAGTTTATTGGTTTTCTAGAATGTTTTAATGTAATATTTAGTATCTAAGACTTGAAGTTTAATTTGATTATCGAACATATATGTGTTGTATTAGCACACATATATCAAAATAGTATGTTTAAGGTTTAATTTCATATGTTTTGTATATCTTAAAACAAATACATAATTGGAAAACAAAATAATAAAAAAAAGCTGTTTTCAAGAGTTAAACCAAACAAGTTTTCAAATTTTTAGATTCAAAAACAGCTTTTGGGTTCAATGCCAAACAAGTTTTTGAAACCTAAAAAAAACTGTTTCTAAGAGATGATCCTGAAAATTAGTTTCAAGAACAATTCAAGTTTTTGAGTAGGATACCAAACAGGCCCTAAACTTTTTAATTTTTTTTGTTTTTTTTTGTTCACTGGGTATGTTTTGTCAGAGAGAATGGGGGAGCTGTGGGATTAGTCACATGTCAAAGAGGGAAAGAGAGGCAGAGAGAGGGGAGCTGGATTGAAGCTCCATAATTTTTTTGTTCACTGGGTATGTTTTGTCTGAGAGAAAGAGGGAGCTGTGGGATTAGTCACGTGTCGAAGAAGGAAAGAGAGGCAGAGAGAGGGGAGATGGATTGAAGCTCCGTTTCGATTGTGACCCAGTGATCCTATACCAGAGAGCGCTTATGTACTTTGCCTATTATATTTTTTTCATCAACGGAGCGCGCTTATTCAAACTTAGAACCCCTTCTAACATCATTGAGAAGCAAAGAGAAGAATCATTAAACGAATAATTAGTTCGTTATTATCGTTTATGTTTTGTCAATTAAATTTGTATTGTTTCATCTTTGTAAACAAGAGAAAATACACGGTAGTTCTTATGTTTTGTCAATTAAATTTGTATTGCTTCATCTTTGTAAACAAGGGAAAATACACGGTAGTTCTTATGTTTTGTCAATTAAATTTGTATTGCTTCATCTTTGTAAACAAGAGAAAATACAAGGTAGTTCTAACTCCTAAGCAAGGTTCTAAAAGTCGCTAGGCGCTAGTCGGGCGGCGGGCTGGGGCCTAGCGCCTAGTCGGCTAGGCGGACTAGGCGGTAAATAAGTGTCTGCTTCTACTTAAAATATATATAATTTCATCATAAACTACAAAATAGAATGCATATATATCATTAAGTATTGGAACATAATGAAAACATGTGAAATAAGGATATAATCTTTGTTCATTCAAGTATGCAACAAGTCTCTTACAATTTATTGGAAAAAAACAAAATGCAAAATGAAAGTTATGTATTTTCTGTCTAAGTGAGTTGCAACCTAGGCGGGTCTAGACGGGTGCCTAGGCGAGCTAGCAGGTGCCTAGGCGGGCTAGCAGGTGCCTAGGCGGGGATTTTTAGAACAGTGCTCCTAAGTCGTAACAAAACCTTCCCCTAATCAACTTGTTAATTTAATTCTTAAGCAATACTGCATAACTGGTCTAGTTATATGTTGAATGGAAGCGTCAAATATGAAACCAATAAACTCATACAGAAAAATATGACAAGACAAATGACCAAGGATTTATATTGGTTCGGCTTAAACCTACATCTAGTTCGAAGACGGTGAGGAAATTCCACTAATATCGAATTAGAGATTACAAATAAAGTTTAACTCTCAAATCCCAAAATTTACATACATCCAATAACTCTCACTCGTACAAAGAACAAACAGAAAAGATGAAAACACATACCAAATCTCGTCTCTCTCAAAAGCCACAAAACGTAGCGCCAATATCTTTGACCGAGTTACTAACAAAGGGGGACCAGAAGGTCCTTTTTCTCCTTAATTGGAGCTATCTGCCGACAGCTCCTTTTTCTCTCATCTGCTGCCGCCCAAACCAAAAGGCATAAAGAATGCCTTATATCATGTTGTCAAATTAAACCCTAGCCTATTGTGGGCTATTAAACAACCAATCATTGGACTGTAGACAAAACAAAAGGCCAATCAGAATTGAGCCATAATCCAGCAGTATACTGGTCACTGACACAAGAAAACAACTCACGAACGGATTTAACCCTTATTTCTGCGCATGCAATACAAAGTGTAAGGAGAAAGACATAAGGTCCATCGCCACAAGTGAGCATTACTATGTCCTGAATTTCTGCCAAGTTTCCTAACGAAAGCACAACAAATCAACCTTCACAATTTAATTCTAAAAATCAGAATGATCAACAAGAAAAGCTGGCAAAAAACATCGATTAAACCGCAAGGTTATCTCCAATAATCATGTTTATCTACTATAAATAGGTGCTGAAATGGTATTAGATTAGCTATAACACACAGAACTAGCACCTCCAAGTTCATCTTAGCCATAATAAAGATGGAGAACAAAAGAGGAGCCGCAATGCATGTTCTTTACCTTCTCGGTTTTACATTCATGTTTTTTTTGTCAGTAGCAGTTGCACAAGAGAAAAATGGCATGCAAACTTATATTGTTTTCGTAGAAAAGCCAGTTTCACAGAAGTTTTCTGATCAATTGGATTTGGAGAGTTGGTATCAGTCATTTTTGCCTGAAACAGCTCAAAGCTCAAACCAGGAGACAAGTTCGCGAATCGTTCATGCATACCGCAAAGTGGTAACTGGCTTTGCAGCAAAACTGACACCAGAAGAAGTGAAAGCAATGAAAAACAAAGAAGGGTTCGTGTCAGCTCGCGAGGAGAGAATTCTACCTTTGCAAACTACTCATAGTCCTGACTTCTTGGGATTACACCAAGGATTTGGACTATGGAAACAAACAAACTATGGTGAAGGTGTGATCATAGGACTTTTGGATACAGGAATTAGACCTGATCATCCTTCATTCAGCGACGAAGGAGTATCCCCTCCTCCTGCTAAATGGAAAGGCAAGTGCGAATTCAATGGCACAGTCTGCAACAACAAGCTTATTGGTGCACGAAATTTCATAGGTGCAGAAGAAGGGCATATTACAGGAACTCCATTTGATAATCAGGGCCATGGTACCCATACTTCTAGCACTGCTGCTGGAAATTTTGTGCAAGGAGCCAGCGTGTTCGGAGAGGCCAATGGTACAGCTGTTGGAATGGCACCTTATGCTCACTTGGCAATGTACAAAGTCTGCACTGAAACTGGTTGTGCTGATGGTGACATTTTAGCTGCTCTTGATGTCGCTGTTGAAGATGGCGTGGATGTACTCTCCCTCTCACTTGGTGGTGAATCACTTCCTTTCTACAATGATGTGATTGCAATTGGTGCATTTGCAGCAATTCAAAAAGGAATTTTTTTCAGCTGTGCAGCGGGAAATTCTGGTCCTTCCTATGAGTCTTTGTCAAATGAGGCCCCATGGATTCTCACAGTGGGAGCAAGCACCACTGACAGAATACTAAGATTGGAAGGTGAGAAGCTCAACATATACAACACTGTAATTGGAGATGCACTTGCTCCCAAGGTTGCTTTCTTTTCTTCAAGAGGACCAAGCATTGCTAGCCCCGGAATTCTAAAGCCAGATATCATTGGACCGGGTGTTGACATCCTAGCAGCATGGCCTGAATCAGTGGACAATGCCACACTTCCTAATCCAAAGGCAACATTTAACATAATTTCGGGTACCTCAATGGCAACTCCTCACCTAAGTGGCATTGGAGCTCTGCTCAAGAAATCACATCCTGATTGGTCTCCGGCTGCTATTAAATCTGCCATTATGACAACAGCTAATGTACTGAACCTCGCAGGCTCCCCCATTGTTGATCAACAACTTCAACCTGCAGACATTTTTACTCTTGGTGCAGGCCATGTCAATCCTGCAAAGGCAAATGACCCAGGGCTCATCTTTGACATAAAACCTGAGGATTACATTCCTTACTTGTGTGGTTTATATCACAATGAAACACAGATAAAGATGATCACCCAACGAGCAGTGAACTGCTCTCAAGCCGGAGCCATACCAGAAGCACAGCTTAATTATCCTTCATTTGCTATTACAATAGGTTCAAATGAGACTCAATCTCAGTATTATACAAGGACTGTGAGGAATGTTGGTCCGGCTAGTTCAACTTACAGCTTGGATCTTTTAGTCCCACATAAAATGGGGATGAGTGTGAATCCTCAGGTGCTTACATTCACAAAGGTTAATCAGGAGATTACATACCATGTTGAATTTATCGCAGAAGATGGGGCTGGGAAGGATGATGTACCATTTGGTCAGGGTTATTTGAGATGGGTTTCTGATAAGCACAATGTTACTACCCCCATAGCAGTGGTGTTTACTCAACAACACTAAAATTTTGGTCTTGTAGAACTGTTAGGGTTAGCTTAAGTAATAAGGGAGGGTTTGGTGTCTAATCAATTAAGACCAAATTGATGTAGATCCGATGGTACGATGGATTGAACATCAAGTAAAAAAAAAAATGCAAATCCGGCAGCAGGAACAAATTAAACTTCATAGATTTGGGCTCTGGTGTCTGTTATGAGCTCAAGATGTGCATCAAACTCACTGTTTCCCGGTGATATATAGGCTTTTTCTGCCAAATTTTATCCTTTACACTGTTCTGTTAGGGTTTTAAGTCTTAAGGATGATTTCTGTATTTTGTTAATTGTGGAATTCTAGTCCTATTTGGACTCCCAGGGCTTCCAAGGTTTGGAGGTATAATAAAGCGGTTAGTTTTCAATAGAATCTTTTGCATTCGCAGGTTCTGTCGTTCCCACCACTCCTCGATTAATGATTAGGTCTGAATTTAACAACGAAGCCTCCAATTTGAATGAGAACTTTAACGAAAAGCACCCGGTACTGTTCACTTTAACGAAAAACCACATTTTTACACTAAAAAGTCAATCCTGGTACTATTCACTTTAGCCTTTATTTTGTCCTTATCATTAAAACTCAAAGTTTTCAAGCCCTTTTAATTAGTTTTCTTTTAAAATTATTCTTGATACAACCTTCTCAGTCTTTATTGGCTCAAGGCTCTTGATTTTTTGTTCTATGTACAGATTTGTCTAATTATGAAGTTTGTTATCTTAAGAATTATCAACCAAGAAAACTTTGAGGTTTTCTTATGTTTTCTAGTGAAAGCTTTAAAATGCTAACCTAAATATCCCAAACCTCATTCATGTATCAGTGCTGGCAATATGACGGATGAATTGAACATGTAATGTAAATATCTTTCTTCCTCAATTGACTCAGATCCAATTTGATCACTAAAAACTTTATTATACTAAAATCACCAAATTTCAAAGCTTCAATTCTGTGCATTTCAATTTCAACTTCAAACTTCATATAAACTGACGGAAACATATAGAGACTCGCTCCTTATATAAACAAGCCAACATCTACGACGTAGGGACATTAATATACTTACACATATTTGTATACATACACTACTAGAATTATGCTTATAGGACACCATTTTTTGCACACCGTTTGCAATTGGTGGCCATAGATATAAGGCACTCAATCTTACTATTTTTTGGTGTCTTTACAATGGGATGCCACTGATATGAGTGACCTTCAACATTGTGACACCAATGATTGGTGGTTGTTAAATAGCTTTATTTCTTAAAAAAAATAATTTCTTGTGCATTTGTGATTAAATGGGTCACCAATAGAATTTATTGGGCACCAATAAAACAAATAAAAAAACAATTAACCTCTCTCCCCTTCACAAAAGTCCAACTCCTCCCCTACTGTAAGTGATTTCTCAAAATAAAAACTTTTAGTTTTTGGATCGATTCTAGATTTCAAATTTTAATTCCATTTTCTCTATGAATGTTGAAGATTGGGGACAAAGAAGGTTAACCAAGGTTTTTTCCAACCTGGGTAGAGAAGAATGGAAGCCTTGGAATGTTGCGGGTGAAACTAAGGTGAACAGGGTGATTTTCTCCTTAACCACAAGTGATAGGAGCATATTTATGCGACTTAGTTAACTTGTTTTCTTGTATTTATGTTATTAGTTCCTAGTTATTTTAGTATTTTAAGCTATTTTCATGTGTTTGTAGGTCCAAAGGGCTAAAGTAGCAAGCAAGTGCATTTTGATGCCTTTTGGAGCATTTTTGGGCTTCGAATGGATAGCATATGCTTGGAGCAAGGTGGGTCTAGCATGAAAAGAGGAAACATTAGTCAAGTTACCTTATTTTGTTCCAGCACTTTCCTAAACCTAATCCAACTAAGTTTCAGCTGAAAGGAGGGTTCCCAAATATATTAGGACACTTAATGTTAGGTTCTAGAAGACCTAATCCACAAAGGGATGCCGCACCAATGCCCTCCAGAAACCCTTTCCCTTTTTCCTTGCCGCACCTCACTTACCCTTTTCCTCTTGGGATTCTGATTTGTTACCCTTTTCTTGGAGGATTTGGAGTCTTAAACTCTTCCCAAATTAATTCTCAGCCATGCCCTTTCCTTCCCCTATAAATAAATGCCTTAGCCGCAACAAAGAAGAAGAAGGATGACCCTTGGACGTGCTTGCCATTCAAGTTTGGATTGCTGGAACATTCTTAGGTGTAATCCATCTTTTGTTCTCAATGTTTAAGTTTATTGATATTTGTTTTGCTGTGAACATGAGGAGCTAAACTCGTTTTAGCTAGAGGAGACTTTGAAACCATGATTATATATGCAATATGAGTTGGTTATTTCGAGTTATAATTTTGTGAATTTTGAATGCAATTTACTTAACTATTTGATTCAGAACTTATTCTTGTATGTTGATTAAGGAGGCCTACTTAGTTTGCATGCATGAATTTGATGCTAGGATAAAAGGGAGTTTCACATAATCGTTACCAACTTATATTCACAAGTAGTGAAGGTCGCTAGTCATGATCATGTTAAGTTAAATTCCTGGCATGAGTATCATGATGTCATAGTTACGAATGCCTTGTCAATGCTTATGATTTTCACAAAGCTTAATGATCTTTGCTTGTGTCTCTATTATGCAGTTCATTAGGGAACTTGGGAAGAATAATTTGGTTGCCGATGCGTTGTCCGTCCAATTCAATGACTTAAGGAAAATCTGAGGGTTAATTAGTGATGACATGGTTAATCTGGGGTATTGTCATTCATGGTTTATTAAAAGAGTAACTGGAAATCAATTCGTGTGCATATGTGTCATGTGCGGAGAAGGACCCTCTGGCTAACCCATCATCCACTAATTCACCCAATTCCGTCCAAACTTTGTTTAAGTTTACAATCTGCTTATTTTTACTTTAATTTCATCCAAAACCCAATCCCCCTTTACTTGGTCGTGTCTTTTAGTTAGAATATGTCCAATTTTGTGTCTTTTAGTATTTTGAGTCAAGTTAAAGTTAGAATTCGTTCAAATGAATCCCTATTGTCTAGTTTGAGTCAGTTTCATTGTTTTGTGCTGTTTTCAATCATTCTAGTTTGTTTTGAGTCTTTAGAGTCTAGTTAAGTGTTTTTAAACCTAGTTTTGTGTTTTTGAGTCTGTATTAAGTAGATTAGCAATCCCTCCTAATCTCGGGCCTAGAACGATCTCTACTTACATCTTTACTACAATTGTCAATAAGAGGGTTTAATTTGAGTGCTAGTTTATATCACATCAACAAGGTAACTGATATTACAGTTAAAGTTGAAGCTCCCAATCTTGAATCTTTTAGATCAGTAAGTTCTAGTTATTCTTCTTTTTTTTTTATCTATAACAATATTGCTTCTTGTGCAGCACTTAGAAATCTCCTTTTCTTCACACTGTCATATTAACAATTTTCACTAACTATTGGCATTTCTTTTTGCAGTTCCAATTTCAGTTGTTGCTTCTTTTAGAAAAATGAAAAAGCTCGTCTGAAACAATTTTTCAATAGCGACTGCATTGAGGGAAGGTGTAACGGATTCATCCCTTCCATTAACTGAAAACAGGGATCCAAAAAGGTATCCTTTCGAACTTGATTTAAAAATTTTTTAAGTATTATTTTTTGGAAACTTCAAGCATCTAATTTGTGCATTATAGTGCATTGTTTTGGTAGAGAACCTACCTGAGGATCATTAAGTGGAGAACCTTAAGAGTATACTTGGTGAAGTTGGGAAGTATGTTCTTTTCCTTCTTTTGCTCCCCATTATGTGACATTACTGTTCTCTTCAGTTTTGGTTATAGCATGGTTTTCAATCTTCCATTTAAGAGTATACATATCAAGTTGTAATTCTTAAAATAAAAGTGTAACATCTGTGTCTTTCTATCTCAATCTCGCTCTCAGTTGTTTTTAATTTTGGGCAATTATTCTATCCTTATTGTATAGCTTGTGAAGCAAAAAAAAAAAACCTGAGCATGATAAAATTACTTAACAAATTTATCTTATTACTTAGTTTTCAGAGCCACCAAGTCTATCAATATTCACCAAGTCTATCTCTATTTCCAGTGCCTCGTTTCCAAAGGCGAAGTTGAGCTGGGTTGGGAACTCTCTCTTTCTCTCTTTACCTTTTGTTTTATTTCTCAAGGAAGTTGATTGGGTTGAACAAAAAGGAATAAAAACAAATGAAAACAAATTGAAATTTGTTGGTGCTTGTGTTGATGTTGAATTTTTAATATATTAAGACCCAAAAATTAGATAAATGGTTCACTTTGATGTAATCAAGCCACTAGTTCAAAACAGTGAGTCTTACCTTTAGAATGTTTTTGTGATGTCATAATTGATAACCATATCCACTGATTGAAAATTTATCTACTCGCAAGTATATCACTTGTGAAATGTTGAGACTCATGAATTTATCTGATGAAAAATTGATCTACTTGCCACATCAGTTTTTCGTGTGGAATGTTAAAGACTCATACTCGCAAGTATATGCTTTTTATTCAGGTTGTAGGAAACAATAAAACTGTAAAGGCATACTTTTGTGTGTATTTTAGTCATTTGATCCATGTGCTTATGTGTTTGCAGGTAGAGATAGCAATTACTGAGGCTTAAGCATTACGAGGAGCATGTCACTCTTAAAAAACATGTTTGGAGGTGTTCAAGAAAATGTGAAGTCTTTTAAGTGGCTATTTCCTTCAAATTTGGTGCCTGTTTCGTACTTTGATGGATAGTTTCATATTTTTTAGTATAGCTCATTGGTTTTAGACTTGATTTTTTTTTTAATATGTGATTAGTTATGGAAGACTACAGTAAAACTGCAGTTCTGTGTAGTCTATTAACTATATATATATATATATATTTGGGTGCCCAGATTAATGGGCCTTTTTTTATTCTAAAAAACATATTACAACATGGTCACCGATGTATAAAAATTATATAATATTTCAAAGGTGTAACTATTCATTGTGCCACTATTATCTAATTGGTGTTTGTAACAATAGAGTCCTCTACATAGGACACCATCTCTAATTTAGTGGCTGCTTGGTGGCCATTGAGGTTTGCCACCAATGAGAGTATCCACAATTGACAATAGATATCAATGAAAAGGGTGTCTTTTAGCCAAATTTCTAGTAGTGATAATCTATAATGATTTTACATATATGTCTCACTTAGTGTGGCTTCTTTTGGCATCTATATGATCTTCTCTCACTTTAATCCATAAGGTTTTAGGAACAAAAATGAGAAAATGATAAATATATACATAAATACCCGTTTGCGAAACCCAAATCAATTTAGCTTCTGGAATATGATGAGAGGGTGTTTAAATAACTCGTGGTCCAAGAAATCTAACTTCAAATCCAAAGATTGTGATAAAAGTGGCAAACTGGCTGATTGTATCTTTTCTCTATCTTGAATCAAATAAGTAGTTTAAAAATTGGTTGACAAATAGTCTGAAGTACACGTTGTAATAGTCTAAACGAGAAAATATGCCCGTGAGTTGCTGCGGGAACCTGTTGTTTCAGGTGTAATCGGATGAATAAAACACATTTAAGTTAAATAAATTCAACACAATTATGAACAAACAGAGGGATACATGAATGAATGAGGTCGATAAGATAAGCAGTTTTTTTTTATATACATTCAAGTGAGTTGGCATATAAGCACATTGTACAATGAGTGAGAAGAAACTGAACGTCTTTAATTAGAAACAGATAGTTTCCAAAAAAGTTATGTTTCCTTAAGAAACAGAAAAAACATTCACACATAAAATTTTAGTTACCAAATCAAAAAAAAAAAAAAATGTGACTCTATATGGCTTTCTTACTACACAAAAATATCCCTTAGTTAAAGTATGCCACACATCATCACATTGCTATTATATGAAGTATATTCCTCAGTGGCAATCTGACCATCGTTGTGCATCATGTCGACTCTAAGCAACTTAATATATAAAATTTAAGCAGCCCCAAACAGTCTCCAAAGCATCTACAAACCATTAACATTATTTCCCCAATTTTATTTCCCAATTTTATCAAATGCTGCATAAACGATCACAATTTACTCCCTTACAATTTCCACCTAACTCGGAACAAACAATATTGATAAGAAAAAAAAAGTTTGTATGCAAACAAATTCTTCTAGATGTCCAACCTAACCCATATATGGGATGGCAAGCAATCGGACGTGCATTCAGACCAAGAAAAATAAATTTTACAATTTATCAAAACAACGGATTCTCCCGCAGAGAACGCACACACATACCAACATATTATTCACCATATTCTAAGCTTTCATTTTCGTTCCATCTCTTTCGTTATCTAAACTTATAATTATCAAAACAACAATAGAATCATAGAGAAACTTTCAATCATTTATCAAAACTGAATTAATTAAACTTCTGCTCAGCAGTCCGTTAATTTTAATTGCAACTCTCATTCTAAAAATTTAAAATTTTGCATTTGAATAATCAAATGCATTTACACATTACATTCCTTTTATTGGCTCTTGACACAATACATTTTAGGATTGATTTTACAATAATATCATTGCAAACATGAATCGTGATAGATATAGAAACCAAACTTGCACACAAATGTTTGATCGAATTCAGAACCACTTAATTCAACATAAAAAATTACCTCACATGCTTGCTCCCCTTCTGCTCTCGCATCGTCGGCTCCGCTTCTAAACGATTAATGAAGTCCTAAAAACAGAACAATAAACATTTACCAATCCAACATTTCAACACATGGTTTTGGCAGGTATAACATTTCAACGTAAGCGTGATATAGAAAGACAGAAATCCACATGTCACTTTGTTTTTTCAAAACCAACAAAAGGGGCAACTATAAGAGAATGTAACCAATTTTAAAGAGTAAATTAGTCTCCCAATAAAGGAGAACAATGTCGGCAGTAGACCAAGAGTAAGTACAACCCGACTGCAGCAACAAAAACACAATTGACTTTCACACTACAAAAATAAATAATAAAAAAACACATACTTGCACCCAATGCATTTTTTTTTTCTGTGCAGTATAAGAATAAAAAAGGATAACATTCCCCTGAAACCAAATTCATCCCCTAATTTCTTGCAACAAAGAGGGAGACCAACCTTGTGTTCTCGGAGAACAGTACAACAATTAGACACAACCAGACTGATCCAAGTTCCCACTATGATAATGAAAAATTAAAATTAATAAAATAGCTCAAATCATATCACAGTATGTCACAAAGTACACCATTGGATAATCAATAAATTTAACAAAAATGGATTCAACTCACTCCAAGGTAAGCAAGCTTATTAATCATTTTGTCATAGTAGTAATTGAACTTGAAATTTCCCTCTAACGTGATCAACCCTTTTTTATCCACAGTTAAAAACGGAAAAGCAAAGGGTTAAGACATATTGTTTTAACATTAACTCAGGTTGATTTTGTTCACCAGCATTAATAAAACGAATGACTTTAACTTGGGCAAGCAAACAATTAAATTAGACGTAAGCCAAGTAACTTAGAAGTTAACCATATGAAAAAAGCAATGACAATCAAACTAACCTCTTCCTTTCATATGAAGTATAATCTGTTCTCTATTTTGCCCTTGTAAAGAATGCCCTTGTCACTCCCTATACACAAAATAGCATACATTGAAAATGCCCAGTAACATTATAAAAACTATAAATATATAGTACTGTATATGTATCATATACTATATTGCATACGTATTTGGACATAAGGTGTAAAGATTTACTAACATAATTAAGCTTAAATTTAACAAAAGAAGTAATTACAAATTGAAATCAAACGATATTATAGTTGTTCAAAAAAAATCTGACTAAATTTTACAAATTGTTAAAAAAATAACACCATTGAAAAAAACTCACTACTCAAATCTGCAATTCTATTAAAAACACATCACTAAAAATTAACTCCAAGGAAAGGGGATTAACAAATTATACATTTTTAAGAGTTGTAATTGTTTTATCTATATGTTGAGCTGGACCCACTGGATTTGAATCCTCAATTTACTTAGGGAGGACAGGCACTAAGTCTAAGGTTAAACATATGGTAAAAATTACACTCAATCAAGGAATGATTAGAGTTGATGGATGCAATATGAAATATAAGTTTTTGGAGAGAGAGACAACCAAACTTCACACTAGATCATATTTTTTAGAGATAGAGAGAGTTCTACTTTTCAACAGCGGAGAGAACAAATTCAATCTTGGGCACAAAAAGAAAAAATAGAAGCTTCATAGCACAATAATTAACCACAATCCTCTGTTTTTCTAAGTTCATATAGAATAAAGGAATCAAAATATTCAACACAAAATCTTCACATTAGCTCAAGAACTATATTATTTCCAGAGGTTTCCAATTTCCCAGCACAGAACGACAAACATAAAAGCATTAAAAATATATAATTGCAAAAAAAAAAAAAACAATTCCAAGAAACTAAATGCAAAGTTAGCCAGATCTGCACAGTAACACAAACCCATTACTTGAAATTAAGAGCATTGCGGCTCACCCTAAAAACACCCCTTTTGCGATGAGGAAAAGAGGCGCTGCTGCTCTGGCTGCTGAGTGCTACTGGCTCCAAAGCAGTTTGTCTTCCAGAACTTTATAAGAGCAAGTCCAACCCTTCAAAGCCACTGTAAATCGCCATGGATTTACATCATTTTGCTTGCCTAAAAAAAGCAAACAAAAAAAGAAAAAAATGGGAAGTACAAAATTCAAATGACCCTTGATGAACATAACCCAGAATTTTTCCTTGTATTCCATAAATGCAATAAAACAAAAGTCAATGTCTCCATTTTCCAAACAACCAAGCAAGCAAGCAACAAACTTCGCAAAACCCTAATTCGAACCAATTTAGAACTATAACCAAGTAAACCACTTAATAAAAAAACCCACTAATTTTCTCAAAAACCCAACAAATTTAAAGGATACAGATGATAAATCCCAATAAAATCCCAAATTTGAAAACCAGAAGACAAAAAAAAAAAGGCAAAGAGGCTTATCTTTCTTCACCAATCGGACACTAACAGAAAAAACCCTAATTCATATTATCCATATTACAACTGCACAGGGGACCAAATAGCTAATAATGCTGGACAATTTGTCCCCCATCCAACACAAAAATGGTTTTGGTTATACATACGATACCCACCTAAAATATCAACCAATTCCAAATTAAAATGGAAAATGAAACGGAGCAACAAATTGAATACAATTTGGGGAAATTTTGGGGAAAATTATCTCACCTAGTGCTCCGAATCTCCAAGAAGACCCAATCCAAGCATGTTCCGAATTGGGTTGCTGAAGATGGTGATCAAGGAAGGGTTTTGGAGGTGGGTTTGATCAGATCAAAGCCGAGGCCATTAGGTTTGGGGGGAGAGGAACACAGAGCCACTGTGAGAGAGAGAGAGCATGCGTTGTCCTTTTCTTCTATCCAACCACTGGATCGCAATTCCTTCAGAAAACTTATATGCATGTGTTAGTTTTTCAAGTTCTAGTTTTGCAGTCACCTAATCGATCATAACAGCATTCGCAAATAAGACAAAATTAAACAATTAAGTCAGCAACATGACATGCCATCCCTTTCATATTGCAATTATATAAAGAAAAAAGAAATGAACCAAAATAAACTTATATTATAATCCCATTATATGAAGGCCAAACTCTTGAGTTGGGGTTGGTGGCCGTTGACCACATCATCGCCTCCATTTGAGAGAAAAGGGTTTGTTTGGCTCTTTTGTCCAATTATTTACACTAACCGTATATAAATGAAGAAGGACAACACCTATGTTGCTCCCTTCTTGTGATCTAAATTTGAAGACGGCCGATGGGGAGGGGCAGTTATAAGTGTCATCCTCTTTGTTTCTCCTATCCCTGCATTGTCAACCAAAAAAAACATCAAACCAAGTGCAATACAATCCAATTTAATGATCACAAAATTTGAGCTCCAAACAAAGTCACATGTCAGCAATCACATAACCGATCATAACACCATTTGCAAATATGAAAAACATAAACAATTAACTCAGCAACATGATATGTCATCCCTTTCATATAAACACAGATTGCAATTCATATATGCCACATATTTACAAACAATCACAAATCAAGAAACAATTAAATCATCATCATGAATTACAGTATAATATCAACACCATCAATTAGAAGAGACAGAGCTACATGGCAATAAACATACAGAGAGGAACTGCTTCAGATCATTCCCAAAAGCAATGTTCCGCAGGATAACAAAAGAGCGGTTGATCTCTGATCTAATTGCCGACGCAACCTGCAGAACGGACTTCTATGGAATTTGAACTTGTGAAATGTGGGGTGGAGACCTGAACGTAACAAATTGGTGTTAAGTGAATAATTCCAAACATTTGAAATTTAGATCATCACACCTGAACGCAAACAGAAGAATTAAACAAAGAATCGAAGGCATATGCAATCTAATTAGACAAATAAGTGAACGTTCCCATGCCAAAATCTGAAAGGCCAACAGAAATCTCTCATTACAGGACGTAATACATAACTTAAAAGACAAAACTTAAAGGACAAAACTTAAAACTAATAAAAATTAAGTGAACCAATTGAAGAGAACATAACCCTTGTAACCAATTCGGAAAAGATGCTTTTAAATCCGAGAAGAAAAAAAATTATGAGGAGTTTTTAAAAAAACCATCATTTCAATTATTTTCTAGTCTTACATTTGGGAATAAACAGAAAATATAACTAAAAATGCCAACTTTCTCAAAAAAACTACAACTATTTTAACAAATTTCCATCACTCAACACTGAAAAATGAGAATTACGAAGCAACGAACAACGGAGCACGCTAGAATTGAAACATTAAAAACAACATGTACGCATTTCAAAGACCAAAAATCCTGCAAGGACAAAAAAAATCCGAGAAAATCAGTACATTAGTACTCCCTCCAAAACCCCAAAATCAGAAAATTAGAAAAAGAACCCAAATCAGTGGCATGGTCCTCGTTCCCCATGCCCTAATAGACTCTCAAACTTTTGATTCTGTCTCGGCCTAAATGCAGTTACTTATCTTATTACTTGGATTATTCTATTTCTATTGGCATCAAAATTGAAGAAACACAAACTTAATCCCTAAAATAAACACAAAATCCAGATAAAAACAATGGGTGGTTGTGGAATCAGAAACCCTAGGGGTGCAGAACGTTACCCACTATCACCGAGAACGATAACCTTGAGCAACGTTCGTCTGCGCAATGACATGGCGGACGAATTTAAATTGATATGAATCGGTAAAAAAAAGCGGAAAATCAACTTTTTGGACAGTGCCAAGGCGATTAATTGGTTGATGTTTTTTAATTTTTCCTTTTCTTTTCTCTTTCCAGGAACGGAAAGAATGAATGGGGGAGAGAGAAGAGAGAGGGAAAAATGGAACCCAAATTCCAGAAATGAATTTATAGAAATAAATTACTGAAATTAAACCCCAAATTCCAGAAATGAAGAAAAATGGAACCCCAATATGGAAATTAATCACATTGGAGACCATCTTCGTGTGATAGAGGGACTTGTGGATGTCCATGGCGTAGTCGACCTTGTTGGTCATGTTAAGGAGCTCGATCTTGGACATGAGGATCTGCTCATTTGGATACATCTAATGCTCCTGCAGGAACGGGAGGAGGGAAACAATGAAGAAATTTGCGTTTAGGGATCTAGGTTTGTCGTTGAATACTGGAACCATACGAAGAAATTTGGGTTTGCGGAGAGTAGCAGAAACTGAGAATGGCCTCCTGTCTGCCCTACAATCCCCTCACCATCGATCCCAATTTTAATTCGGGTCGTCCGATCTTAACCCTAGATGGGCATTCCCATCATTAAATTGAGGTAAGCCCAGCAAACACAGCCCAAACTGAACTAACCTAGCCACCTTCACCTCAGTGGTAATTTTGTAAATAAACTGAAATGTCTTACAAAACACTGTTCATTTGTACAGTGCAATTTCAAAGTCTTTTAGACTAAAGTAATATAGATGTACAAATGAAGGGACATGGATCATCTCCGGATCCAATTGTTCTAATCCACTTAGTCAAATCATCCGAACCATTAAAATTTGATTCAACGGCTACAAATAGGAATCCACTTTAAAAGTTATAATAACTTTAACCGTTGAATCAAATTTCAATGGTCTGAATGATTTGACTAGGTGAATTAAGATAATTAAATCCGGAAAGCATCCATATCCCAAATGAAGGGCAACCACAACCTGGAATATGTTCAGAACTTGAAGTACAGAACAGGGAAAACCCACACTTTACTGGTAATAATAAACTGGGAATCAGTGCCATAAGCGAGGTTTGGCGTACACCTCAAAATTTGAAACCATGTTTGTACAGTTAATTGTAGCTATTTGGTACAAAAAAAAACTCGGAGAACATCCTCTGTGGCCAATTTGACGGTGGTTTTTTTTGGTAAGTAATTTCAGTGGTCTAAGGCCAGTTTTCTAGTAGTGCACTAATCCACAAAATGCTTGAAACCCACTATACCAAACCCTAAGCTAGAAAGTCAAGCTCTCTCTTTGTAATCAATGAGAATAAGGGTATTTAAACTTATGACCTCTTTCAGCATTGATACCTATAAAATAACAAGTATATATTTAAACTAATAATCTTTACCCCACAATACGCAAATATTATGTGTCTCAAAAAAAATACATGAACGATAGGGCACCTATTTCTCCTCGTTTTAATTTCCTTTACAAATTTCAACATACTGAAATTTTGATATAGATTTCATATCATATGTGATTTCTCAATAAATAATGGTAAATTGGTGCAGGCTTGCTCAATAAACAATGGTGAACTTAATTAGGACCTCTTTCAATATTGGTATATATAAATCTGACTAGATTTGCAAGTTTGCACCAGATAGAATATTATTCTTTGTCATTATACATTTATACCAGCAACAATGCAACTCATAAAATGAATTTTAACTGTTGTCCTTTTCCTCCTACTGTTCATCTTTGTCGCCTGCAACATCAACTAAATGAAGGTTTTAACAAGAATAATGAGGAACCCGTTCGCACTACACTTTGCCAGAAAAGCTTCCAAGCTTATTGGTGCAAGAAATTTCGTAGGTGCAGACAGAGGAAATATTACAGGAACTCCATTTGACCAGAATGGTCATGGCACCCACACTTCTAGCACTGTTGCTGGAAATTGTGAAGGGCGCAAGCGTGTTTTGAGAGGCGAACGGCACAGCGGTGGGTATGGCACCTTATGCTCACTTGGCAATGTACAGAGTCTGCAGAGGGCCTGGTTGTGCGTATGGTGATATCTTAGCTGGCCTTGATGCCGCTGTTGAAGATGGCTTAGACATGCTCTCCCTCTCACTTGGAGGCCCCTCACGTCGTTTCTACAATGATGTAATTGCAATTGGTGCATTTGCAGCCATTAAAAGAGGAATATTTTTCAGCTGCGCAGCTGGAAATTCTGGTCCCTTCTATGGGCCTTTATCAAATGAGGCGCCATGGATTTTCACAGTCGGAGCAAGTACCACTGATAGAATACTAAAATCACAAGATGAGAAGCTTAACTCCAATGGAACTATAATTGGAGATGCGCTTGCTCCCAGGGTAGCTTCGTTTTCGTCAAGAGGACCAAGCAGACCAAGCCCCAGAATTCTGAAACCTGACATCATTGGACCTGGTGTTGACATCCTAGCTGCATGGTCTGAATCAATGGACAATGCCACGCTACCTAATCCTAAGGCAACATTTAACATAATTTCTGGTACCTCAATGGCAACTCGTCACCTGAGCGGCATTGCAGCTTTGATCAAGAAATCACACCCTGATTGGTCTCCAGCTGCAATCAAATCTGCCATCATGACAACCGCAAATGTACTAAACCTTGCAGGCACACCCATCGTGAATCAAGATCTTACACCTGCGGACGTTTTCGCAATTGGTGGAGGCCATGTCAACCCGCCAAAAGCAAATGACCCGGGGCTCATCTTCGACATAAAACCTGAGGATTACTTTCCTTTCTTGTGTGGATTGAATTACAATGAGACAGCAGTAAAGATCATCACACAACAAACAGAGAAATGTTCTGAAGTCAGGGTCATACCAGAAGCACAGCTCAATTACCCTTCATTTTCTATTAAAGCAGGCCCCAACTAGACTCAGTCTCACTATTATACATTGACTGTGAAGAACGTCGGCCCCGCTACGTCAGCTTACAACTTGGATCTTTTAGTACCACATCAAATGGGAATGAGTGTGAATCATCAGGTGTTTACATTCAGAGGTTAACCAGGAGATTACATACCATGTCGAATTTATCGCACAACATGGTGCTGGGAAGGATGGTGTTCCATACGGTCAAGGATACTTGAGATGGTTTTCTGATAAACATAATGTTACTACCCCTATAGCTGTCATCTTTGACACTCCGCAAGATTAAAATTTGCTGCTTTAGATGCTTATAATTTTAATAGCTTTTTTTTCATGATCCACTTTAGAGAGGAAACAGAAAGTTTTCCCTGCGATTCGCTGCAGGATTAGACATTGTGTGAAAAATTATGTTTCAAAGGTATAAACACATCAACTCATTTAACATCTAATTAAATACTGGAACAACATATTGATGCACTTGATATGGAAATTCATAAATTATTTAACAATATGAAATCAAATAATCTCATAAAGGATGACAAATGGATCCTAGAAAGTAGAAATCCTACCATATATATATTAAAACAATTAACCAATTCTCATTGAATGATAACAAAAAAGGTATAAAAAGTAATTCAATTCAGCCATATGCCTTCAATACCAGCCAAAACAGGTCCTTTCACTAGGCAAGACCTGTTAACCCTTTAACATATATGTATATATATATAATGAATATACAGGTCGTTAACAACACTGCTTATGAACTATGTACTGTAATAAATGTATGTAGTATTACTAACCTTAATTGCTTCTTATGTATCATGTTATAATCATTTAATGGAAGGGACTCACTCGAAGATGAAGCCATGATGTTTGAGATGTGATTACGACCTTCCCTTCTCTTGGAAACATGTTGGAACTCTTGCTCTCAATAGGGCGAGCATTTACCTTATGAGATCCCGGTAACTCTCCTGAGAAAGAGGGTTGAAACCCTTGTTATAAGGATGCAACTGCTGCTATTAGTTTTCCAACTCCTTATAACTGCCCACTACATCATTTTGTACAATATTTATAGTTTTCTCACTTTATATTATACATTAATTAACATGTATAAGATTCATTAACTTATATCTCCTTTTAGTTATGTTATTTCATATCTTTATTAGATGGTTTGATTCACTTCTTCCTTATACTAAAAAGACCTGCCAAATATTCACCACTCATAAACTATAATCATATGGAAAACCTGAAAACCCTAAGTCAAAATCCAACTCATTTTCTTAAAATCTGAGACTAACGTAAACAATTCTTCCCGTAAAGACTTCCACCGAAAAAAATCTTTTCTTTCTTTTTGTGGCAAAACAGCTTCTTTCATTTTACTAAATGAAACAGTTTCTTTCAAATGTTCCTTTCCACATGAGCAAAAACTGTAATCAGAGGGTCAACACAAAACATTCAAATTACAATGATTCCAGTTACGGGACACTTTAGTCCTAACACTGATGCCAAGCACAACACACAGAAACAATGCAGCGGATTCAATCACTAAGCCAATTCCCAAAAGCACAGACAGATACATCATTGAATAGTTAGCATTTCACCTCAATAAACGATTCCAATTTGAGTCAACTCATTGTGATCCGGGCTTAGTCAATTGAGTCCATAGACTACCAACTCGGTCAAAACAAAATTTAGAATCTGGAGCAAAGCAATATTTTAAACAACTCTAACATACACACCTAGAACGAAACTGGATTTCAAGTGCAAGAGAGTCAAGAGATGGCATGCTACCCTAATCAACTGACCTAGTTTCCTTTGCCAAGAAACCTACAACTATTCTTTGCTACTAAAGGCCATCAGTATAAAAGAAGTTCAAACCTCCTTCTCTCCACTAACCCTTGCAATGAAACCATCAGCTCTTTGGTTTAATTTTTGATCTTCAGCTCATTATCTTCATATATATCCTCTTTCACCTCCTCCACTACTTCCTCACTTTCTACAACCAATCCTCACAAGTAAAAGCATGAAGAAAAAAATTGATATTGTAGTTAAAAGTGACGGGATTCTGGTAAAACCTATGAGAGAAAAGATGAAGAACGAAAGAGTTTTCAGAGAATTTAGAGAAGCAAATCATACCTGCTCCTCTAGTTGATTTCATTAATACATTCATTCGTTGCGTTCATCCTTATCTAGCTATAACCTCATGTACATTGTCCTTCAAATTACAGCTACACTATTGTTCATCTAGCCATACACTTCACCTTAAATCTGAGACATACATGTGTCCAGTGTGAGATACCTTTACACAACAAACAAGGACATTTAAAAAAACTAGCCATTAGCTTTTACAACTGAGTTGTTTAAATTAAAACATAACATTAAGGAAGCTAAATGAGATTAACTTCCAACACTCCCCCTTTAATTTGATTCCTGCTTCTTAACACCAAGCAGCTCCCTGAGATATGTGAACCTCTACTTTGGTAGTGCTTTAGTGAATATATCAGCAACTTGATCCTTAGTCCTGCAATACAGACTACAGTAGTTGAATCACATTCTTCTACAATGCATCCCTGATGAAGTGATATTTCCTTTTGATATGTCTTGTCTTGTGATGGAACACAGGATTTGTGGTCATTGCAATAGCAGACATGTTGGCACACATGATTGGTGTTGAATCAACTTGAATTTCACCAAAATCCTTAATAATGAACCTTTACCAGATTGCTTGAGATGTTGTTTTAGCTGACATACATAGCTTCATTTGTGGATAGACCTTGACAAGAGGTGAGCAGCATACATAATATCAAGTCTAGTTGTTATTAGATAAAGCAGGCTCCCCAAAATACTTCTGTAATGGTTTGAGTCCATTGGTTCAGTACCATCATCCTTGCATAAGTTGGCATTTGAGACAAGAGGTGTACTCACAAGCTTACAATCCTTGAGTCCAAACTTTTCCAGCAAAGTTTTTGCATATTTTCCTTAGTGAATGAATATACCGGTTTTAACTTGAACAACTCCAATTCCTAGAAAATGATGCAGCAACCCAACATCTGTCATTTCATATTGTTTCATCATATCCTGCTTGAAGTCTTCGATCATTTGATTATTGGCTCCAGTAAACGCAACATCATCAAGATAGACAGAGACTATGAGTGCTCTTGTGTTTCCTTGCTTCTTGGTGTACAAGGTAGCTTCACTAGGACTTTTCAGAAAATTGTTCTTAGTGAATTAAGAATCAATTTCTTCATACCAAGCTATGGGAGCTTGTTTCAAACTATATAAGGTTTTGTTCAACTTGTAGACCTTATCTTCTGCATCTTTGACAACAAGGCCCTCAAGTTATTCTACATGGACTTCCTCCTTAAATATCCCATTTAGGAAAGCTGATTTGACTTCCAATTGGTATAATTTCCACCATTTTTGTGCTGCAAGAGCAATGAGGGTCCTAATGATGTCTAATCTTGCAACTGGGGAAAAAGTCTCATTAAAGTCTACTCCAAGTTGTTGTGAGTAGCCTTTTGCCACCAATCTAGCCTTGTTCCCCTGCATAGATCCATCCAAGTTCAATTTCGTATTGTATACCCATTTTACCCCTATAACAGGTTACTCACTTGGTCTCTCAGTTAGTTCTTAAGTGGAATTCTTTTCAATGACTGACATTTCATCATGCATTGTGTTACACCCCACCCCCGAATTAAAGTGTAATTTCATATATCCCCTAAAAAGTTTATAAAAAATAGTTTTTGGGTCTTAAATGGTGTGCCCAAGGGGCTCACCTCTGATATATGTCCCCTGTCTCTCATGCTCCCTCTCCCCTCTCTCTCAGTTCTCTTTTCTCCCTCACTCTCCCTTATCTCTCCCTCTCGACAACTCTATTAACCCTTTTTCCCTCGAGGACCAACCCACACATACACATGTGCCCACACCACATGAACGACGACAACATCACCATCACTATCGCGTTAGCTATCTCTTTTTCCCTCTCTCAGTTCGTCTCTGTGGAGCAGAGAGGAACTTCGACGAGTCCCTCGTATTGCTGATGACTAGTAAGCCTAGGTAACACTCCAAAAACTTTTCCTTACATCCTTTTAGTTCGTTCTTTGATCATGTTTGTGTGTGGTGGACGTTGAGGCATCGTAGAAACTCCTCGGGAAGGCTTTCCCAGATTTCGGCGAGGAACCCATCACTTTTGAGCCAATAGGCACGGTGATTTGGCCAGCGTGCAAGGTATAAGTTTCTTCGCCTCCCTGAGTACTACAACTTTCCTTTTTTGAATCACCTAATTTTGTTGAGTATTGAAGAAGTTACATCCATTTGAATCTTACCCAGTTTCCGACGACCTCCGAGGCTTTCGAGGCTTTTTCCGGCCAATCCACAGCGAGTTAGATATCATGTGAGATACCATTCTCTTTGTCTCTTTGAGAACTACGATTTTCATTTTTAAATCACTCGATTTCGTTGAGTATTGACAAAATTATGGACATTCAAAGTTTGTCTAAATTCCGGCCTTCCCCTTTGATTGGGTCCGGCGACTTCCATGCCAAGAAATTAGGCCCTCGGGCCTTTTCCCAAAACCCACTTAGGCCCTTTAAGCACCAACCCAACCCTTTTTATTTTATTTATTTGGTTTTCTTTTAAAAACCCAAAAACAATTGGGCAAGGCTTCAAGCCCAACCCTAAACCCTTTAATCCCTTGAACCCAACCCCAAAACCTACGGGCCTTTAACCCAACCCGTGACCCCCCAAAACCCAAACCCTTTTATTTATTTATTTATTTATTTCACTTGTTGAAAATAAACCCAAATTCTTAAAGCCCAACCTTTTCTTTAAAAGACTAACCCAAACCCTTTTAACCTAGGGCCTTAAGCACTAAACCCTTTAACCTTTCAAACCCTAAACCCTAGCCAGCCCAAACCCTTTTTGTGGAATATTCCATTAGGGAATATTTCGTCAGGGAATATTCTCTGGAATATTTTAGTAATATTCTATTGACTTTTACGAAATTTAACTGGGACCTTTCTTAGGGTAATTTGACGTCCTGAATCCGTTTTCCCAAATTCAATTGTTATAATAGAGTTTTATTAATTGGACCCTTTATGTGTTTAGGGGCAATTATTGTGGCGTTTCCATCTTTGCTAGTTTGCGTGGCTCTTCTAAAATGCATGTTTTGATAGTAGAAATGCATACATGAAAAACATGATTTAACAATTATGTTTTATGAGACATTTTGAGATAACATGCTTACTGAGGCTATTTTGAATTATTACTATTTTTCCTATAACCTGTGTGCTTATAGAATATCTGATGGATGATGATATGATATTTAGAACATATTTAGAACACCTCTTTATAGTATAGATGATGGATGACTTTTTACTATGAAGTTGCTTTTCTATATATATATGTTCAATGATTTTGTACTTACCTAGTGGTCATTTCCTCTATGGAACGTCAGGATAGATTCTGGTCCGTCCCAGGTTACGGTTTGGTGTTGGCATAGGGCCTGGAGTGTGTTTTCTCTGGCTATTTAGCACAGTGATGGGGAGTTGGCATGGGGCCTGGAGTGTATTTTCCTCTGACTGTCTGCTCAGAGACTGGGAGCCGGCATGGGACCTGGAGGTTATTGGACAATTCATTAGTGATTATTATATATGAGTTATGATTTGAGACATTGCACAACATGCTAGGTTTCAGAAAACCTATTTTGATCATGATATATGAGTTTTCATAAAACCTGGGGGTTAGTCATTTGATAATTGTTTTATTATATATATATCAACTTGGTCCACTCATGTTTGTTTTGCGCCCCCTTCAGGAATTAGAATTGAGGCATACAATCCCGGCATCCAGACACTTCTGCATTTGCATCTTCGAGTCCTCTTAGTGTAGGATCCATCCTTTGTTTTATTCAATTTTATATTATTTCTTTTAGTATTCTAGCTAGTTGTATGCTCTGAACATGTTCCTTAAATGCTTATTATTTATTCTTTTATATTTATAAGTCTTATCTATCTTGACACGTCCCAACCCCGATATTCTCTGAATACCTGGATATGCTCGTGTTGGCTGACACCTAAGGGTGATGAAAACCATTTATTGATTACAAGAGTAATGATTAGGAGGAAATATTCAAGAATAATCATTAGAATCTAAATGTAATAAACGAAGTTTAAGGAAATGTATAGAGTGCACAAAACACGTTCTAAAACAAGATCACAAAAGAAAGATCATTACAAGATATCACACAAGTGAATGATAAGTTTCTATTGGTAGGGGAATGCCTTGTATGTTATGTTGTAGTCCTCGTTTCTCAGACCTGAATGGGGGCACAAAACAAAGGTGAGTGGATAAGTTGATATATACAATAATAATAAAACAGTTATCAAGATACTAAGCCCCACAGTTTATATAAAGAAAACTACTTAGCATAATAAGTGATAAGTTTAATGAAAATCCTAGCATGCCAGAAATATCTCAAAAGTTATCATGGAAAATAAAATACCAAACGTCTCACAGATCGTCTCGACACGTGATGTACTACTAGTAAGATCACTGAAATAAATATATCTTTCGGGCCTATGCCAGCATCATGGTCTTTGTGCCCGTAGCCAAAGATTACCAACTCCCGGCTGAAGGAAAAATTTTGTCCTAGCTAAGAACAAGTAAGAACATTTGAATACATAAGCATACTATTAACACTTTAAAGTAGGCATGCATTCAAAAACAATTCATAAAACCCATGACTTTCAAAGCCTAGTATATGGTGAACCAATAAACACTAACAACATTAAAGAAAAGTAAAGATTTAGAGTTTCTTTACCCTTGAAGCTCATCCTTGTTTACACAAGGGATTCACCCAAGTGGAGGGCCTTCAAGTCACCTCCAAGCTCCTTGGATATTCCTTGTGATTTTCCTCCTTTTAGTGCTCCTTTGCTTCTTTGAGGATTTGAGGATTTGTTCTCCAAAACACCAAATGTTTGATGTCTCTAAGTCTCCACACCAAGGATGTATCTTGTGAAGATAATATGGATGACTTAGGGAAGAAGAGATTGCTAGATGTCCCTCCCCTAAGTGGCCGGCCTCTTTTGGAAAAGTGAGAGAAAGTGTTTCACCCAATTTCTTCAAGAAAAACCCCTAATGAGAAATAAAGCTATAAAGTTGATTTAATACTTCATTTCAAGTGAGTGGCAAACTTGTAATTAATCCAAGTTTGCTACCCTCACCCTTATGGCCGGCCTTACCTTTGTTATTGGGCTAATTGCCCATTTTGTTTTAGTTGTCATACAACTTAAACATAATGGGCCTTGTGGACCAAAACGCTTTTGAGCCCCGAAGCCCAAAACCAACTTAAAAGCCCAATACGAACCTTTCGTAAAATTAATTAACTAATTAATTAATCATGACCATTCTTCAATTAAACCATTTAATTGCTTATCCATTTCATTTAATTTCCTCACATACATCCTTACTCGGTGTACGATCCATTAGGTTCCAATTAGCGAGGTAGTGGGCGATTGTTACTCTTAACGATCGATTGTGAATTGAAACAACATTTCAATTCTCCCTTAATGATTAGTGTTTGCTAATCATTTAGGGCTTCCACAAACCATGAGTGACACCTAGCAGTATGTCATGGTTACCCAAGCTAAGTAGAAGTGGTTGGAGAACCTATCCAGTTACAACTACAATGCAATACGGTCCTTCTCTAATACAATACTCTTAATCACATTGTTTGAGTGATAGTTTGTTTCATGTCTACTATCCAATATGATACTTATCTATATGATTCCGTTGAATATGATTTGGAACAAACTTCCTAAGTCATATTCATATGCTTTGGCCAAAGACTTTAGAATCATATCTTAGAGTATTCTCCTTCCACCATGGAAGGTTAGAGATCCCTTGTTGTGCATTCAGATGCCTACATGACTAGATAGCTTGACCCCAACAATGCCGTGGACACTCCGAGGGAATGCCGTTGACATGATCAAAGATCAAGGACCTAACCATTAGATATCTATGATGCCTCAGGTCAAAGGACTACTTTGCATATTGCAACTTTCGAGTTCGTACATGACATGTATGTTCGAACTCTCTTTTGATCGTTGTTCAGGGTACTCGGTTACTCTTTCGAGCACCTATGTGTTTGTCTTAGTGTCCAACACTAAATGACTTGAGACTAGTCATCCTCACGCTTGAGTCAACATAACACATACTAACCTTAGCGGCATGTTAATACCCAATTGACAATCCTATGGTTAGGAACGTTTTAGGAATGAACATAAGAGAATGGTCTCGATAATCTAACTCACTTAGATCACTTGTCTCTTAGATCAAATACATCCCTTAGATTCCCTTATTGCTTAAACACATGATACAATAAATAGTGATTAACAATAAGCTTTGCCCTTCATTAAACATATAAAAGTTTAATACATTAAGTATTCCAAAAAGCTATTACATCAAATGAGTGGCTTTGTGGGCATACTTCCAACACCGGCCCAATGCCTGCTTCGTGTCCCTCAGCCCTTAGCTAGGGATTATTTCTCCCGGCCTATCTGCCAACACTAAATCCTCGCCCCAGGCGGCATAGTGTCCACTAGGTACGCACAAATAGTTACGCCTCTAAAAAATAACCACTTCATAGTATAAAGTCATCCATCGTCTATACTATAAAGAGGGGTTTCTAAAACATGTTCTAGCATTCTATCATCATCCATCAGATAGTCTTCCAGTTCATGGTTTTTATAAAAAATATGATATATTAAAATATAGCTCAATGTAGGCCAACAATTAATTCCTCACCAAAAACAAGATGATAAACAACATATTTCATAAACATGCTTAACATATAAATCAGTTAATAACTCGTAAAGCATGCATTTCATTTATGCAATTAAACTATGAAATTATGCAAATTTTAGAAAGGCACACTCACAGATACTCCGTAGCAGCAGAGTTGTGCGGAAAAGGATTAAGAATTTCCCCACTAGCAACTTCACCTAAGCACAAAAATATAATAAATAAATAAAAGGGTTTCTAATGGATTTGAGCTTGAATGGATTAAGGTCTAATGGGTTTTAGGATCCTAAGGTTTGTGGGTTAAAAGGATTTAGGGTGAAAAATGGTGGTTTGGGCATAAACCCAAACCCACACTTACACACATGCATGTACCACAAACACACACATACATACACACGTGCACAGGACACACACACACACGCACTATACACACACACACGGCCTACGTACACACACAGGGCCTACACACACACACAGCCCACATACATACACAGCCTACACACACACACACACACACCAACATGCACAGTACACATAGGCCACACATATGCATACTGTACACGCACACACCCATACACAACAACACACACACGCACATGGGTACACCTATACACACAATACATGCACAGTAAACTACAGAGATTAAAACCCTCAAATCCCAACTCAACCTTAATGTAGATCATCATAGAACCAACTCTAGAACTTAACATCAGTCAAGTATTAAATAATAGGCTAGAAACCTCATATGGGGTTCAAGAATAAAGCTCGAGGCTCTCGGCTTTAATGGCAAAGCACCTCACGGTGCTCCGATGATGCATGCAAGACCATATTCTTGTTCCCCAAGTCCCATAAGTTTAGAATATGAAGATTTAAGGTTAGATTGGTGAAGGAATAGGTGATGGTGGTAGCTGGGACTCACAGTGCTAAAGAGAGAGGGATAGAGCTTCAAGAGTTAGAGAGAGAAGTTGTAGAAATTGAAGAGGAAGAAAGAAAGTGAAATAGTAAAAGTACATTTTAAATAATAAAAAAATGTAAAGAAGTGTCTGATGGTGGTGAGTGGATAGAGAGAGAGAAAAAGCTACGGGAGAGTTGAGGGAGAGGAGAGAGGGAATTATGTGTGTGTGTGTGTTTTAGAAATCAGAAAGAGAGGGAAAAAAAATCAGGGACACAAAAACAAGGTGGGCCCTCTGGGCACACCTATTAAGTAAGACTCAAAATTACCTTTATTATTGGGGGTGGGGTTTAACAATCTACCCCCTTATAGAATTTTCGTCCTCGAAATTGCGAAGTTACATGAAAAGAAAGGGATATTGGTTCCGCATTGATTCATCTGTTTCCCAAGTAGCTTGTTCGACTGCATGGTTCCTCCACAATACCTTTACCAAAGGAATAACTTTTTTCTGCAACACTTTATCCTGTCTGTCAAGGATAGTCATTGGTTCTTCTACATAGCTAGTGTCTGGATTTACTTCCAATGGCTCTATCTAGATGATATGAAAGGGATTTAGTACATATTTCCGAAGCATGGAAACATGGAAAACATTATGGTTCAATGACAACTCCAGTGGTAGCTCTAACTTTTAAGCAACTGCACCAATTCTCTCAATAATCTAATAAGGACCAACGTATCAAGGACTCAGCTTTCCTCGCTTACCAAAATGAACAACACCCTTCTAGGGAGACAACTTCAAGAACACAAAATCGCCCACTGAAAACTCACGATCCTTAGAGTGTTTGTCTACAATGCTTTTCTATTGGTCTTGTGCTGCTTTCAAATTCACCTTAATTAGTTGGATATTAGCGTTGGTGGTCCCACCAACGACCTTTCTCTAGCCTCTATCCAACATAATGGCGTCATACACGCCTTCCCATAAAGTGCTTCAAAAGGCGTCATACCAATACTCGAGTGATAACTATTATTGTAAGTAAACTCCACCAATGGCAAATAGTTATCCCAGCTACCTTTCCACTGTAACACGGACACTCTCAACATGTCCTCTAAAGTCTGAATCATCCTCTCGGATTGACCATCAGTTTATGGATGATAAGCAGTGTTGCACAGTAACTAAGTACCCATAGCGGTATTAAAGGCTTTCCAAAACCTGGAAGTAAATCTGGGATCTTTGTCTGACACAATGGAGATGGGTACACCATGAAGACGAACAATATTATCGACAAATAATTTCGCCAATTTCTCCAATGAGTAGGTCTGTCGAACTGATAAGAAATAAGCAGTCTTGGTAAGCCGATCGACAATTACCTAGATACCATCATACCTTGACAGTGTTCTAGGCAGTCCGTACACAAAGTCCATAGTGATATCCTCCCACTTCCAAACTAGTATAGGAAGATTCTGCATCAGTCCCCTAGGTCTTTGTCTATCTGCTTTAACATGATGACAGATTAAACATCTACTCACATACTCTGCTACATCCCATTTTATCCCTTCCCAGTAATAGAAAGGATAAATGGTGCGATACAATTTAGTACTTCCTGGATGCATAGCATAAGCTGAAGTATGAGCCTCATCAAGAATTTCCTTCTTCACCACTTCATTATCTTTAGGCATGAACAAACAGTTCCCTTTCAATAACGCTTCGTCCTTACGGATGATGAATTTATCATTATCCCCTTCAACACTTGTTCCTTTAATTCGGCGCATTCTGGATCAAGTTCCTGAGCTTCTATGACCATGTCTACAAAGATAGGTCTAACTTGAAAATGTGCTAGCCAAGCTCCGTGCTTACCTGGTTCCAAATTAACACCAGTTTCCCAAAGAGAAAATAGTAATGGAACGTGTACAGCTTGAAGTGATGCAAGTTGCTCGTGATGTTTCCGAAGAAAAGCATCAGCCACGGCATTAGCATGCCCAAGATGGTACTCGATCGAACAGTCATATTCACTAATAAGCTTCATCTACCTTCTCTGTCTCAAATTCAGCTCATTCTTGGTGAACACATACTTAAGACTCTTATGATCCGTAAAAATATGACATTTCTCTCCATATAGGTAGTGCCTCTAAATCTTCAAAGCGGAAATCATTGCTCCTAACTCCAAATCATAAATGGGATAATTTCTTTCATGGGTTTTGAGTTGTCTGGAAGCATAGGCGATAAATTTTCCATGATGCATCAGTACACACCCAAAACATGATAGAGAAGCATCAATATACACCTCAAATTCACCACTGTCATCTGGAAGAACGAGAATAGGGGCTTGAGTAAGGCGTCACTTAAGCTCCTAAAAACTTTGCTCATAATTTTCATCCCACACAAACTGGACACCTTTACGAGTCAATTTAGTAAGAGGTAAAGCAATTGTAGAAAAATTTTGAATAAATCTTCTATAATACCTTGCCAAACCCAAGAAACTTCTCACTTCGGTGACATTTTTGGGTTGTTCCTAATTAGACACTGCTGATGCCTTTTAGGGATCCATACTAATTCCTTCAGCGGAAACTATGTGCCTAAGAAAACCAACCTGAGTTAACCAAAATTGGCACTTACTGAACTTGGCATAAAGCTGGTTGTCCCTCAATCGTTCCAGTACTAGTCTCAAATGCTTATTGTGCTCATTCACACTTCTAGAATAAATTAGAATGTCATCAATGAACATAATCACAAACCGATCTAGATACAGTCTAAAGACTCTGTTCATCAAATCCATGAATGCTGCAGGTGCATTTGTCAATCCGAAAGGCATGACACGTAATTCATAATGCCCATACCTTGTACAAAAAGCAGTTTTCGAAACATCATCCTCGCAAATCCTCAACTGATGGTAACCCGATCAAAGATCAATTTTGGAAAATACCTGAGCACCTTTTAATTGATCAAACAAATCATCGATCCGAGGCAAAGGGTAACGATTATTTATCGTCACCTGATTCAGTTTCCTATAATCGATACAGAGTCTCATTGATCCATCATTCTTTCTAACAAAAAGAACAGGAGCTCCCCATGAGGATGTACTAGGCTGGATGTAACCTTTGTCTACTAATTCCTGGAGTTGAATCTTCAATTCTCTCAACTCTACTGGTGCCATTCGATAAGGTGCCAAGGAAATAGGATTGGTACCTGGGAGTAAATCAATAGTGAACTCAATTTTCCTCGCAGGTGGCAACCCTGGTAAATTATCAGGAAACACATCGATGAAGTTATTTACAACTGGCACCTCTTCTGGATGTAAAGAAGGTTTATCCGTCACAACTACGTGGGCTAAAAACCCCACACAACCCTTATTCAACAACCTAGTTGCTCGAATGGCAGAAATAATACTATTAGGAAGTACACGTCGCTCACCCTTAAATGTAACTGCTAGAAGTCCTGGCCGATTGAACATCACAATTTTCTCCCAACATGCAACATTCGCTCGGTGCTTAGATAGGCAATCCATTCCCAGAATGACATCAAACTCCGCCAGTTTGAAAGAAATTAAATCAATCTCTAAGTTTTCCCCTTCAACAATAACTGGACAATTCTGATATTGCCATTGAGCACAAAACAATTCACCATTTGGCATTTGAATCAGCATATCAAAACCTTGTGGCTGAGGTTGAGAAGGTCTAACCCGAGCAAAACATGAAGAAATAAAAGACTGCGTAGAACCCAGATCAATTAAAACTTTAACCCAAGTATTACAGACAGGTAACATACCAATGATAACTCGAGGATCCTGATCAGCCTTCTGCTGAGTCATGGCGTTCATACATCCATGAACCTGATACCCCGCAATATTGTTCCGACCGCCACGACATCTGGAACCACGTCTTGCTCTGTTCCTCTGATTACTGTTACCAGAAGATGTTCCAGCCTGCTGCTGGGTCGAAAACTGAGCACTCCGGCTGTCATTTCCTCTAAAAATCTTGATCCCTCTACCACCAAACTGTAGACCTCTATTACTCCAGTAGTTCTGATTAGTACTGGTACCATAACTCCAACTACTACTGCCACTACCATTAAAGCTCTGTCGGGCGCCAAAATTCTTAACTGGCTGATATCCACTGTAGTTTGAACCAGAGGTAAAATCACCAGGTGGTGGTGCTGAAGGACAATCACGAACAAAATGCCTGGTGCCATCGCACCTGTGACAAACTACAACAGTTATTCCACAACTCCCTCGATGACGTAACCCACACTGATTACAAACCAGATAACTGGGAGTGAAATGACCAAAAGATCGTCTCGCCAACATAACTCGAGGGGCTCACTGATTCTCTGGTACTTCGTGGCGGAAAATTCTGACTCCTTTGATTCTGATTCCGCTGTCTATTCTATCTCGGGGGCTGGATCTAAGTCTGAGGTTGATCCTGTATCTCCGTATCCCATTTAGATTGTTCTTTACTCAGACTTATCTCGATTACTTCTTTATAAGTTATAGGTCTCTGAGTAGCTACCAATGTACGGTAGTCCTAGTTCAGTGCAATTATCGCCTGATCTATCTGTGCTTGTGGATTATCATAAGTCCCATCATGATGTCTAGCCAAGCGCCTAAAGGTACCGTCAAATTCTGTGATGCTGAGGTCACCCTGTCGGAACTTTAAATACTCATGCCTCTTCCTCAATCTGTAGCTGAGGCTTAGAAAGTAAGTAATAAAACGTTTCTGGAAGGCAGCCCATGTCATATAAGAACCAGGTGGACAAGATTCCTTCATTGATTTCCAGCAACTCCTAGCATCACCCTGAATAAAGAAACCTGCAGTGTTTGCCCACTCATTTAAGGGACATTTCATCGCCTCTAAAGTGTCCTCCATTTTCTCTAACCACTGCTCAGCCTCCTCATAATTCCCCACAAATTTCAACTCAGTAACTCCATGACTTCTATCAATTTCTAAATATGTTCGATTCGGCCTATGACCTAGAAGAGCATTCGTTAGTGCAGTGATAAACTGCTGGATTCCCCCCATTATAGAATAACGAGGTTGTCGAGGCACATTCCCATCAGGATTAGCCATGATTCTGACAAAGACAACAAGATTTAGAAAGACTGAATTTTACCAAATTGGTGGAAAGAAATCCTAACCATGCTCTGATACCAATTTGACACGTCTGGACCCCAATATTCTCTGAATACCTGGATATGCACGAGCTGGCTGACACCTGAGGGTGACGAAAGCCATTTATTGATTACAAGAGTAATGATTAGGAGGAAATATTCAAGAATAATCATTAGAATCTAAATGTACCAAACGAAGTTTAAGGAAATGTCTAGAGTGCACAAAACATGTTCTAAAACAAAATCCCAAAAGAAAGATCATTACAAGATATCACACAAGTGAGTGATAGGTTGCTACTGGTAGGGAATGCCTCATACGTCATGTCATAGTCCTCGTTTCTAAGACCTGAATGGGGGTACAAAACAAAGGTGAGTGGACCAAGTTCATATATACAATAATAATAAAACAGTTATTAAGATACTAACCCCCACAGTTCATACAAACAAAACTTCTAGCATAATAAGTGATAAGTTTAATGAAAATCCTAGAATGCCAAAAATATCTCAAAAGTCATCATGGAAAATAAAATACCAAACGTCTCACAGATCGTCTCGTCGTATGATGCACTACTAGTAAGATCACTGAAATAAATATATCTCCAAGGCCTATGCCAACACCGTGGTCTCTGCGCCTGTAGCCAGAGATTACTAACTCCAGGCCCAAGGCCTTCTTCGTGTCCCTTAGCCTTTAGCTAGGGATTATTTCTCCCGGCCTATCTGCCAACACCAGATCCTCGTCCCAGGCGGCATAGTGTCCACTAGGTACACACAATTAGTTACCCCTCTCAAAAATAACCACTTCATATTATAAAGTCATCCATCGTCTATACTATAAAGAAGGGTTTCTAAAACATGTTCAAGCATCCTATCGTCATCCATCAGATAGTCTACCAGATCATGATTTTATAGAAAATACGATATATTAAAATATAGCTCAATATAGGCCAACAATTAATTCCTCACCAAAAGCGAGACGATAAACAACATATTTCATAAACATGCTTAACATAAAAATCAATTAATAACTCGTAAAGCATGCATTTCATTTATGCAATTAAACTATGAAATTATGCAAATTTTAGAAAGGGTCCACTCACAGATACTCCGTAGTAGCAGAGTTGTCCGGAAAAGGATTAAGAATTTCCCCACTAGCAACTTCACCTAAGCACAAAAATATAATAAATAAATAAAAGGGTTTCTAATGGATTTGGGCTTGAATGGGTTAAGGTCTAATGGGTTTTAGCATCCTAAGGTTTTTGGGTTAAAAGGATTTAGGGTGAAAAGGGTGGTTTGGGCTTAAACCCAAACCCATACTCACACACATGCATGTACCACAAACAACACACATACATACACACGTGCACATGACACACACACACACGCATTGTACACACACACGGCCTGCGTACACACACAAGGCCTACACATACACACAGCCTACATACATACACATCATATACACACACATACACACCAACACGCACAGTACACATAGGCCACACATATGCATACTGTACACGCACACACCCATACACAATAACACGCACGCATACGGGTACAGCTACACACAATACATGCACAGTAAACTAAAGAGATAAAAACCCTCAAATCCCAACTTAACCTTAATGCAGATCATCATAGAAGCAATTCTAGAACTTAACATCAGTCAAGTATTAAATAATAGGCGAGAAATCTCACCTGGGGTTCACGAATAGAGCTCGAGGCTCTCGGCTTTAATGGCAAACCACCTCACAGTGCTCTGATGATGCATACAAGACCATATTCTTGTGCCCCGAGTCCCATAGGTTTCAAATATGAAGATTTAAGGTTAGATTGGTGAAGGAATAGGTGATGGTGGTGACTGGGACTCACAGTGCTAAAGAGAGAGAGAGCTTCGAGAGTTAGAGAGAGAAGTTGCATAAATTGAAGAGGAAGAAAGAGAGTGAAATAGTAAAAGTACATTTTAAATAATAAAAAATGTAAAGAAGTGTCTGACGTTGGTGAGTGGGTACAGAGAGAGAGAAAAAGCTACGAGAGAGGTTAGGGAGAGGAGAGAGGGAATTATGTATGTGTGTGTGTGTGTGTGTGTTAGAAATCAGAAAGAGAGGGAAAAAAATCAGGGACACAAAAACAAGGTGGGCCCCCTGGGCACACCTATTAAGTAAGACTCAAAATTACCTTTATTATCCTGCAAGCCACTTTCTGTGTTCCTTCATGGTATTTGGTTTTGCAAGACTACCATCCTTGTTCTCCCATTTCTTATTTTTCACTTTCCATGGTTTCTTCTCTTTTTGATTGTTGCTTGACTGTTCACTAGTGTCATAGTTCTTCTTACCAATAGTGAGTGATTGAAAGGCCCTATCAATAGCTGTATAATCTACTGCATGCATTTCTAACCTTTGCTTAACTACTCTTAGTGATGCAGTCACTTCTTGAACACTGATTACATATGAGTCATTAGTTTCTTCAATAAGTGACACAATGTTATCATAGGACTTTGTTAGACTAATAAGTAGCTTTTGCACTAATCTTTGATTTGTGAGTTCTTCACCATAGTTCTTCATTTGATTCACAATATCAAACAATCTAACAAGATAGTCCTTAGGTGGTTCATTTCCCTCATCTTAGTGTACTCAAATTCACATCTAAGAGAGGTAAGTTCCATTCTTCTAACCTTTTTATCACCTCTGTATTCCTCTTGAAGAATCTCCTATGCTCCTTTGGTCGTTTCTTCATTTGCAATCCTTGGAAATTTGATGTCGGAGACTGCACCCTGAATAAAGGCAAAAGCTTTAGCATCCTTCGTGAGAGTTTCTTTCACAGCTGGGGTTACATATCCATTTTCCAGCAAATCCCAAAGATCATGAGACTCGATGATGGTTCTCATCCTTATTCTCCAAAAGTCATAGTTTTCATCTTGAATGATTGGAGCTTTCAAGTCATTGCCTACTGTTCTAGCCATCGCTCCCAATGAAAAAGCAGATTTCTAGGGTTTTCTTGTTGGAAATTCCCTAAAGTTCACGGCTTTATTGACTCCCAGTTAATAGATCAAACTAAGGCTCTAAGGTCATGATGGATTTCTGGTAAAACTTATGAGAGAAAAGATGAAGAACAAAGGAATTTTCAGAGAATATTTGTAGAGAATTTTAGGGTAAGCAAATCATAGCTGCTCCTCTAGTTGATTTCATTAACACATTCACTCCCTTACATTCATCCTTATCTAGCTACAACCTCAGGTACATTGTCCTCAAAGTACAACTGTGCTATTGTTCATCTAAGCCATACACATTTCCTCTAATATGAGACATACACGTGTCCAATATGAGATAGCTTTACACTACCGACAAGGATATTTAAAAATCTAGCCGTTAGCTTTTACAACTGAGTTGCTTAAATTAAAACAGAATATTAAGGAGGCTGAATTAGATTAACTTCCAACAATAAGTAATCTACAACTAAAAGCGAGATATTAAACCTAAAATCATGTAATTATGTATGAGCAGAGAATAATGCAGAAATATGACTTTCTATAGTGCTGCTAATGACAATTAATTTCTCATGAAAACAAAGAAAAGAGAAAAGAAGGTATAAGACTAATTTATTGTTAGATGATATGCATCATAATAGCGGTAAACTGAAAATTAGGTAAAAATTAGTAAAAATTGAAACTTTTTTCTGATGTAATATTCTCTTCATTTCACACATTGTTTTTTTTTCATTTCTTGGTTCCAACGATTTTATTTAGGATTTTCTTTCTCAAATTATATTTCATGATTTCTCTACGGCCTGGAAAATAATAGCCTCCCTTGATGATAAATATAGTACAAAAGCATCACCCTATGAATATCTGAAAGTAAATGAGTTGTTTGCTTTTTAATTTGAAATCATGACGAACAAAAACCTTTCACCAGGGAGAATTGGGGGATCCTTTCCTATATTAATTCTAATATCATTTAGACGAAATCAGTCATTTTAGTTTTCCCGACTGATACCATACCATACATACCAAGCATTAACAGCATATGCAAATTTTCACTTTGTTTCACACATCGTTTTTTTTTTTCATTTCTTGTTTTCCAACCATTTTATTTAGGATTTTCATTTTCAATAGTTTGTTTCTAAAATGTACTTGTTTTCAATTTAAGAGGGTGGTCCTATAGAGACATGAGCCAGGAAGGAAGAGTTCCGGTATGCTGGGCCAATTGTGGGTAAATGCGACAGGGATACCTACACCGAAAAGAAAGAAACAAGAGGAGCTAAGGCCATTTCCAATGGAGATGGCTTAAGGTTCAAAAGCCAAAAAATGGCTTAATTTGTTTAGAAACTCACATTCAACCGATTACTCAGCTATAATTCTTTGGAGTCTATCAGGTCATTATTTGGCCATATGTGCATCAGGCTAGCCAATTGTAGTTCCCCTCTCAACCTCTTTTTTGGGGCCCAACTCTTCAGTTGCAATAATTGATTCAAATTCACCGAATAGATTTGAAACCATCCAACATAGTTTAATTAATTAACCAACAAATTTAAAGTATAAACTTAATACTAATAAATTATTGAGGGGCTATATTTAGCTCATTCGATTGGAAATAGTATATAAGTATGGTATGACATTGTTTATGTAAAAATAATTTTTTGCACGCTATATTTCTGGATGAGGCTACGTTTAGCACATTTCGGTTGGAAATGGCCTAAAAGACCTATTACTGCTTACCACTGCCATGAAAAAGTATTTCATTTGTGCCTTGTTCCCAATGGGTTTTGTTTGTTGGTTGAATTGTACTTGAGGGAGGAATGAATTATCGGTTGTCAATATCATTGAATCAATCCACGGCCAATCTCATCCAAATTTCTAATTGCATCCTCGACCTTTTCGGCTCTAAGAATCTCAAGATTTTCGAAACTCTTAGTCCATATTCAACTCGCAAACCCGTCCAACCCAAACCAAAACTAGTTGGGTTGGATGAGTCGGAGTACGGTCTTCTCAAATCATGGCCCAACTATGATGGGTTAGCTTACGGGTTAGGTGTTGATCCGACTCATCCTGACCTACAAAATGGTATAAAAGTAAATCACCAATTTCATCCCTCCCAAAATGATAGGATTAGAAAGAAAAACTTTTCTTTATGTCTATCCTATTCTAGTCTCCTAAAAAAATATTATCTCCTACTTTTAATATATGTACATCGAATTTAGAGGGTTACGTGGACTGTGACGTCACTTTATATGCTTGGTTAATACAATTTTGTTGCTTAATCCTTGCAAACGATGAAAATGGTGCCATGAAACACGTCATTACCCACTCAATATATAAATAGGGATAAATGACCAAACACTTTTTCACTTCCTACACACCTTTGTTTAATTTTGTTAATTTTTTTTTATGATTTATTCAATCCAATGATAAAAAATAAACAAAGTGATGTAGCAGGATAAAGATGATGTGTGAGTCACTGACTAGATTTGAATTTAATATTTGGAAACAATACATTTATAACGTCTAGAATACTTCTCAAGAATAAATTTTTGCAGCTGTCGCTGTTCGAGGTTATTATCTTTGTATCTAACAAATTATTATTGAATGGATCCTTAAGGTTTTAACAAGAATTATAACCAGTTGGCAACGCACTATGCAAGAAGAGTCACATAAGCTCCATCGCCACCACCTGTAAGTAGTACTAAGTCCAGCACATTTTTATCTCTACTAATCACAATTATCTAATATAAATAGGTACTTAAATGGTAGACTAACACATCTTTTTTATTTCCAAGTTCTTCTTTCAACCAAATTAAAAGATGGAGAACAAAAAAGGTGCAGCAATGCATGTCATATATCTTCTTGGTCTTACTTTGATCATGTTTTACTTATCAAAGGCAGTTGCACAAGAGGAACAAAATAGCCTCCAAACTTACATTGTTTTTCTTGAAAAGCCGGCCTCCTCGAAATTTTCTGTAGAATCAGATTTAGACAGTTGGTATCAGTCATTTTTGGCTGAAACTACTGCAAACTTAAACCAGCAGAGGATCGTTCATGCATACCATAGTGTGGTCACTGGATTTGCAGCTAAACTGACACCAGAGGAAGTGAAAGCAATGGAAAACAAAGAAGGGTTTTTGTCGGCTCATCTCGAGAAAACGGTTCCTTTGCTAACTACTCATAGTCCTGACTTCTTGGGGTTACACCAAGGATACGGATTATGGAAACAAGCAAATTACGGTGAAGGTTTGATAATAGGACTCTTGGATACAGGCATTGCACCCGATCATCCTTCATTCAGTGATGAAGGAGTATCCCCGCCTCCAGCTACATGGAAGGGCAAGTGCGACTTCAATGGAACAGTGTGCAACAACAAGCTCATTGGTGCACAAAATTTCGTTGGTGCAGAAGAAGGGAATATTACAGGAAATCCATTTGATCTCGTTGGCCATGGCACCCACACTTCTGGCACCGCTGCTGGAAATTTTGTGGAAGGTGCCAGCGTGTTTGGAGAGGCCAATGGCACGGCTGTTGGCATGGCACCTTATGCTCACTTGGCAATGTACAAAGTCTGTTATGGGATTGGTTGTAGGTATGGCGACATCTTAGCTGGTCTTGATGCCGCTGTTGAAGATGGCTTGGATGTGCTTTCCCTTTCACTTGGAGGCCCTTCACTTCCTTTCTACGATGATGTCATTGCAATCGGTGCATTTGCAGCAATTAGAAAAGGAATATTTTTCAGCTGTGCAGCTGGAAATTCTGGTCCCTATTATGAGTCTTTATCAAATGAGGCGCCATGGATTTTCACAGTCGGAGCAAGTACCACTGACAGAATACTAAAATCACAAGATGAGAAGCTCAACACCTATGGCAGTATAATCGGAGATGCACTTGCTCCCAAGGTAGCTTCCTTTTCGTCAAGAGGACCAAGCCTTTCAAGCCCCGGAATTCTGAAACCTGACATCATTGGACCCGGCGTTGACATCCTAGCAGCATGGCCTGAATCAGTAGACAATGCCACACTTCCTAATCCTAAGGCAACATTTAACATAATTTCTGGTACCTCAATGGCAACTCCTCACCTAAGTGGCATTGCAGCTTTGATCAAGAAATCACACCCTGACTGGTCTCCAGCTGCAATCAAATCTGCCATCATGACAACCGCTGATGTACTAAATCTTGCAGGCACACCGATCGTGGATCAAAATCTTACACCCGCAGATGTTTTCGCAATTGGTGGAGGCCATGTCAACCCTGCAAAGGCAAATGATCCGGGGCTTATCTTCGACATAAAACCTGAGGATTACTTTCCTTACTTGTGTGGATTGAATTACAATGAGACAGCAATAAAGATCATCACACAACAAACAGTGAAATGCTCTGAGGTCGGGCTCATACTAGAAGCACAGCTCAATTACCCTTCATTTTCTATTAAAGCAGGCCCGAACCAGACTCAGTCTCAGTATTATACACGAACTGTGAAGAACGTCGGCCCAGCTACGTCAACTTACAACTTGGATCTTTTAGTACCACATCAAATGGGAATGAGTGTGAATCCTCAGGTGCTTACATTCACAGAGGTTAACCAGGAGATTACATACCATGTCGAATTTATGGCACAAGATGGTGCTGGGAAGGATGGCGTTCCATACGGTCAAGGATACTTGAGATGGTTTTCTGATAAGCATAATGTTACTACCCCTATAGCTGTCATCTTTGACACCCCGCAAGATTAAGATTTGTTGTTTTAGATGCAATCAGCAGTCATCCTCAAATAAGAACGTGCCTCGTCGAATTCAAACAAACGTTCATCCATAATGCATTATGAAATAAAACATGGCGTTTATCCGTGGTTGTTGTTGTTGTTCTTCTTATTATTATTACTACTGGTCGTATGCCCACACATTCGTGTGTAATTAAATTTGTCTATTATTTGTTATGAAGATATTTATGTCACTTTTTAAAGAAAAATAAAATAAAAATTGATGTGGTAGAACCTAACACATAAATTAAACCCTATAAATTATGCGATCGTAGTACGAGTAAGTAGGGGTCGTTCTATTCTGGGGATTAGAAGAGATGCTAATCAACACAAATTAAAAGTAAACAAGTTGAAGGCCAAACGACAAGCTGAGATACCTGATTGGAACCAACCTAGGCCTGGCCCTCTTACAAGGAGGATCCCTAACACCTCATCCGAGCAAAGACAAAGAGCGATGTCTTTTCTTCCCTTCCACCCTCTCTAGCAGAGCTCTAAACTGGTATTGCCGTCTTCCACCTGAGACGATAGACTCATTTGAGAAATTGAGGAAACTGTTAGTTCTCAACACATTTTCCAAACCGATCGCTTGCACTCTGCGGATGATTTGTACATTATTTGCCAGAAGCTAGATGAGTTATTACGTATGTATGCTGGCCGCTTCAACCATAAGTATTCTGTTGTGCCGAGGCAGACGACAAGACAGCCCTCAAAGCCTTCAGGGCAGGCCTACGTGACTGTTTCTTTAAGTACATGATCAATGCCAACACTTGGAAGACTTACTCTGAGGTGATGGCGCAGGCTTATAACCATGCCTCCACCGAGGCAAGGACATACCAAGAGAAACGCCCAACAACCATCCCCTATCAGCAAGTGGGGAGTGGAAGCCAGACCCACCAAAATGAGAAGACCTTAACCTTCCAAACAGCAGCGATGCCTCCCCCTGCCTTACCTAATACTTTGCCAAGTCAACAGACATATCAATCTCAGGGTAAAAGGAAAGATTTACATCCTCACCAGTCTCATTTTAGTAAAATGAGTAAGGGACACTACCGCGATAACTAAGGGTATCGCCACAATAATCCCCGATCCCAGGCAGTCAACACATTGGGTCAAGCACGTGTCCGGACAGGCCCTACCCCAAGGTATGAGGCGTATACGCCTTTGAACGCCACATGCATGGCCATTTACCCCAACATAGTACACCTGATACCGAAGCAAAAGTCGAGGCACCCGAATTACAAGCCCACGAAGAACACAGGCACGTTTTGCTGCTACCACGAGCATAACGGCAATGACGACGAGAAGTGTATCACCATTCGTGACCATATTGAAGGTTTGGCACATGAAGAAAAAATTGATCAATTCCTCCTTCACCCTCCAAAAGGTAACCGTAACCAACGCCAGGTGAATGTGATATATCCCATAAGTGGTGGCACACCTATATCTAAATCTTCCAACAGGGCCATGAAAAATAGTGAATGAGCTTTAAGGTCTGGCCACCAAGTGTTTCGCGTGAAAGACATCAAGGGAGACAAGTATTAAAAGCCTAAGTAGGATCCAATATGTTTTTACCCTCACAATGACCTACTGATCGTGGAAGCTCACATAGCTAACTTCGAAGTACGACGAATCCAGGTGAACACGGGGGCTTTGGTCAATATCATGTTTGATGAAACTTTCAGGGCAGTTAATGTAGCTGAACACTTGCTCGATCGTTTGATTTCTCCTCTGATAAGCATTTCTGGTGATATCGTGCAACCTTTGGGGAGCATACACTTACCTTTCACCGTTGGTATAGGCCCTTACACAGCTACCATTACCACTAACTTCCTGGTGGTTGATTGCCCAATGGCATACAATGTCATCTTGGGACGCACAGGCATCAATGATCTCAAGGCCATGGTATCCACACATATGTTGTTGATGAAATTTCCAACCCCCTATGGCAATGGTTACATCAGAGGAGATCAACTTAGTGCAGGATCATGTTACAACACTTCGGTCAAGCAACATCACCTGCCTATGTCCAAGGAAACCCTTTCTATACATGACCAAGTCGTAAAAACCAGCCCAGACAAAGCCAACTTTGATCTTCACGGTGGCAACAATCAACCCGATGATCCTCGAGATGACTCTTTCACCCAACAAGCACAACCCGCTAAAGAGTTGGAAAAGGTCTATATCTCAAAATATTATTCAGATCGCATGGTAAAGATTGGCACCACCTTGTCACCACCCATTCGGTTAGAATTGATCTTTTTTTTTTATAAGAGAACACTGAGGTCTTCGCCTGGTCATACGAGGACATGTCAAGTATCTCTCCCGATATCATTTGTCATCGCTTAAATATTGACCCCAAGACCAAGCCAGTGAGGCAGTAACGAAGATCTTATGACGCTGAACGATACGAGGCAATGAAGGCAGAAGTTGAAAAACTCAAAGGAATAGGCTTCGTCCGTGAAGTCAATTATCTAACGTGGGTAGCAAATGTTGTCTTTGTTAAGAAGAATCTGACCAAGGAAAGTCTTTTGCTCCAAAAGGTCTTGTGGAGAATGTGTGTCAATTACACCGACCTAAACAAATGATGCCAAAATGATAGCTTTCCTTTTCCTCTCATAGACAGACTTATAGACTCTACGCCAGGGTGTGAACTCTTGAGCTTTATGGATGCTTACTCTAGATACAACCAAATCCTCATGAACCCTCCAGACCAAGAACACACAGCCTTTAGTACTAGCATGGGACTATATTGCAATAAAGTCATGCCATTTCGCCTAAAGAATGCAGGAGTGACTTATCATAGACTGGTCAATTCAATGTTTGGCGAACAGATTGGGAAGAGCATGGCAGTTTACGTTGATGATATGCTAGTCAAGAGCAAACATGCTAACCAACACATCACCAACCTATCTAAAACTTTCACAATTCTGAAGAGGTATCGAATGAGGTTGAACCCCAACAAATGTGCCTTCGGTGTAGGCTCTAGCAAATTCTTAGGCTTCATGATAAGCTAACAAGGCATTAAGGCTAATCCCGAGAAGATCAAAACAATCCTCGACATGAAGAAACCGGTAACTTTAAAAGACATCCAGAGCCTTACTTCGCCTTAATTAAGTTCATCTCAAAGGCAACAGACAGATATGCTCATTTCTTCAAAGCACTTAAGGGAAGTAAGAATTACATTACATGGACTGATGAATATGCAGAGGCATTCAAGAACCTCAAAGACTACATGAGTAAAGCCCCTTTGCTCTTCAAACCTGAGGTTGGTGACACTCTCATTGTCTATCTGTCTGTATCGACTTTAGGAGTAAGTTCCATTCTCATTTGAAAGGATGGTAATGTCGAACGACCTGTGTACTATGCTAGCAAGGCCTTACAAGATGTAGAGACATGATACTTCAACATTGAGAAATTGGCTCTAGCATTGGTCATGTTTACTCGAAAACTTCACCCTTACTTCCAAGCACACTCCATCATCGTGCTTACCAATCATCCTCTTCAACAGATATTCCAAAGTCCTAACACTTCTGGGCGAATGATCAAATGGGCGATAGCATTGGGTGAGTTTAACATCTCCTACCAACCAAAGCCAGCTGAGAAGGGCCAAGCAGTGGCAAACTTCATCGCCGACTTCACATATCTTGTTAATATTGTTTCTACGCTTATATACGTGGTTTCATTACCCTCGGAAGCTCAGAAAATAGAACCAACAACCCCAGCATGAAGTCTATATGTTGATGGCTCATCCAACCAACGGGGTTGTGGAGCAGGACTAGTCCTTACGACCCCTGACAAAGTGGCGATAGAGTATGTTCTGCGTTTCAAATTCAAGGCGTCGAACAATGAAACTGAATATGAAGCCTTTACGTTTGGCCAAACACCTTGGGGTTAAACGAATTGATATCTTCAGTGACTCCCAATTAGTGGTTAATCAGGTCACCAACAACTTTGATGCTAAGGATAGCTCCATGGCAGCATATCTAGTACAAACGCAATTGTTGCTCAAGCATTTCCAGTACCAAATCACCCAAATTCCTCGAGCGGCAAATAGTTATGCAAATCATTTGGCTCGCCTCGCCTTAGTGGTGGAAGACAAGATTGGGAGAAAAATTCAGGTCCAATTGTTGGCAACACCAAGCACCATGACTGCGGAAGTGTGTAACTTACAACAAGGGGATAGTTGGATTACCCCGATTTATAGATTCCTTGCTCATGGCACCCTTCCAAATGATAAAGTCGAAGCTAAGCAGATTCGATACAAGGCTACCCATTACTTGATCATTAATGGCCAACTCTACAAGCGGGGTTTTAACCTACCATACCTAAGATGCCTTACGCCCATAGAGGCGGAAACTGTCCTTTAAGAAATACATGAAGGAGTTTACAGAGATCATATTGGATCTCGATCCCTAGCACACAAGGCTTTTTCACCAAGGATATTACTGGCCAACACTCCGCCAAGATGCCATCAGAATATCTCGCTCAAGTGATAAGTGTTAATGCTACGCAACTATTCTTCACTCCCCTCCCGAGCCGCTCACTCCTATGATCAGCCCTTGGCCTACACCCAATGGGGACTTGATTTGATCGGCTCAATGCTTGCAGGGAAGGGCAAGGTTCGCTATGCAACTGTTGTAGTTGACTACTTCATAAAGTGGGCCGAAGTAGAACCCTTGGCAACCATTACTGAGGCAAAAATAGAAGACTTCGTATGGAAGAACATCCTTTGCATATGCGGCATTCCCAATGCGATAGTCACTGACAACGGGTGATAGTTCGACAACAATAAGTTCAGGATGTTCTGCTCTAAGTTCAACATCAACTTATATTTTGCCTCCCCAGCTTAGCCCTAGTGTAATGGACAAGTTAAAGCCATCAACAAAATAATCAAGCGAACTTTGAAAACCAGCTTGGACAAGGCTAAAGGTTGTTGGCCAGAATTTGTACCCCAAGTTCTTTGGTCATACCGCACTTCGTATCGGACATCAACAGGAGAAACCCCATTCTCACTTGCCTTTGGTACAGGGGCAGTTGTCCCAGTTGAGCTTGAGCAAGCAACATTCCGAGTCCAAAACTACGTGCAAAGCGAAAATGACAAACAACTTACCCTCAACTTAGATCTAGTCGAGGAACACAGAAACTAGGCTTACTTGAGGAATGTCGCTTACAAGCAGCGCATCTCAACTACTATGACTCAAGGGTCAAACCTTGTTATTTCAAAGTGGGGGACTGGGTATTAAAGAAAACATTACTCTGCGACAGAGTCTCGAGTGAAGGAACACTTAGTCCAAATTGGGATACTGTTTGAAGTTGTTGGCATCAGTCGCCCTGACTTTTACAAGCTTAGAAGCTCTAATGGCAAGACCCTTGGCCATCCATGGAACGCTGATCATTTGAAGTACTATTACAAGTAAACTCATATTGTATAAGTGTTAAGCTTCAGCCGTTGGGCATCCTATGTAACAAAGACTATTTGGCATGAATTCAATAAAGAGGTGATTTAGACAACTCGGTCCTAATCCTCTTACATTCCTAGCAATGAAACACTTGGGTTCAAAGCTTCAACATGAATGCTTCCAACATGAAACAAAGTCTAAGTATATGTTAACAAGATTATACAAATAAACGAATAGCTTCACTGTATATTCGTTCAATTATACATTCCAACGCATTCATACATAAGCCAACTGTGCTTCGAAAGGGTTCAACATACTTTGTGTCAATCGACACTTGCTACAATGTGCCTCGAGACCTTGCCCTTATTCTCACCAACCAGGTGAAGAAATGTGAAGAAAGAACTCATCTTCATGCCACCAACTAGGTGATGAAATGTACAACCTGTGCTCTCCTTCATGCCACCAACCAGGTGATGAAATGTACAACCTGTACTCTAATATCATTTGGCAACTTGCCACTCATGCCACCAACCAGGTGAAGAAGGAACTCATCTTTATGCCACCAACCAGGTGATTAAATGTAGAACCCGTACTCTCCTTCATGCCATAAACCAGGTGATGAAATGTATAGCCTGTACTCTAATATCATTTGGCAACTTGCCATTCATGCCACCAACCAGGTGAAGAAGGAACTCATTTTCGTACCACCAACCAGGTGATGAAATGTGATGAAAGTTGATGAAGGAACTCATCTTCATGAAAGCAACTCACCATTCATTCCACCTACCAGAAGACGAGTGGTACAACTTGTACATGTGAACTCCTAGCATTCACAAATAATCAAAAACCCTCAAGCTTGACAACTCAACTAGGGGAGCACTTATGCCCAACAAGAGTTATAGTCACCAACAACATTTTCAGTGCATGGCATACAAAAATCAAGCTATTAAGCCCTCTTGCATCTACTTCAGATATTTCTCCTCTGTAACAATGCAAACACTACAACTCGTTGAAAGCTTCACACACTCTTGATCAAGACAGTGTGAAGCAAAACCAATTTATGGTGCCAACAAAAGCTTCATCAAAGGAGTTTAACCACAATTCTCAAAAGCTTCACACACTCTTGATCAAGACAGTGTGAAGCAAAACCAATTTATGATGCCAACAAGAGCTTCATCAATTAAGGGCAACCACAATTCTCAAAAGCTTCACACATTCTTGATCAAGACAGTATAAAGCAAAACCAATTTATGGTGCCAACAAGAGTTTCATCAATGGAGGACAACCACAATTCTCAAAAGCTTCACACACTCTTGATCAAGACAGTGTGAAGTAAAACCAATTTATGGGGCCAACAAGAGCTTTATCAAAGGAGTTCAACCATAATTCTCAAAAGCTTCACACACTCTTGATCAAGACAGTGTGAAGCAAAATCAATTTATGGTGCCAACAAGAGCTTCATCAATGGAGGGCAACCACAATTCTCAAAAGCTTCACACACTCTTGATCAAGACAGTGTGAAGCAAAACCAATTTATGGTGCCAACAAAAGCTTCATCAAAGGAGTTCAACCACAATTCTCAAAAGCTTCACACACTCTTAATCAAGACAGTTGAAGCAAAACCAATTTATGGTGCCAACAAAAGCATCATCAATGAAAGGCAACTACAACTCATAGAAAGCTTCACACACTCTTGATCAAGACTGTTCGAAGCAAATTCAATATATATGGTTCATCCAAAGCTTCGACCACTAAAAGGTGTGGCTTGCATCACAATCTTTTGCTCAACGGTGTGGAAGCAAAATTTGTATATGTTATCTCTCCCACATTTTCAAATTTCTAATTTTCCCAAAATTTGTATATGTTGTCTCTCCCACAACAAGGAAATTGGGAAATTCAACAAAGCTTCATCAATGGAGGACAACTACAAATTCTCAAAAGCTGCACACTATCTTAATCAAGATAGTGTGAAGCAAAATCAATTCATGGTACCCAACAAAGCTTCATCAATGGAGGACAACTACAAATTCTCAAAAGCTTCACACTATCTTGATCAAGATAATGTGAAGCAAAATCAATTCATGGTACCCAACAAAAGCTTCAACACCAAATCTTCACCTACAAAGCTTCAACTCCAAAGCTTCACCTACAAAGCTTCAACACAAAAACTTCATCCACAAAAGCTTCACCTACAAAAGCTTCACCCACAAAAGCTTCACCCACAAAAGCTTCACCTACAAACCTTCAACACCAAAGCTTCACCTACAAAGCTTAATATATATATATATATATATATATAAGTTTTGGGCTACTACTTAGAAAGGAAATGCCTCATTCCCCAACTCTCTCGACCGGAGACTTGGGGGACTCCTACCATATGCTACTGCACCTTGATACTTGGAAGTCTCACGACCACTCAGTGACTTGAATTTTTCAAGTCTCCAACCGAGAAGTTTTCCTCACTTGGGAAATTAAGGGAGCACTACCTCAACATACATACTTCACTCACAAAGCTTCAACATACAAGCTTCAACAAAAGAAAAAATTCAAAGAACTTAGTGAAGAAGGCTTTGGTGTATTTAACACAATACGTTGAAATAAAGCAAAACTTATTTATTGATATCTCCGATAAGTTACAAATATGTACATATACATGAATCAAAATAAACAAACAAGAGGGAGCCTTCACAAAGGTTGCTCAGGAGAAGTCTCAGCAGTCGGCAGAGCCACAGAAAGAGTAGGCACCAGAGGGTGATCATTCAGAGCCTCAATACTAGGCAGAACCCCAGACGGAGGAGGCACCGGAGGTTGATCATTTAGTGCTTCATTACGTGGTACAGCCCTAGAAGACGAAGGCAATAAATGCCTTTGGAACAAACCAACAAACCTCTGATGATCAAGTAAAATCTGACCATCAGATTTCTGCAGCTGGTCAAGCTTCCTCTGCATGTTTATAGCATAATCATGTGCAAGCCTGTGCAATTGTTTATTCTCATGCTTGAGCCCTCTAATCTCTTGTTTGAGACTTATCACTTCAGCCGCCAATGATTCAACTTGGTGGGTTCGAGCAAATAGGCGTTGGGCCATCTTAGACATAAAACCTGCACACTGAACACTGAAAGCTAGAAAATCCTTAACAGCCAACTCATCAGACCATTTGGAAAGTAGTCTGGTATCTTTGGTAGTGAGAAGGTTTCTGGCCACCACCACAGCAGTCATATCAATCTTCATCACAGAGTCCCCAACGGTAAGAGGACTAGTAGGGGATGAGAAGGATGGGCGCTGATAGGAGCATATTTATGCTACTTAATTAGCTTGTTTCCTTGCATTTACGTTGCTAGTACTTAGTAATTTTAGTATTTTAAGCTATTTTCGTGCAATTTCAGGTTTTAAGGACAAAGTATGCAAACATGTGCATTTTGGAGTCTTTTGGAGCAGTTTTGGGCATGGAATGGATAGCTTATGCTTGGAGCAAGGTGGATGGACGAAATTGAAGATCAAAGGAGGCTAGGAATGAATAATGAAATGAAGAAATGAAAATGAAGAACAAAGAGTTCAAAATTGGAAACCAAAGTTTCTATTCTTGGAGGTCTCCATTCTTGAAAGTTTCTATTCTTGGCTTGGAAGTTTCCTAATCCTTCCTCACCTATGTTCCAGCCACAAAAGGGTTTCAAAACATGTTAGGTTGCCTAATTACATATTTCTAGAAGTCCTAGAACCTGCCCTAGATATTGCCGCACCACCATAGGCTTTTTACTTTCCTTGCCGCACAAGGGGTCCTCTCATTTCCTATTTTCTGATTTTAATTCACATTCCCCTTTAGTTCTAGGTATTGCCGCACCTTTCTCTCCTTTCTTACCTATTTTCTGAACCAAAATTGCATCCCTTTTGTTTCAATTCTTGCTGCACAAGGGGAGAGGATTCTTACCTATTTTGTGCCTCAAAACACATTCCTAAATCTGTCCTACACTCTCTTCCGAATTTCCTTTCCTATTCTCTTTAATTCCTGCACCTTTCTTGCCTATTTTCCATTGATTTCTGATTCCAAATTTAATAAATTCGTAGCCCTTCCTTTCCCTATAAATAAGACCCATTTCTGACCATTCTAAGCACTCCACCCTTCACCATAACCAACCTATATCCATCCACCACAACAAATCACCACAAAAACCTTCACCCATCCCTTGTGCCGCAGCAAAGAAGGAAGGAGACCCTTGGACGTGCTTGCCATTCAAGACATTGGATTGTTGGAGCGTTTCTAGGTGTTTTCATTCTTTGTTTTCAATGTCTAAATTTATGTATCTTTGTTTTGCGTTTATGAGGAACTAAGCCCTTCTTGGCTAGGGGGCTATTCAATACCATGATTATACTTGCATTATGAATTGATTACCTTCAGTTGTTATTTCATAAGTTGTGAATTCAATTTGCTTAACCGTTTGATTGATAACTTATTCTTGTATGTTTATTAAGAGTGCACACTTAGTTTTCATGCAAGGATTTGAAGCTAAAATATAAGGGAGTTTCACCTAATAGTTACAAACTTATATTTGCAAGTAGTGGAGGTCGCTTATAAACGATCGTGTTAAGTGAAATCTTGGCAAAAGTTTCATGCTTTTCATAGTAACAATTGCCTCGTCAATGCTTATAGTTTTCATGAAACTTAATGATCTTTGATTGTACCTTTATTGGGCTTTTCATGTAGGGGACTTTTAGAAAATGCTTTGAATTGTTGTATGTGCTTTCCCATCCAATTCATTAACTTAAGGAGAACTTGAAGGTTAAAAAAGTGCTGTCACAGTTAACCTGGAGTATTGAGTTTCATGACTTATTGAGAGAAGCAATTGAAAATCAATTTGAATGCAAGTGTGTCACGTGTGGAGAAGAACCCTCTAGTTACCCCATATCTCATCAATTCACCTAAATTTGCTTAAGAATCTGTTTAAATTGTTCTTGTTTTAATTTACTTATTTTCGTCCAAAACCAAACCCCTTTTACTTTGTTAAGTCATATTAGTTAGAACTTGTCTTAGATTGTGTTTTTAAGTGTTTTAAGCCTTTAGAAACCCAAATTTCGTCCAAATTGTGTTTAGAGCTCAAAACTGCCCAGTTTGTGTTTTTAGGCAGTTTTGAGTGTTTTTAGCTTGTTTTGAGTCTTTTGAGTTTGTTTTGAGTCTTTTGAGTCTAGTTAAGTGTTTTAAAGCTTAGTTTTATCTATTTGAGTCAGTTTAGAGTGTTTAGCAATCCCTCCTAATCCCCGGTTTAAGAACGATCCCTACTTATACATATACTACAATTGTCAATAAGATGGGTTAATTTGTGTGTTTAGTTATTTTACGCATCAAATTTTGGCGCCGTTGCCGGGGATTAGCAACTTTGCTAATCCCCCGTTGTTTCTTTTTGTTTCTTTTTCGTGTCTTTTGTTTTTAGTTTCTTATTTGGTTTTGTTTTGTTTATTTTACTTCTGATATTTGATTTAGTCTCTTTCTTTGATTTAAGGTACTAGAGAAGTAGGACATGGATTTTTCTAGCATTCAAGCTCAATTGGCAAATCTTACTTCTAAATTGTCACAGTACGCCGAAAGGACCACAATGCAAAGTGTCCCTACATTTGGTGCATCTTATGGGCAAAGATATCAAGCCAATCAATGTCCACAAAGAGATTGGAGTGATCATTCAACTTCTATGTGGTGGGAATCTGAACAAGCTCAACATGAAGGATATTGGCAGCCATATAAGGAGTTCTATTCAAGACCTATGCAATATGCTCAATCAAACTCAAGTTCGTCAATAGATTATAATCAAATTCTTAATGAATTAAATTCTTTGGTGCAAGGCTCACAAAATCAAGCCAAGGAGGCTCAACAAGATGCATATTGGCAGCTATATGAGGAGTTTTACACCACACCTATTCAGCCACCACCGTCTCCCCCACAACAATTCCAATTGAATTCAAGTATGCCTATGAGTTATGATGAAATTCTTGATGTACTAACCTCTTTGACGAAGGGCTCACAGCAAGAAGAATATTCACAACCATCTAAGGAGTTCTATCAATGGCCATATGCACCATCACAGCCTCCACTACAATCTTCCCAAACAAATTCAGGTACGTCAATGGATAATGACCAAATTGTTCAATTACTCACCTCTTTGACACAAGAAGCAGAAAATCAAACCAAGAGGATGAAAAATCAAGCCAACAAGATGGATGAATTAGAGAAACAAGTTGGGCAGATTGTGGAGTTCATGGCACAAATTCAAGAACAAAGTGAATTCTCCAACCCAAACATTGTAAATTCAATGGAAGATTTTGTAATTGCTGAGGCTATCACTTTGGGAAGAGAAATGGAGGATGAAGTTGTCCCTGAACCATCCAAACATAGCCCGAAAGTGGATGAATTGCTGCTGCAAGAAGAAGAGGAGGATGATGACATGGGCAGTTTAGAAGAACTTTTGCGGCAAGCTCCTCAAGTCCCTATGCCGTCCAACTTAGGTAAGGTGGTTCCTAATTCAATTCATTCTAACATTATTCCATCAAATGTCCATTTTCCTCGCAGATTTTTTATTCCCAAGAAGGAAGTGAGTGAAAAAGACATTGTCGAAGATCTTCCCAAGGTGCAAAGTGATATCCAAATTCTTGGTACAGCAAACCAAGTTTCAGATTGTGTTGAATTGTTTGAAGAACTTTGTACATCAAAAAGAAAGATTCAAGAAAAAGAAGTGGCTGGAGTGAAGGAAAAATTTTATCCTAGCTAAGAACATGTGAGAATATTTGAACACATATGCAAACTATTAACACATTAAAGTAGGCATGCATTCAAAAACAATTCTAAAACCCATGACTTTCAAGGCCTAGTGAATGGTGAACCATAAGACTTTTTAACAACATTAAAGAGAAGGTAAGATTTTAGAGATTCATTACCCTTGAAGTTCATCCTTGTTTACACAAGGGATTCACCCAAGTGGAGGGCCTTCAAGTCACCTCCTAGCTCCTTGGATCTTCCTTGTGATTTCCTTCCTTTTTGATGCTCCTTTGCTCCTTGAGGAGGTGAGGAAAGGATCTCCAAAACACCAAAGGTTTGGTGTCTCTAAGTCTCCACACCAAGGATAAGGTGTGAAGATGAAATGAATGACATAGAGAAGAAAAAGATTGCTAGCTCTTTCTTCCCTATGTGGCCGGCCTCCTTGTAGAGAAAGAGAGAAAATGTTTCACCTCTTTTTCTCAAAGAAAAACCCTAATGAGAAAATAACTATAAAATTAACTTTATACTACATCACATTTGAGTTGCAAACTTGTAATTAAATCAAGTTTGCATCCACTCTCCCTTATGGCCGGCCTTGTCTTTGTTATTGGGCTAATTGCCCATTTTGTTTTAGTTGTCATACAACTTAAACATAATGGGCCTTGTGGACCAAAACATTTTTGGGCCCCGAAACCCAAAACCATCTTAAAAGCCCAATACGAACGTTTCGTATAATTAATTAAATAATTAATTAACCTTGACCATATTTCAATTAAACCATTTAATTGCTTATCCATTTCATTTATATTTCTACACTTTCATCCTTACTTAGTGTACGATCCATTAGGTTCCAATTAGGGAGGCAGTGGGCGATTGTTACTCTTAACGATCGATTGTGAATTGAAACTACATTTCAATTCTCCCTTTGATTAGTGTTTGCTAATCTTCAGGGCTTCCACAAACCATGAGTGACACCTAGCAGTATGTCATGGTTACCCAAGCTAAGTAGAAGTGGTTGGAGAACCTATCCAATTACAACTACAACGCAATACGGTCTTTCTCTAATACAATATTCTTAATCACATTGTTTGAGTGATAGTTTGTTTCATGTCTACTATCCAATGTGATACCTCTCTATATGATTCAATTGAATATGATTTGGAACAAACTTCCTAAGTCGTATTCATATGCTTTGGCCAAAGACTCCCGAATCATATCTTAGAGTATTCTCCTTCCACCATGGAAGGTTAGAGATCCCTTGTTGTGCATTCATATGCCTACATGACTAGATAGCTTGACCCCAACAATACCGTGGACACTCTTGATGGAATGCCTTTGACATGATCAAAGATCAAGGACCTAACCATTAGACATCTATGATGCCTCAGGTCAAAGGACTACTTTGCATATTGCAACTTACGAGTTCTTACATGACATGTATGTTCGAACTCTCTTTTGATCGTTGTTCAGTGTACTCGATTACTGTTTCGAGCCCCTATGTGTTTGTCTTAGTGCCAAACACTAAATGACTTGAGACTAGTCATACTCGCGCTTGAGTTGACATAACACATACTAACCTTAGCGGATTGTCAATGCCCAATTGGCAATCCTATGGCTAGGAATGTTTTAGGAATGAAAATAAGAAAAAGGTCTCGTTAATCTAACTTACTTAAAATTCTTCTCTCTTAGATCAAATACATTCCTTAGATTCCCTTATTGCTTAAACATATGATACATTAAATAATGATTAACAATAAGTTTTGCCCTTCATTAAACATATAATAGTTTAATACAATAAGTATTCCAAAAGCTATTACATCAAATGAGTGGCTTTGTGGGCATACTTCCAACAATCTCCCACTTGCACTCAAAACCACCTTCCCATGTATCTAATACCCATCTTTTCCATATGGTGGTTAAGTTGGATTTGAGACATTGGCTTTGTCAATAGATCTGCTACGTTATATGCTGAGGCAACTTTGAGGATGTTGACTTTCCCCTCGGCAGCATATCTTCTAATGATATTAAAACGCCTGTCAAAATGCTTGTTCTTTTGATGAGCCCTGGGTTCCTTGGCTTGAGCTATCGCCCCACTATTATCACAGTACAAAGTTACTGGTGATGTAATGGTTGGAACCACTCCAAGTTCAGTAATGAACTTCTTCATCCAGAACGCTTCTTTGCCAGCTTCAGCTGCAGCAACATATTCTGCCTCCGTCGTGGAATCAGCAATTACATCTTGTTTCTTGCTTTTCCAGCTAACAGCCCCACCATTCAAAGTGAATACATATCCGGAGTTGGAACTTCTATCATCGACGTCAGATTGGAAATCTGCGTCTGTATAGGCTTCCACTCACAACTCTGATGCTCTTCCATAAACGAGGAATATGTCCTTAGTTCTTCTTAAGTACTTAAGGACCGTCTTGACAGCTGTCCAATGTTCTGATCTTGGGTTAGATTGATATCGACTAGTAATGCTCATAGCATATGCGATATCAGGCCTTGTGCATATCATGGCATACATGAGACTTCCTATGGCGGAAGCATAAGGAATAGCACTTATCTGCCATATCTCTTCAGGAGTCTTAGGTCTCATGGACTTAGAAAGGTGAATTCCATGTCTCACAGGAAGAAGACCTTTCTTAGATTGTTCCATCTCGAACCTACTTAGCACCTTATCTATGTACATAGATTGGGATAATCCAATTAATTTTCTGGATCTATCACGATAGAGCTTTATCCCAAGTACATAAGATGCATCTCCTAAATCTTTCATGTGGAAGGTTTTGGACAACCACACTTTTACAGAAGAAAGTACTGCAGTGTCATTCCCGAATAGTAATATGTCATCTACATATAACACTAGGAAAACCACTGCATCCCCAACGACTTTTTGATAAACACAATTGTCATCTTCGTTTTGAGTAAAACCAAAGTTTTGATTTCAGTATTGAAACGAATGTTCCAGCTCCTAGAGGCTTGCTTAAGTCCATAAATGGACCTTTGAAGCTTGCATACCTTAGACTTGGACACGAAACCTTCGGGTTGAGTCATATAAAGCTCTTCCTCTAGGTAGCCGTTCAGAAAGGCCGTCTTCATGTCCATTTGCCATATCTCATAATCATGGTACGCAGCTATAGCAAGCAAAATCCGAATGGACTTAATCATGGCTACAGGAGAGAAGGTTTCTTCATAGTCAATCCCTTTTCGTTGCCTATAACCCTTGGCTACTAGTCTAGCCTTATAAGTCTCCACGTTCCCATCAACGCCTATCTTCCTCTTGAAAACCCATTTGTTTCCAACAGGTACTATACCTTCTGGAGGGTCTACAAGAGTCCAGACCTGATTTTGATACATGGAATCCATCTCGGATTTCATGGCCTCTTGCCATCTCTTTGAATCAATGTTGGACATTGCTTCAGTGTACTCTCTAGGGTCTTCCTTTGTGTCATTGTCACCTAGACGGTGCAATTCCCTAAAGCCATTATTTAAGCCATACCTCTTAGGTGGCTTGCTAACCCTTTCAGATCTACGTGGAGCTAGGGGTTCAGGAATAGGGTTGTCAACTTGTCGAGTGCTTGTTTGTGGTTCATCATCAATCTCATTAATTTCCATCGTTCTACTTATAGTTCCTTTGAGAACAAATTCGTCCTCTAGAAACTTAGCAGCTTCAAACTTAGTAGCTTCAAGCTTCTTGGCATATGCTTCACAACCCCAAATCTTAATGTGATTAAGACTTGGCTTTCTTCCATGCCATATCTCATAGGGCATCTGTGAAACTGACTTGGAAGGTACTCTATTAAGTAAGTAAGCTGCTGTATATAGAGCGTATCCCCAGAATGTTACTGGTAGATCTGCAGAACTCATCATAGAACGAACCATATTCATAAAGGTTCGATTTCTCCTTTCAGAAACTCCATTAAGTTGTGGAGTTCCCGGTGGAGTCCACTGTGATATTATTCCACACTCTTTGAGATAATCTAAGAACTCGCTACTTAGATACTCTCCCCCTCGATCTGATCTTAGGATCTTTATCTGTTTCCTAGTTTGCTTCTCAACTTCATTCTTGAATTCTTTGAAGCTTTCAAAGGATTCTGACTTGTACTTGATAAGATACACATAGCCAAACCGAGAGTGATCGTCGGTGAATGTGATATAGTAGGAGAAGCCTCATCTCGACATAGTAGACATAGGTCCACATACGTCAGTGTGGATTAACCCTAGAATTTCAGTGGCACGCTCTCATTTCCCAGTGAATAGAGATTTGGTCATCTTCCCTTTCAAGCAACATTCACAAGTACCCATTTGGTCATTACCTAATGGGCGGAAATATCCGTCTTTCGACATCTTGAGAATCTTATCAAGGTTCACATGTCCAAGTTTAAGATGCCACATCTTTTCTTGGTTAACTTCTTCTCTAGCCCTTTTGGGTTTTGAGGTATTCCCGCTTTCAATACAGTGCATCCCACTACTTGTCTCTAGGTGAAAAAGTCCCTCTATCATATTACCATGAGAGATAATACGACCGTTCAAGTATAAAGTGCAACTCATTTTGTCAAACAATATTGAATGCCCATCTCGTAAAAGCTTAGAGATAGAAATCAAATTCTTTATACATGAAGGAAAATATAAACAATTTTTAAATTCCAAGACTTCCCCAGAGGGCAGTTTAAGCATGTAGGTGCCTATTGCTTTAGCAGAGATCTTAGTGCCGTTCCCAACTCGTACAATCATCTCCCCATTGCGCAATGTTCTGCTCCTTGTTAGTCCCTGCAACGAATTGCAGATATGTTGACTAGCGCCTGAATCAAATATCCAGGAATTGGAGCTCATTGTAAAAGCACTCTCTATGACAGAAATAGTCCCTTCAAAAGTTCGTGTCATAAGGCTCGCAATGTGCACCCTGTATTTCTTCTTCCAACGTTCATCCTTTCCACAATGAAAGCATGTTCCTTTGGATTTTCTTGCCTTCTTCTTATGCAACCTTTTCCTTGTGATTGCATTATCACTCCCACTGTCCTTTTTGAAACCTTGTTCAAACTTACAACACATGTCAATCATCTCGGTAAAAATATGATTGAATCTATTCACTTTATAGTTTACAATAAACTTAGTGAAATCATCCGAGAGAGATGCAAGGAAAAAGTCTTGGGCCATTTTCCCATCGATGGAAGTTCCTAAACTTTCAAGATCTTGAAAGATCCTTTCCATCTTTTGTCCATGTTTATGAATCGATGCCCCCTTTGCCATTTTGGCATTCAATAGACTACAAACATTTAAGAATCGTACATTACTAGTCTCAATGTCATGCATCTTATGCAAACTATCAACCATGGCACAAGAAGTGTCCATGTGCTCATGTAGCTTCTTAAGCTCCTCACTAAGTGAATTGAGGATTAAGCATTTGGCTTGTAAGTCATCCTCATAGTGTCTATTATAATTTTGACACTCCTCATTTGAAGCTAGTTTCGTAGGAGGTACATGAGGAGGGGATTGCTTAAGCACATACAATATGTCTTTCACCTTTGAGACATTCTCAATGTGGCGATACCAAGCAAGGAAACGTTGGCCCCTAAGGCCCTTTTTGTCAAGTATAATGGTGGGTGTAATTTTAGGCATGTCGTTAACTACATAACATAACAGAAATCATATTAGAGACTAGTCATACTCGCGCTTGAGTTGACATAACACATACTAACCTTAGCGGATTGTCAATGCCCAATTGGCAATCCTATGGCTAGGAACGTTTTAGGAATGCACATAAGAGAAAGGTCTCGTTAATCTAACTTACTTAAATCATTTCTCTCTTAGATCAAATACATTCCTTGGATTCCCTTATTGCTTAAACACATGATACATTAAATAGTGATTAACAATAAGCTTTGCCCTTCATTAAACATATAATAGTTTAATACAATAAGTATTCCAAAAGCTATTACATCAAATAAGTGGCTTTGTGGGCATACTTCCAACATGGAGAATGTCAAGAATTCATCAAAGAAGACGTATTTGAAACAACAAAGCCCAAAGAAGTTGAGTTTGATGACACGGGACAAATCACAACCATCGTAGTAAACCTGGCCAAATTCAAAGTCCCTGAAACGTTCAAAGAAGTGGTGTTCGTCCTTGAGTTCTTATCAGAGCAAAAAGGTAAGACATTTTCTCCAATTTCAAATACGTTTTTTACTAACATGTTGATTTTTATGATTCAGGCACCCACGTTAGAATTTAAATCATTGCCGGATCATTTAAAATATCACCGTCCATTCAAAGATCAATTCCATGCCATGGCCACCAATCAAGTTTAATTGGAGGTCTTCGTCCGGCTGCAAGACGTTAAAGCAAGCGCTTCTTGGGAGGCAACCCATGCATTCAACTTAGGAATGATGGAACTTTCATTCCACACTCAGATTTGCGTTCCTAAACCCTTATTTTTGCTTCCTTTATTTTATCAAGCTTAGTTGTTTGTTTGTTTGTTTGCTTTATGTGAGTCTATGCTTAAAACATTGAGGACAATGTTTGATTTAAGTGTGGGGGGATAACAAAGTATTTTTTATGCAAATTCGTGGGTTTTATTACCTATCCCCTCTAAAGTTGTTTCTCACTGTTTTTAAGTGTTTTTAGTGCATTTTGAGCTGTTTCGGTGTGTGTTGAAGTAAAAATCCAAAAATTTGATAAAAATTTGAAAAATTGTTTCGAAAAAGCCAAAAAGAGTTGTTTTTGTGTGTTTGTTTGTGTCTTAGGGTACCTTCCAACACAATGATGAGGATTTGGTTTTTAAGTGCATGACTGTTAAAGAAAGTTATAAACATGGATGGAAGTTTGATATGCTCTTTGGTTTATGCTTGGTTGTAGCTATAGTTTACGAATTCACATGTAATCACAAAAGGAAAAAATCAGTTTTTGTAACATGCTTGAAGGAAGGAACTCAAACTAACGCTACATCCTTGTGAGACTTGAGCCTAAACGTTATTTGGAGAGTTATTAATCTGTGCATTCTTGTTTTCTAAAGTCGTTGCATGATCTCATCATTCTTTGCTTGGTTGCTACTTAGAATTCGTTTCATCATTATAGATCCAAATACTAGAACTCATGCCTGTTCCATTCAAAGCATGATATTGAGTGCATAACACATATTCAAGATGAAGTTGTTTAGTTACCACCAAAGCCAAAAAGCCTATCCCTTTTGTCATATGTTTTGTAGGTTTAACCCCCTTTGAGCCTTCGTTAGCCTATTTTCTTTGTTAACCACATTATCCCTACCTAGCCTAGATTAGGACTGTCCACACCCTTGTTCTTAAAGAATAGTGAAGCATGACTTAGAGGGAATTCGTTTTGATTTTTGCAGAAAAACAAGTGTGGGGGAAGGGTTTTCAAAGTGTGTTTTGTGTGCCAAAAGAAAGAAAAAGGCATAAAAAAATCGTGGAAAAAGAAAAAGAAGAAGAAAAGGTTTGTGAAAAGTATGAAAAAAGAGTTGAAAAATAAGTGAGAATGAACTCACATGTGTTAGTTGTTGAAGAAAGGGTCCAAAAGTTTGAATTTGACCCTAAGTGTTGCATGAATCTTCCACTGTGTTTAAAAGTTTATTTTTGCATTCAAAAGTGAATTCTAAGTGTCAATTTCATTACTTTGCTTACTATTTCTTTAAGAACCTTTGTTTATCCCTACCTTCCTTTGTTAGCCAATACCCTTAGCCCCGTTACAACCCTTAGACTTCAATCTTGAGTGTTGTGTATCTCAATATGTGGAGTTTAGAATTGGTATGAGCATATGATATCACTGGTTCTCGCTTCTAAGTAGTAGCATTCCGTTCATGAGATCATATATATACATGCATTAATAATTCCAGAAAAGTGCTTTCTTTGCTATAACATATGTGAGTACTAGTTTTCATGTTTACATCAATCTTCTCACATATACCAGTGTAGGGTGTGTAGTCAGAAAATCTGAGTGGAAATTGAGTGCATATCTAGTAAGGAATTGAGGGAATTCTCTAAGGCATGTTACTACATTCAAAAATGTTGTTTTAATGGATTATATGCGAACTAGTGAATGGTGACTATGATGAAGTATGTGCTCGAGGGTAAGGATGACTAAAATCTGTGTAAGTAATGATTTTTAGCATGTCATGTGCATTGGAAATCCCTAAGACAATTGTTGGAAGGTCTAGGTTGTGTTTTGTTTTGTTTTGTTTTGCTCGAGGACTAGCAAAAGCTAAGTATGGGGGAATTTGATAGGAGCATATTTATGCGACTTAATTAGCTTGTTTCCTTGCATTTACGTTGCTAGTACTTAGTAATTTTAGTATTTTAAGCTATTTTCGTGCAATTTCATGTTTTAAGGACAAAGTATGCAAACATGTGCATTTTGGAGTCTTTTGGAGCAGTTTTGGGCATGGAATGGATAGCTTATGCTTGGAGCAAGGTGGATGGACGAAATTGAAGATCAAAGGAGGCTAGGAATGAATAATGAAATGAAGAAATGAAAATGAAGAACAAAGAGTTTAGAATTGGAAACCAAAGTTTCTATTCTTGGAGGTTTCCATTCTTGAAAGTTTCTATTCTTGGCTTGGAAGTTTCCTAATCCTTCCTCACCTATGTTCCAGCCACAAAAGGGTTTCAAAACATGTTAGGTTGCCTAATTACATATTTCTAGAAGTCCTAGAACCTGCCCTAGATATTGTCGCACCACCCTAGGCTTTTTCCTTTCCTTGCCGCACAAGGGATCCTCTCCTTTCCTATTTTCTGATTTTAATTCACATTCCCCTTTAGTTCTCGGTATTTCCGCACCTTTCTCTCCTTTCTTACCTATTTTCTGAACCAAAATTGCATTCCCTTTTGTTTCAATTCTTGCTGCACAAGGGGAGAGGATTCTTACCTATTTTGTGCCTCAAAACACATTCCTAAATATGTCCTACACTCTCTTCCGAATTTCCTTTCCTATTCTCTTTAATTCCTGCACCTTTCTTGCCTATTTTCCATTGATTTCTGATTCCAAATTTAATAAATTCGTAGCCCTTCCTTTCCCTATAAATAAGACCCCTTTCTGACCATTCTAAGCACTCCACCCTTCACCATAACCAACCTATATCCATCCACCACAACAAATCACCACAAAAACCTTCACCCATCCCTTGTGCCGCAGCAAAGAAGGAAGGAGACCCTTGGACGTGCTTGCCATTCAAGACATTGGATTGTTGGAGCGTTTCTAGGTGTTTTCATTCTTTGTTTTGCGTTTATGAGGAACTAAGCCCTTCTTGGCTAGGGGGCTATTCAATACCATGATTATACTTGCATTATGAATTGATTACCTTCAGTTGTTATTTCATAAATTGTGAATTCAATTTGCTTAACCGTTTGATTGATAACTTATTCTTGTATGTTTATTAAGAGTGCACACTTAGTTTTCATGCAAAGATTTGAAGCTAAAATATAAGGGAGTTTCACCTAATAGTTACAAACTTATATTTGCAAGTAGTGGAGGTCGTTTATAAACGATCGTGTTAAGTGAATTCTTGGCAAAAGTTTCATGCTTTTCATAGTTACAATTGCCTTGTCAATGCTTATAGTTTTCATGAAACTTAATGATCTTTGATTGTACCTTTATTGTGCTTTTCACGTAGGGGACTTTTAGAGAATGCTTTGAATTGTTGTATGTGCTTTCCCATCCAATTCATTAACTTAAGGAGAACTTGAAGGTTAAAAAAGTGTTGTCACAGTTAACCTGGAGTATTGAGTTTCATGGCTTATTGAGAGAAGCAATTGGAAATCAATTTGAATGCAAGTGTGTCATGTGTGGAGAAGAACCCTCTAGTTACCCCATATCTCATCAATTCACCTAAATTTGCTTAAGAATCTGTTTAAATTGTTCTTGTTTTAATTTACTTATTTTCGTCCAAAACCAAACCCCATTTACTTTGTTAAGTCATATTAGTTAGAACTTGTCTTAGATTGTGTTTTTAAGTGTTTTGAGCCTTTAGAAACCCAAATTTCGTCCAAATTGTGTTTAGAGCTCAAAACTGCCCAGTTTGTGTTTTTAGGCAGTTTTGAGTGTTTTTAGCTTGTTTTGAGTCTTTTGAGTCTAGTTAAGTGTTTTAAAGCTTAGTTTTATCTATTTGAGTCAGTTTAGAGTGTTTAGCAATCCCTCCTAATCCCCGGTTTAAGAACGATCCCTACTTATACATATACTACAATTATCAACAGGCGCCATATGTTGTCTTGAGGAGGCATGGCTGCTTCTCCACCAAAGTTCAAGTCAAAACGACGGTCGGATGGCCCACACGCAACATCAGCTCATCGGGTACTATAAATAACTTTGCCAAAGATCTCTGACAAAGTTTAGACACATAAATTTTGAAGGTCCAGCTACCCTACCATTACCCACAAGGGTAAAGGAACAGCACCACTGCTTGATAACTGGAAAGTCATTATGTGTGTCAACCTCCGTGCTCCGTGGCAAGGTAGAATGGTAAAAATGCCCAACCTTTACTCACATTAAGAAAACACTTCCAACAGGAGTACTTTCTCAAAAATCAAAGAAGCACCACTCTCCGAATCTCGATAGCCAGACTCTCACCAAGATTGTTTTCTCAAAAATCTAAGAGGCACTGTTATCCGAATCTCGAGAGCCAAACTCCCACCAGGATTACTTTCTCAAAAATTGAAAAGGCACCGTTATCCGAATCTCGAAAGCCAGACTTCTACCAGGATCGCTTTCTCAAAAATCGAAGAGGCACCGCTTTTTAAACCTCGAGAGCCAGATCCCTAATTGGATTGCTTGTTCAAAAATCAGAGAGGCAACACTCTTCGAATCTCGAGAGGCAACATTCTTCGAATAATATGTTGCCAGTAGTACAAGCCGAGCCAGTTCCTATTCGGCTAAAGCCAATTGACTTAGAAAAGAAAGGAGGATAGGGTAGTAGGACAGATGGACCCGACCAGATGGTGGAAGTAACGTTCGTCGATATAACCGAGGTCCAGCGGATGATTGATTCGACCATGAAAAAAGGTCCAAAGTTCCCTAAATTCATCCATCCATATCCAGCTTACGTGGAACGGTTAGAATATCCTAAAGGTTTCAAAATTCCAGACTTTAGTCTTTTCGCTGGAGAATCGTATTTATCCTCGTTAGAACATGTGGCTAGTTTCATCACGCAATGCGGAGATGTCAACAGTGATTTTCACAAGCTACGGCTATTCAACTTTTCATTGACCGATTCAGCCTTTGCCTGGTATATCAACCTTCCACCTAATTCCATCCAAAGCTGGGAGGAATTGGTCGAGAGATTTCACATGCAATTTTATCGGCCAGGGATGGAGATGTCAGTTTCTTCGTTGGCAAGGATGGCTCAAGCATCTAATGAGTCACCAATGGATTATCTTACCAGATTTAAATCAGCCATGAATTGGTCCCGAGTACCTCTCCCTAAAGTCGAGTTTGTTAGACTTGCTTTGAACAGACTAGATGTAGAATACAAAAGGAAATTTTTGGGGGCAAACTTTCGGGATATGTATGAATTAGCCCGGCATGTCGAGCAATATAACTATTTTCTCTGAGAAGAGAAGATATCGAAACCCCATCTGGAGGGACGATTTACAAAAACCTTACGATCAATTACGTGTCGACCAAATGCGAGGAATCTCAATACGTCAACGTGGATGCGGCCGAGATAGTAATAGATAAACCATACGTGTGCAAGGCATTGACTCAAATTAATTCCAAAGAGGTCAAAACCCGCTCGGCCACTAAAGAAAAAACAAAAACATCAAAAGTTTATACCTTCGATATCACAAAAGCCGAAGCAATTTTTGATCAATTGCTATCAGCGAAGATCATTAAACTTCGGCTAGGGCATAATATTCCCAATGCCGAAGAACTTAAAGGAAGGACATATTGCAAATACCATAACTCGACAAAGCATGCAACAAACAATTGTGTCATATCTCGTGATGATATCCAGAGCTAGATTGACAAAAGCAGGCTAAAGTTTCCTGAAAAATGCATGACGGTTGATACGGATCCATTCCCTTCAGCGATAGTCGGCATGGTAGACGCCCGTTTTCCCAAGGGCAAAGGAAAAGAGAAGGTCGAATTTACCCCAGTACAACACATCTGGAAGTAAAGCTCCTAGCCTCGACTCAAGATCGATCTATTTTCCAACGCGCCACCTACCGAGCTATCAGGACCGGCCATAGTTGAACCAATGTTAAACTACAACGATGAAGAATATGGCGGGCCAATAGTACCACAGATCCTAAAGAAAGGTTCCCAACCTCGACTCAAGATCGACTTGTTTTCTAATGCACCACCCACCGAACTCTCAGGACCTGCCATAGTCGAGTCCATGTCAGACTCCAGCGAAGATGGAAATGGCAGGCCGATAGTTCTGCGTAGCAATTGTAAGGCACGCGTTGTATTAACCGAGCCCAAGGGGAACTTCCTCCGATGTAGATGCTACATCGCAACACCAATCAACAATTACAATAAAACCCTCAAAGGAACCTAGTGAAGGCCAGAGCCAGAAAGTATTCGATAGGCTCGGCCCAAGAAAATAGATAGATGGTCCTGTATCAGTCAAACGACGCCTTGATTTTGACGCACCGTTTTACAACGAGGACTATTATTCCTGTAATTCCAGTAGTTCAAGCTCATCAGCAAATCAAAAAACCTTCAGGCACCCTAACCACGTGACCAACGTTGGTACAACTATAATTCTCCCATTGGCATGAATATCGCGTTATCCAAATCTCAGAGAAACGTCGACATCAGTGTATAGATTGCTTGGCTCGGCGACAAGCTGCCCAGCCTGTTTCAGCCATTAAATGGCAGCCAAAAGAAACAGCAGGAAGTGGAGATGATCAGCCAACCCCAACAATCATGGTTGAATTACAAGGGCAGAAGGAAACCAATCAGGATTTTGAAACTACCATTGAAGCAGCCGAGAAGCGCATCAAACTTCTTCTTCGGCCCAGGGAAATGAAAGCTAAATTTGGGCAATTTAAGAAAGAGGCCAAAAGAAAACTGCCCTCGTTACCCTTGAAAGAACCACTAATCAAAGTTCAGCAGAATCTGCACCCCCCATTCCTCGGCGAATCATTGGAATATATGAAAGAATTTCACAAGAAATATTCCACCAACGACTTGTATGGGTTGCCCAAGGCTTGCCAAGAAGCTCTTGACCTAGCATTAACTTGCCCCGATGCTGAGCAGATTATCTAAAAAACCACTGATCCAACAATAAAAGCTAGATTCCAGCACATTCGAGAGGCTAAGGTTCTCGGCTTCGAGCCCCATACAAGGATATTGACACAGCCGAACTCCCTTTTTCTCTTGAAGATCTTCAACACCTTCGGTATCACTTCGAAGATTTTTCAACCGTCTCCTTGTTTGGCTTAACGGCCAATGAGATAGAGCGGGTGGCACGACTAGACGCTAACCTGGACACTAGGAATGCCCGGATTGCCTATGAAGAATGAGCTTGCAAAATACGGCAGGAGCAGAGTCCGACACCATATGCATGCAAGCTCAAAAACGACAGTCAACAGGATACAACATCGGATTGTATGGCGCAAGCACCTGAATGTGTTGAAACACACAGCGAGCCAGCCGCGAATGCTCTGACACACGATGATATAGTCCTCATAACTTCGGAAGATGACGATCAAGATCCAATGGGCCCTTCAGTCCTTAAAAATATGGAAATCAGCATGGTCCATGTTCTACCGGCCAAATTTCAGCTGACTACACACCAACCAAGTTCCTTGGATGGCGATATGGTCACCGAAGAAGCAACATAAGTTGATTTCGTCACTATAACGGAGGATGGGTCACCAGACGGCGACAATAAACTTAAAACAGCCTTAGATATCTTATTTCCCCGTTCTTCTTCGACTAATCTTCAGCATTTAAAACCATTGTATGTCATGGCCCATATTGAAGGCTACCCAATCTCCAAGATTTTCGTTGATTATGGAGCAACGGTCAACATCATGCCTATATCCATCATGAAAGCATTACGACGATCCACCGACGAACTCATTCCTTTCGGAATAACCATGAGTAGCTTTGTCGATGACAAGTCTCAGACCAAAGGGGTACTCCCTCTAGAGGTAAACATCGCAGGTCGCAATCACATGACCGCATTTTTTATCGTCGACTCCAAAACCAAATATAATGCTTTGCTCAGCAGGGATTGGATTCATCAAACGAATTGCATTCCTTCTTCTTTATATCAAGTTCTCATTTTTTGGGATGGTAAATCAGTTGTGGTCCACTCTGCCGACACTCAGCCGTTTGAAACCAACATGATTTAGGCCCGTTATTATGATGGCCGACCCGGATCTCAATCCAAAAAGCCATCGAGGTAGGTGCCGAGACTGTCCACCAGGATTCAGCGAGACTTGGTATGGCCAATTTACTGCCCACTACTGATGATTGACGTCAAAAGCGAGAGGCATCGGGCCGTGCTTTCATCCACAATGGAACGCCTACTGACCCATTAGTATGCTATTACCAAGCACCCGCATTCAGGCATCAACTTAATAGAATTTTTGGCCAAAGAAGATAACAGCCCGGTACAATCGTTGGATAAAGTTCAGGCTGCACCGGTCGAGTTCAACGACAACCGACCCCAAGTTAAGGATCTTCTAGAGGAAATAAATGTTGGAACGGCTGACGATCCTCGGTCGTTCTTTATCAGTGCGTTATTACCCCATGCCATGAAAGTTGAACTTCATCAATTGCTTCACGAGTTTAAAGATTGTTTTGCTTGGAGTTATCATGAAATGTCGGGTCTCGAACAGACCCTCGTCGAACATGAATTACGTATCAAACCTGGTTGCAAGCCTGTTCGACAACCTCCTCGTCGATTCTCAATCGAAGTACAACTCGGTATAAAAGATGAAATTGTTCAACTATTAAATGCCGGGTTTATCGAAACCGCTCGATACGTTAAGTGGTTGGCGAATATCGTACCCGTGCTCAAGAAAAATAGGGCCCTACGCATTTGCATTGATTTTTGGAATTTGAATATGGCAACATGATAGGATTAAAAGCACACCACAAAGTAGCACACAAATGTCCTATTGATTTTCCTTATTAACACTAAGATTTGTCAATTGTAGCATATGAAAATAAGGGTCTTTCCCGCAGAAGATTGTTTTATCTAACTACCTAAAATGTCACAAAAACTGGGTTGTTGTCCCTACTGACCAACCACCGAAAAATAATTATTAGACCGACTTATACATATCTAAAGTCTACGAAATTTTATATGAATATACTAGACACACAAAGATACATCACACAAATTTTTGGGATTTTTGGAGTTGATTTGCTATTTAAATTAAATCGAACAAAAATAGGATAGAAACAAATTTTAAGTAGTTCACAAATTAAGAAAAACGAGTTAGGGGAATTGCTATCCACCACCAAATAATCATGCAAACATGTTATGTTTCATTCAAATTCCTTTTATTTTTGGATGAAGATGCTCAAGTTGGCTCAATGTTAGAACTCAACCTATTACTCTTTCTTACGTAGTATGTTAAGAGAATGGCGTTTTCAACTTAACTTAGTCCCTAGCATGCAATCTAGAATGACGTGTTCATATATTTAACAAGTAGAAATCATTAAGAACGAAAAGAGTTTGAGTCATCACAAGGCATCGTAAGTACTAGCGTTGTCTTACTTATC
>VIEB01000018.1:1105875-1148810 GCA_006547085.1 Malus baccata
AGAGCTACACTCACACAAATTTTTGGGATTTTTGGAGTTGATTTGCTATTTAAATTAAATCGAACAAAAACAGGATAGAAACAAATTTTAAGTAGTTCACAAATTAAGAAAAACGAGTTAGGGGTATTGCTATCCACCACCAAATAATCATGCAAACATGTTATGTTTCATTCAAATTTCTTTTATTTCCGGATGAAGATGCTCAAGTTGGCTCAATGTTAGAACTCAACCTATTACTCTTTCTTACGTAGTATGTTAAGAGAATGGCGTTTTCAACTTAACTTAGTCCCTAGCATGCAATCTAGAATGGCGTGTTCATAGATTTAACAAGTAGAAATCATTAAGAACGAAAAGAGTTTGAGTCATCACAAGGCATCGTAAGTACTGGCGTTGTCTTACTTATCCTAGAAATTGGTTCACATGTTAATCGCAATTAACAAGTACTACTTTAGAACATATGTAGGTCCTCATTCGACAAGGGCAGGCACACACATACTCATAGCATTAGAATCCTATATATGCTTACTACGTATGCATCCATAGAAAACAAATAAAGAATTCATCAATGAGACAAGTAGTGAACCAAGTTTCATCCATTCATAAAAGTAATTCAACGAAATGTCATAACAAAATTGCAATCATATTCGGGGCTTCAAAACAGCCCCTAACTTCTAAAAAATTAGTTACACAAAGTTCTCAAAATAAACCAAAAGAAAGACATGAGTTTGAGAAGATAAAACCGAGAGAAAAGAATGCCAAGATTTCCTCCTTCCTTTCCTTCCTTTCTCAACGCAGCAGCCTTGCCTTTTTTCCTTCCTTTCCTTCCTTTTTTTTCTATCTTTTTTTCTCTAAAGAACTCCCTTTTTTTGCTGCTGCAACCTGCAGCCTTTATGCTCATGCATTCTGCCCCATTTTTGCTCCATATCTCACCCCACTAACAGCCATTTAGTGATGACAATAAGTGAGAGGAAATTGTAAAACAATTGTAACTCTTTGGGCAACCTTTATGCAATTCCTCCCACTTAATCCTCATCTTTAATTCCATTTCATCTGATATTTGAGGAGATGTCAGCTGGCTTATTCTTGGCTGCAAGTTTTATTGGATTTATTGTCATCAATGCAGTTACAAACTACTCAGCATCTTGGAAACCTTCTTCTACAAAAATGCTATTAACAATCCGCGAAATGCTCCAGAAAATAGACATCCGTAGCTTTCCAAGTATATAAGGCTCATTCTCTAATTCATTCTGAGCTGTTCGAAACTTGCTTCCAAAGTCAGCTGACCTGCACAGGCAGTTTTGACGAATTTGTTACTTAATATCCCACTTGTGCTATTTTTCTTTTCTTTGCTTGACAAATCCTAGAAAACATAAAAACAAAGTAAATAGCTCAAAAATATAAGGAACTAACTAAGAAAAGACAAGTGAATTTGATGTAAAATATATATAGCCATGCTAATGCAATTTCAAGTTTTGTTGAAAACACCACACGCAAACTAGTGATCTTCTCACATGACATACACTCAATCACACATATGTTTAGTTTAACGTGTTTCGCTCAAAGAATCAAATGTGAAAGATCTACCATAAGCTTGCATAAAGATCTCATCTCCACAATCATAATTGCAAAACTTAAATCAAGAGGACTTTTATTGGTTGTATTGAGGCTTAGGGAGAGGGTTATAGAAATGAAAGGATAGGTAAACACAAGTTCCAAGCTACATTGCAAGCAATACTCTTGTTGAGATTTATAAGAACTCAAGCTCTCCAACCATTCTACTAATACCTCCAACCACACCTCTAAACTGAAACTTAAAAAAAAAAAACTTTTATTTGCTTTGTATACAATTTTTCTTTTCTTTTTTTTTTTTTGAACCAAGTTTCGTACATAACTAAATACAAACATGAAATACCCCCACACTTATTCTTTTGCCAAACTCCTTCGAAGTACTTCACAAATATTTCTCATAAGACAATCTCACATTGCTCACTAGCTAGCTTGGAAAGGGTAAGGAAAAATGTTTAAGGTATAAGGGAAGACATATCTGGTGATAAGAAAAAAAAGGCTCAACATATACGGCTCAAATTAGCAATCTAATGATATCATTTTTCTTTAGGAAACATGCTTATTTGGGCCATGGTGATAAACCTAATGCCTCTATCATTTTCAAGTTCATGCAATCAATGACAAACATTTCAAAAGATCATTAAGCAAGTTCTAGAGATGTAATTCACATAAGTTCATCACACATGAAAGAATATGAGTGTATGAAAAATGCACACACTTTCAATAGGCTCAAAAACTCACATAGGTTGTATATGGTCACTATATTCACATGCGAAGTTTTAAGTCATACTTTAGTTTCACATCAACAAGGCTATGTGCATTTGGTTTTTCAAAGATGATTAAACATGTACAAGGCTAACAAGAGAATAAGGAATTTCACACAACACATGCTTACTAAATTCTTGATCACCGTGGTTCAAATTCAATCCAATTATATCATTGGGTCGGGAAACTAACAAAAATCTACTTCAAAACGATAAAGAAAATAAGACAATATTTTTTTGGATTTTCACATTTTAAATTTTCTTTTTTTTTGGTTTATTTTTTAGAGTAAACAAAACCAATTAAGAAAACAAAAAGCAACAACAAGGAAACAAATCAAACCAATTCTTAGTCAAAGGGATGAACATTTTCAATTTGGTCATTTTTTAGATCCTTACCCCCAAACCTAAACTGGACATTGTCCTCAATATCAAAAAATGAAAAAAAATAAATAAAAATAAAATAAATAATAATAAACAACATAAACATTTAGACTGAAAACTTCCCCAATTTACAGTGAAAGCAAGCGATGACCCCCAAACTTCAATTCTACAATCAACTCCAAGGGTAGACATAACCAAATATTCCTACAAAGAAACGAAATAATTCAGCTTAGCACGCAAGAAAATTCAGAAAAAGCAAACTAAAAATTGAAAATGACATAAAAAAAACAATGAATAGAAATATTGGGTTGCCTCCCAATAAGTGCTTGCTTTTACGTCCGCAGCCAAACGGTACCAAGAGTAATCATCCAAGGGGAGATGGTTCTTGGAGGGGTACAACCTCCACATCATGCTCCGCAAAAGACTCATAATATGGCTTGAGTCTATGCCCATTCACTTTGAACATGTTTCCAGTCTTTGAACTTTGGATTTCCACTGCACCATGAGGAAAAATATTAGTTATAACAAATGGACCAACCCATCGAGAACAAAGTTTACCTGGAAATAACCGAAGGCGATAATTAAATAGAAGAATTTTTTGTCCAATGGAAAAGCTCTTCCTTGATATCATCTTGTCATGAAATGCCTTTGATTTCTCCTTGTATATTCGACTAGACTCGTATGCATCATTCCGGATTTCGTCTAACTCATTCAATTGAAGCTTCCTCTGTTGTCCAGCAACACTCATGTCCATGTTGTAGGCTTTGATCGCCCAATAAACTTTGTGCTCTAACTCTACTGGAAGATGGCATGGTTTCCCATAAACTAACCGAAATGGGGACATTCCAATAGGAGTCTTATAAGCAGTCCTATAAGCCCACAATGCATCATTCAAGCGCATGCTCCAATCTTTCCTACTAGGACTCACAGTTTTCTCCAAAATTTGTTTCACCTCACGGTTTGATATTTCTGCTTGACCACTAGTTTGTGGATGATAAGGTGTAGACACCTTATGTGTGACATTGTACTTCCTAAGCAACGCTTCAAATGTTCGATTGCAAAAATGACTCCCTCCATCACTAATGATTGCTCTAGGTATTCCAAATCTTGCAAAGATGTTACTCTTAATAAAATCTGAAACAACTTTTGAATCATTAGTGTTGGTGGCTTTTGCTTCCACCCATTTAGAAACATAATCCACAGCCAATAAAATGTAAAGAAAACCATTTGAAGATGGAAAAAGGTCCCATGAAATCAATGCCCCACACATCAAAAATCTCAACAACCAAAATAGGGGTTTGTGGCATTTGATTTCTTGGGCCTAAGTTACCTGTTCGTTGACAACGATCACATGTTGCACAAAACTCGTACGCATCCTTAAACAAACTAGGCCAATAAAAACCACTCTCTAACACCTTCAGGGCCGTCCTCTTTGCTCCAAAATGGCCACCACATGCATAAGAATGACAAAAAGTTAGAATAGATTTAAACTCAGTTTCGGGGACACACCTTCTAATCAATTGATCAGTGCAATATTTCCACCAATAAGGATCATCCCACTCATAATATTTGGCGGTTTTGACAAGCTTATCTTTTTGAGCACGTGTAAAATCATCCTGAATCTTTTTGATTACCTTGTAATTGATAATATCTGCATACCAAGGATCAGTAATCTTAAATCAAAACAGTTGCTCATCCAGAAAACTTTCACGTAAAAGGATGAGATCTTCCTCTGTGTTTGAATGCACAAATCGGCTAAGATGATCTGCTACAACATTTTCACTCCCTTTCTTATCCTTGATCTCCAAGTCAAACTCTTGAAGCAAAAGTATCCATCAAATGAGTCGCGGTTTTGCATCTTTTTTTGTGAGTAAATACTTCAAAGCTGCATGGTCAGAAAACACAATAACTTTAGTCCCAATCAGATAAGATCTAAATTTTTCTAAAGCAAATACAACAGCTAGAAGCTCCTTCTCTGTTGTTGAATAATTCAACTATGCATCATTGAGTGTTCGAGATGCATAATAGATGACATGTGGCAATTTGTTGACACGCTGCCCTAGAACTGCACCAACAGCATAATCTGAAGAATCGCACATTAACTCAAAAGGTAAACTCCAATCTGGTGGCATGATCACAGGAGCCGTGGATAACAACTCCTTAAGCTTGTTGAATGCTACCACACACTCTTCATTCATATCAAATGTTACATCCCTTTAAAGTAAACGGCACAAGGGTCTAGAAATCATTGAGAAGTCTTTCATAAACCTACGGTAGAAACCTGCATGTCCAAGAAAAGAACGAACCTCCCTAACAGTAGTAGGGATGGGTAAAGAACTAACAAGTTCTACTTTAGATTTATCAACTTCAATTCCCTTTTCCGATATGATATGCCCTAGAACTAATCCATGCGAAACCATGAAATGGCATTTTTCCCGATTTAACACCAGATTAGTTTCTTGACAACGTTTTAAAACTAGGGACAGATTATGTAGACATGTATCAAAAGAATCACCATAAACTGAAAAATCATCCATGAACACTTCAATTATTTTTTCAATCATATCAGAAAAGATACTTACCATACACCTTTGAAATGTGGCGGAGGCGTTGCAAAGTCCAAACGGCATCCTTCGATATGCAAATGTGCCAAATGGACATGTGAAAGTCGTCTTTTCTTAATCCTCCGGAGCAACTGCAATCTGATTATATCCAGAATAGCCATCAAGAAAGCAATAATGAGAATGACCAGCTAACCTTTCTAACATTTGATCAATGAACGGAACTGGAAAATGATCCTTGCGTGTGGTGCTATTTATCTTCCGATAGTCTGTACAGACTCTCAAACTATTTTGCACACATGTAGGCACTAGCTCACTAGCTTCATTCTTAACAACTGTGACTCCGGATCGCTTCGGAACTACTTGCACAGGGCTTACCCACTTGCTGTCCGAGATAGGATATATGATGCCAACATCAAGAAGTTTGATAACCTCTTTCTTAACGACCTCCATCATGAGTGGGTTCAAACGGCGTTGAGCTTCCCTAGTTGGTTTTGCACCTTCCTCCAGCAGAATCCTATGCATACATGTAGCTGGATTTATACCTTTGATATCTACAATGCTCCAAGCTATGGCAGTTTTGTGATCCTTCAGTACCCGGAGCAGTTTCTCCCCCTTTTCTGCTGTGAGTTGTGATGATATGATAACCGGTAATGTTTCATCCTCTCCCAAAAATGCATACTTCAAATGTTCAGGGATCGGTTTAAGCTCCAATTTAGGTGCCTGAATCACAGAAGGAAGAGTTTTTTCGTTAGAAGTAGGAAGAGAAATAAAATAGGAAGAACACTTACCACGAATTGGTGAAAGAGACTCAAGAGAGGCCACTATTTGGATTAATTCTTCTTCAATGTGCTCTGAATAATTAAAATTTCCATGTGTAATGTTATGCACTAATGCCTTCTCTAAATTATCTTGTCACGCACCTTCATTAAAACAATCCTGCACAAAATAGTCAAACACATCAATAGACAAACAAGATTCTAATTCACTAGGACACCTCATAGCATTGAAGATTCTGAACTTGACGTTTTCCCCATCAATTTCCATGGTTAAGGTACCATCGTAGACATCAATCTTCGTACGTGCCGTTCTAAGGAATGGTCTTCCCAATATAAGAGGAAGTGCAGCAGGTATAGGGTCATGTTCCATCTCAAGAACAAAAAAATCAGCGGGAAAAATGAGCTCATTCACTTGCACAAGTACATCCTCCAATAGGCCTTTGGGATATCTATTTGAACGATCTGCCAACTGGATTACTACCTTTGTTTCCTTCAAGTCTCCAAGGTTCAATGACTCATACACTGAATATGGCATCAGATTAATGGATGCCCCCAAATCACACAATGCTCTCCCAAACTCTTTCCCTCCGATTACACATGGAATGGTAAAGCTACCGGCATCTTTCAACTTTGGTGGCATCTTTCTCTGCAAAACAGCTAATAATTCCTCGCTCAATGCCACAATTTCTTGATCATTGAATCTCCTCTTGTTCGTATAAAGCTCTTTAAGGAACTTTGCATACTTGGGAACTTGTTTTATGGCATCTAAAAAAGGTAAGTTCACTTGGACTTTCCGAAAAGTATCCAAGATTTCCTTATCAGTTTGCTCTTTCTTAGACTTCATAAACCTACGAGGAAAAGGAATAGGGACACATGAGTTAAATGAATTTTGAACTTCTTTACTTACCTTATCAGAATCTTTTTTGTTCAATTCTGTATCTTTAGGAGACTTTTCAGTTTCTGTTGAAGCCTCATCTTGCTCAAGATTCTTGGTTTGTAGCTCCCCTTGTTCAATTGTGTCTTTTCTAGTCCTCTTTTTCATCCTCGACTGCTCAAAAACTTCTTTTCCACTCCTTAAAGTCACAACATTCATTTGCTCCGCATTTGGATTCACCACGGTTTGGCTAGGCAACCTTCCTGGTTGGTGTTGTTGCCCCATCAAACTTGCTAACTGACTCATTTGGCGCTCAAGGTTTTCAATTGCTTTGTCTGTTTTCTGTTGATGAGATTGAGTAGAGTTAGCTAAAGAAGCAATTAAATCCTCAAGAGACTTACTTGGAGCTTGTTGTTGTTGAGGCTGAAATGGTTCATATGGCCACTGATAGAACTCTTCCGATGGCGGCAATTGTTCTTCTTTTTGTGAACCCTGCGTCAAAGAAATTAGTCCTTCAAGAATTTCATTATAATTCACGGGCATACTTTGATTTGATTGGAATTGTTGTGGGGGATGCTGTGGTGGCTGCATAGGTCTTGAATAGAACTCGTCTTGCTGCCAATATCCACCTTGTTGAAATTGTTGAGGTTCATCCCACATATAATCTGAATTACCTACTGTATTAAAAGGTGCTCTGAAATTTGATGATTAGGACAAGATGCAACCAAATGTGTGAATCGCTCATAGTAATCTCCAAAGGGCTCTCCATGTTGTTTTCGGATTGCACATATGTCCTTCCTTATGCTTGCAGCTTTTGTGGCCGGAAAATATTGCTCCAAAAATGCTTGCTTCACCTGGTTCCATGTGTTCATTGATCCCGGAGGTAAATTGTAAAGCCACTCATTTGCCTTGGCTTCTAATGTAAATGGGAACGCCCTCAACTTGACTTGCTCCTCATCCACATTTGCTGGTCTCATTCCCGAGCATACCATGTGAAACTCCATGAAATGCTTGTTGGCATCCTCTGTTGAGAAGCCATGGAACTTAGGCAAGTAGTGAAATCCTCCGTCTGCATTTGGATAGGTGATGCACAATGGTTGTTGATCCGTATTCGGCGTTGCCAACTCCCTCAAAGTACGGTTATCAGCCATGCCTTCTTGTGGTTCTTCCACCTCTTCAGAACTCAAATGTAGTGGAGAAGATGGTGGTAAGGACACCGATGCACGCTTCGGCTTGATTTTTCCCTGAAGCTTTCGAAGTGTTCATTCAAGCTCAGGATCATACGAAGCTAGATCAATGCTCTTGTACCTTCTAGTATGCATATACTACGAAGAGTACCTGAAATAAAAACAAAAACAAAAACACTAATGAGACAAGAAAACAACAGAAAAATAAGTAATTAAAAATAACAATCCCCGGCGACACAGCGCCAAAAATTTGTAGGATTAAAAGCACACCACAAAGTAGCACACAAATGTCCTATTGATTTTCCTTATTAACATTAAGATTTGTCAATTGTAGCATATGAAAATAAGGGTCTTTCCCGCAGAAGATTGTTTTATCTAACTACCTAAAATGTCACAAAAACTGGGTTGTTGTCCCTACTGACCAGCCACCGAAAAATAATTATTAGACCGACTTATACATATCTAAAGTCTACGAAATTTTATATGAATATACTAGACACACAAAGCTACACTCACACAAATTTTTGGGATTTTTGGAGTTGGTTTGCTATTTAAATTAAATCGAACAAAAACAGGATAGAAACAAATTTTAAGTAGTTCACAAATTAAGAAAAACAAGTTAGGGGTATTGCTATCCACCACCAAATAATCATGCAAACATGTTATGTTTCATTCAAATTTCTTTTATTTCCGGATGAAGATGCTCAAGTTGGCTCAATGTTAGAACTCAACCTATTACTCTTTCTTACGTAGTATGTTAAGAGAATGGCGTTTTCAACTTAACTTAGTCCCTAGCATGCAATCTAGAATGGCGTGTTCATAGATTTAACAAGTAGAAATCATTAAGAACGAAAAGAGTTTGAGTCATCACAAGGCATCGTAAGTACTGGCGTTGTCTTACTTATCCTAGAAATTGGTTCACATGTTAATCGCAATTAACAAGTACTACTTTAGAGCATATGTAGGTCCTCATTCGACAAGGGCAGGAACACACATACTCATAGCATTAGAATCCTATATATGCTTACTACGTATGCATCCATAGAAAACAAATAAAGAATTCATCAATGAGACAAGTAGTGAACCAAGTTTCATCCATTCATAAAAGTAATTCAACGAAATGTCATAACAAAATTGCAATCATATTTGGGGCTTCAAAACAGCCCCTAACTTCTAAAAAATTAGTTACACATAGTTCTCAAAATAAACCAAAAGAAAGACATGAGTTTGAGAAGATAAAACCGAGAGAAGAGAATGCCAAGATTTACTCTTTCCTTTCCTTCCTTTCTCAACGCAGCAGCCTTGCCTTTTTTCCTTCCTTTCCTTCCTTTTTTTTCTATCTTTTTTTCTCTAAAGAACTCCCTTTTTTTGCTGCTACAACCTGCAGCCTTTATGTCCATGCTTGCTGCCCCATTTCTGCTCCATAACTCACCCCACTAACAGCCATTTAGTGATGACAATAAGTGAGAGGAAATTGTAAAACAATTGTAACTCTTTGGGCAACCTTTATGCCAATTACTCCCACTTAATCCTCATCTTTAATTCCATTTCATCTGATATTTGAGGAGATGTCAGTTGGCTTATTCTTGGCTGCAAGTTTTATTGGATTTATTGCGTTCAATGCAGTTACAAACTGCTCAGCATCTTGGAAACCGTTCAGTGTTAAAACGGCCATAACGTCTTCTACAAAAATGCTATTAACAATCCGCGAAATGCCCCAGAAAATAGACATCCGTAGCTTTCCAAGCATATAAGGCTCATTCTCTAATTCATTCTGAGATGTTCGAAATTTGTTCCAAAGTCAGCTGACCTGCACAGGCAGTTTTGACGAATTTGTTACTTAATATCCCACTTGTGCTATTTTTCTTTTCCTTGCTTGAAAAATCCTAGAAAACACAAAAACAAAGTAAATAGCTCAAAAATATAAGGAACTAACTAAGAAAAGACAAGTGAATTTGATGTAAATTATATATAAATATGAGCTTATCACAACACCCAAGGATGCATATCCCATGCCAATTTCAGATTTGCTAATCGACGCCTCGGCTAATCATGACATGTTGTCATTCATGGATGGACATGCCAGTTATAACTAGATATTTATTACCGAGGCCGATGTTCATAAAACTACTTTCCGCTGCCCGGGGGCACTCGGAACCTACGAGTGGGTAGTCATGCCATTCGGTCTAAAAAACGCTGGTGCTACATACCAACGCGCGATGAATACCATTTTTCATGACCTAATCGGCACTGCCATAGAAGTGTATATTGATGACGTCATGGTCAAATCAAAAAGTCGCCCAATGCATATAGATCTTCGGCAAGCTTTCCTTCGCATGTGACAACACAACCTTAAGATGAACCCGGCCAAATGCACCTTTAGTGTGTCGGCCAGCAATTTCTTAAGTTTTCTTGTCCACCATCGCGACATCAAGGTCGACGAGAACAAAGCTTGCGCGATTATTGTCGCCCCACCACCGACGACCAAAAAACAACTCCAGTCCTTGATCGAGAAAATAAATTTGCTTCGCTCGCCGATTCATAGCTAATTCCACCGGTAAAATGACGGCATTCTCTACATTATTGAAACTTAAGGACTCAGACAAGTTTTAGTGGCGTGAAGAACATCAAATGGCTTTCACACAAATCAAAGTTACTCTCGCAACTCCACCCGTCCTTGTACCACCCCAACGTGATAAACCCCTTAAGCTTTACATTTTCGCAGCCGAAGAATCCATCAGTTGCCTCCTTGCGCAAGATACTGACACTGGGCGAGAACAAGCTATTTTCTATCTCAGCCGACACCTCAATCCTCCAGAAATCAATTATTCACCAGTTGATAAGCTTTGCTTGGCTTTGTTCTTCACCGCATCAAAACTCCGACATTATATGCTCCCATCCGTTACGCAAGTCATCGCCTAAACAGATGTTATTCGATATATGCTTACTCGGCCAAAAGTCAAAGGCCGAATCGGGAAATGGACACTAGCACTATCAGAGTTTAGTTTGCAGTACATCCCACAAAAAGCCATCAAAGGACAAGCGTTTACCGATTTCTTAGCCCACCACCTTTCTCCATATGGGTTCGGGGGCACCGATGTTGAAATCAGCATGGTTGAAACACGTGACAATTATTGGACGATGTATTTCCATGGTTCCAGTACGTCAACATCGACCGGTGTAGGAATCATACTCCAGTCACCACACCGACACCGTTGGTTCTTTTCCCTCAAGTTGGATTTTGATTGCACCAACAATCAGGCCGAGTACGAAGCCCTTGTCATCGGCCTTAGCGTACTTCATGATTTACACATTGCTCGCGCCCTCATCTTCGGTGATTCGGAGCTTGTGATTAACCAACTTAATGGAACTTTTTGGTGCACGAGTTGTACTCTAGCACCCTATCACATGGTGGCTAGTTACTTGGCTGAGTCATTCGACGGTATCACGTTCAATCATATTTCCCGTGGACAGAACATTGTCGCAGAAGAACTCGCTCAGATAGCTTCCAGAGCACAACTCCTGGAGGGCAATAGTGGACCAATGATACTTGTTTTACGTCAATTGTGTCCAACTTTGGTTAATCAACAAATCCTTCAGCGAGACCAAGTCATCCATACATGAGTAATGTCCTTACCTTCGTTATTGGAACGGGAGGATCCTATAGATGTTTGCGTGGTCGAGACGCTACCAAACGACTGGAGAAGGCCAATTATGCAATACCTTGATAATCTCATAGGTAAACACGACAGAAAGACAAAGGTCCATGCCACAAACTATGTCTCATACCAGAATGAGTTGTATCGAAAAGGCGAGGACGGTTTATTACTATTATGCCTCAACCCGTAAGAAGTCGCTCAAGCAATCACAGAAGTACATGAAGGAATTTGTGGAGCCCATCAATCAGGACGCAAGATGCGTTGGTTACTTCGCCGCCGCAGTTACATTTAACCAAGCATATTGAAAGATTGTATTGAGTATGCACAAAGATGCATCCAGTGTCAAATTCATGGACCCATCCAAAGGGCCCTGGCAGAATTACTTCATTCGGTCACTAAACCTTGGTCGTTCAAAGGATGGGCAATGGACGTGATTGGCAAAATCACACCATCCTCTTGAGCAGCAAAACATGCATGGATACTTGTGGCAAAGGATTATTTCACTAAGTGGATCGAAGCAAAATCATACGCCGAATTAACATCTAATCAGGTTTGCGATTTTCTGGAGGAACATATTGTGACCAGGTTCGGCATACCAGAAACGATCATAACTGATAATGGCACAATTTTCATAGCCAAAAGGTTCAAAGAGTACATGGCGAGCTTAAAAATTCAGCTTGAGCAGTCCACACCATACTATCCACAAGCGAATGGACAAGCCGAAGCAAGTAATAAGGTTTTGATCGGTATTCTCGAAAAAATGATAAAAGAAAGACCTGGCATGCGGCATTTAAAATTGAATGAAGTCTTATGGGCATACCGAACCTCACCTCGGTTGGCAACAGAACCACCTCATATGCGTTAACCTATGGACATGATGCAGTGTTACCAGTCGAACTAAGTGTAAATTCTTTACGCGTGAATGAGCAGAGTAGCTTGTCCAACGCCAAATACAACCAGGCCATATTACAAGAGTTAGAAGATTTGGAAGGAGATCAGGTTGACGCTTACAATCTTCTAGTGGCACAAAAGAAAATTGTCGAGTGAGCTTATAATTAAAGAGTCAAACAAAAAACGTTCGGCAAAGGAGAATTAGTTTGGCAAACTGTATTACCCGTGGGAATTAAAGACCCCAGGTTCGATAAATGGGCATCGAATTGGGAAAGACTGTTTGTCGTCCATAAAGTTCTTGGTAAGGGGCATACCATCTTAGAGATCGAACCGGTATTATTCATTAATAAGATGGTTTACAATCAAATTATTCTAAGGTGATGAAGGAAGAAGAGTTCCAAGAAGTGCTTTCAGCTCCAGCCACCTTACTTCGCCCATTATGACATCGGTCTGCCTGTTCTTCTTGTCCAACTTCAGCTGCTCGACTCGCTTCGTGTTCGCTACAAATTCGGTTAGACAAGATTTCCCACCCGACTCAAAGTCCATCGCAAGCTCAAAAGCAAGGGTCAACCTTCGTTTTGCCAGTTCAGCCATTTACCGGTCGAGGTCGACGAAGGATTCCCCTTTCATCTTTAAGGCATCTATCTTCGGATGAAGAGTTTCCTGAACGGCCAGTGCAGTTTTCAAGTCATCATCAGCCCGAAGAGCATTCTAGAGAATACTGAAGGATTCCTGAACTCGCTTCAAGGTGGACGACGCCTGAACGACAGCCTCGGTGCTCATTTGACCATCTGCTCCAAGATCGTTTAGGCATGCACCTAACAAATCGAGCCCTTTGCGCTCAAGGACTTATGACACCAAGAAAGATAAAACTTTTTCTAGCCGAACCAGAGCAGCTAAATCGACAGGTGCAGTCGTAGCGGCCGAATGAGCAGCCGCGCCAGAAGTGCTTGACAATAGAGCATTAAATTCGACTTCCCATGAAGGCTATGCATAAAAATTATTTTAAGTACAAGGAAATTATGAAAGGATATAGCAAGAAGGTTTTTGTTTTAAACCTGCTGAGATGAGACTTCGACCATATCTTTGGGTTCGTTGCTCGAACCTAAAGAACTTAATGGCCGAACCTAGTGCCTTAGACTGCTTCTTAGTTCACGCGGCCGATGGAGGTTATCTACGTTCGATGGCCACTGAGACGGCCAAGAAATATAGATAACACCCTTCAGCGCGTAGAATGTTTGATGAAAAGAATGGGTAGGCACCTAACATTCAATATCTTCCTGGTTTAGAGATCTAAGGCAGAAAAGTAACCAAAGAAAGGCGGTAAGGGTACTTACGAAGGTCGAATTGGCATCTTGGGGAGGAATGTTGAGGCCCTGGTCCTGCGAATGAACGGGTGTTTTCGTCGTCGCTTCTGGCTCGACGGCATGACGTTTGCCTTGGTCAGCCGCAAAATGACCGACTTGGACAACCGCCTCTGACGTAGGGGAAGGCGGATCGCGTGGTTGAAGGCGACTCGTCAGTGGAATCTCATCGCTCTCGTCGCTCTCTTCTAGAACGACTGTCGTGTGTTTTGGATTTACGGGAAGATTTTGCTCAGCCAAAGGGGCCGCCCCTTCCAAGACAAGCGCAGCAGCTGGCTTGAAGTTGCAGACGCCTCGACCAATGAAGCAACAACTGGTCCAAAGACTTAAGAAACAGGCCGTACATGGGCCATTTCTTTGGCCGGTACTGGCTGTTTCTATGTCGAAGCTTAAACGACAGGGGTAAAAAGGGAAACACTAGGAGTCGTCACCCCTGTAGTGTGACTGGAGATAACATGAATCTCCCGTTCTCCTTTCCTCGCCAGCTTCTTGATGCGTTTTACGGGTTGAGGGGGTTCGAAAGCCATCTCGGCCTCTTGACGAGGCCGTTTGCTCAACAAGGCCTGTGTAGTAGGCTTAGCCCTTTTGGAGATGGTCGATTATTTCCCAGCCGTAGCCACAGTGACCACTTCTGCCTTTTTCAGTGACCGACCACCTGAGAAAACAAGAGCAAATTTGTAGAGTTCAAAGTCGAAGGAAAAGGTAGAAATAGACCGTTACCTTGCGATTGGGGGGCAGAAGCCTTATTGGGTCGACCGCCGAAGATCTTGTTCAGGACGTCTTCGACCTGAGCACCAAAAACGTTTTGGGTATACTCTTCCCACCAATCACCGAAAGTGTCAGTGCTAAGAGATTCTGGAACGGTTGGTCGAAGGCGGAATTTTTGGCACCGTTCTTGAAACTCCTTCTTGCATCATTGCACTCCTTGTCTGAAGAGCCAGATAGGCGTCCTCGGCTCAACTAGGAGCGAGAAGTAAGAAGAAGCACCGGGCAACCCTGGAGATAGCCGAGTTACCGAGCAGTGAATTGGGGGTGATATACTTCCCAACTTGCTTGGTACGCATCACACCCAAGAGGAAGGTCACAGGTAAGCACAAACCACCTCCAGGACTGCCCGAGATCAGCATCATCATCTGCACTCCATGCTGATGTAGGAAGTTTGATCGATAAAGGATATTCTCGACGACGACAGATCAAGAATTCATCGTTGGAAAATGCATCAAGGCCGAAGAAGTATCTGAACACGTCTTCAACTTGGTGAGGAAGTACTGGTCGAGAATCCACCTGAAGGCCGAGCGCTTCAGTAGGCCAGAAGCTGGCAAACTCTGGCCGAAGGGTGACAAAATAGACCTGCAGCCAGAGTTGGAATACCTAAAGGGGGCCATTCTGGTGTAGGCCGATCTTCTGAAGGGTCATCTCCACCAAACAGCGCAAGAGATAGGCAAGAATGGCTGGACTAAGCGCCAGGGTGTGACTGCTAGCTAGGGTTTCGGCCACAGGCATGTTCTCGACCAAACATTTGTTGGACTTGGTACAACAAATAAATTTTTTATACCATTAGAAGAGAAAGGTTTCGTGTTCCCCCTGCCGTAGGTTCTCATCCCCCCGGCCGGCAAAGTGGAGGTAGAAAGTGTTGTAGTTGAGGAAGTTCTTATAAAGTTTCTGAACTTCCTCCTTTGAGGGTTCTTGGCCCTCTCCGCTCAGCGTCTCGATGGCCCGATCGTTGAAAAGTGCCTTCAGGTCGATGGTCAATAGGTACCCGGAGAGGGTAGCGTCAACCGGGATGCCAAAATGGGAAGTCCCTAGGATCGCGGTAATGTCGAGGATAGTAGGACCCATGGGGCCAAGAGGAATGATTATAGTGTTGGTGGCTGAGCACTAAAGTCTTGAGGCTGCCATAAAAAGCTTCTTGTCCACGACGAGCTCCATAAACGAAAGACGGATGGCATCATAAATGCCAAGCGATTTCCATTGCTCGCTGAAGATCTTTTCCATCCGAGCAAGCCAGGCTGCCCAGGTCGCAGTGGTCGAGGGCCAGGAGCCTTGGGGTTTTGCCAAATCCTACCTTGACTATTCAAACCCTAACAGTAGGGGTGTTAGGCATTGATCCTTGAAGAGCTCGGTAATGGCTGGTGGCACTACATCCTTGAAAAGTGGACCAAGGATTTGGTGGGGGGTGCTCATATCGCTCTCAAAGCGCAGAGTCTTAATTGAGTGCTAATCGATGATGGTCCTACATTTGTCGCATTCCTTAAAGAGCTTGGAAATGAAGGAGGCCATTGGAAATGGTTTCGAAGGGTTTCTGGGAGAAAGTCAGGGGGTTTCTTTTAATTTTGAGCAAGTGAGAGTTAGGAAAATTTGAAAGCGTAAAGAATGAATGATAGAGGTCGGGTATTTATAGACTCGTGGAATGAAAGACCAAACGGGGAGAGTGATCGGGAAGATCGCTACTAATGATGAAGTGATGGAGAATATTAACAGACTCTAGAGCAAGATTCAAAAAACTCGCAAATTAAGGGGTCATGATGATATCATGACGGTGTCTTTTTATGAAGAAATGACATTTTGGTGTCCGCACGATCTCGAGGGTACCAAAAAATTCACAAATCAAGATTGCATGATGGCATGCGGTGACAGGTATATTGATTTGAAGATGTTTAGACATCTGCACGTCTTAAGGAATTCAAAAATCTCGTGAATCAATGAGGTAATGATGAAAGGACACTCCAAGTCATGCTGAGAAGAGGACACCCTACGAGATATCTGACGAGATCAAGATCATGTAATCGTGCTTCATAAATGCTCCTACGAAGAAGGAGCATGGTGTTGCTTCTTCAAGGTCAGGCCTTGGCCAGAGACTTCAGGTCGAAAAAGTCCTAAAAAACAAAGGGGCAATGTTTGGGCCCAAAATATTGGTTTAGGCCGAGATGGATTCTCGGCCCGGAAGACCTTACGGAAAGATTACCGTGGACCGTTTAGTTCACGAGCTTCCTAACCTAGGTTGGTCAAGTCATGCTGATACGAGTAATTGAATCTTAGTGCAATAAGGAGTCTCGGCAAGATATGGATAGAAGTGAATCCGGCTTGATAAAGGACTGGGTTTAAAGTCATAGTGAAAATAGGACTGGTCGAGATGGTATTTGATTAGAAGAAGAAATTCTAATCCGAGTGGGGTTTTAAATTGATTCAAAAAGTACTTGGTGCTATAAATAGAGGAGGCTGTGCATCGTTCAAAGCCCCTCCAATTCAACACACAACTTCCCTGTGCAAATTCTCTCAACAACCTTGAGATTTTTTCCTTTTCTTTTTTCGCCAACACACCTTCAGTTTGGATAAACAGCATTGTGAAGGCAACCGGTGATATCTTCAATCGGCATAGATAGCACTGTCACCGTAGAACCAGCCAATCTCACAACATCTTCAGTCGGCATAGATAGCACTGCGTCGAGGGTGACTGGTTATCTATCCAAGTCTCGGTCGAGAAGGATTTCTGAATCCTTATTGGTCGAGGTCATTTCATTAGCCTTCTCAATGAAGTGAGGTGTTACAGTTTATTAGGCTCGGCACATTGCACGCCGAGTTGGTTTATGATTGGATACTCTCAAGTGGGATTCAGAGTTTGGCATTCCTACGGTCGAACCACGTTTATTGTTAAGACATTTATCCGCTTCGAGTATTTGTGCCCTTACACCTTGGTGTCTATTCGACGTGAGTTTACTCTGACGAATACCATCACTGTGATCGAATCCGACGACGACGACGATTTGTGAACTTCATAAGAATAGTAGCCTTGTCTTCAAGTTCGAGAACCCAAGAGGCCGAGACATGTTCCTTCCTCGGTCGCAATCACAAGAGGCAAAAGTTGGTTGCGCACCCAACGCAACATTAACATAGGCTTACTCAACCGAAGGACGTAGTTAGCTCATAGATTACTCGGCCTGCGCGCCACGTAGGCTTGGTAGTTTTTAGGGTCAACAGTATCATACTTGACCAATCCCGAAACTACTAAACACTGGTCAACATTATACCGTCAAGGACCTAGAAAAGTTTCCCTCCAACCAGGAAGCCAATCACAGAGCGATACATGTCGACATTAGAAGCCAATCATAGCGTGACGCGTGTCAACACCAGAAGCCAATCACAACAGGACATGTGTCAATGTCAAAACAAAGCTAGAAACTCTCTTTTATAAAAGGAGATCATTCTCCCACAATATTTCCTAATGTCATTTGTACTAAATCATTCACAAGTACTCACTAAATGAGAGCTTGAACCTATGTACATGTGTAAACCCTTCATAATTAATGAGAACTCCTCTACTCCGTGGACGTAGCCAATCTGGGTGAACCATGTACATCTTGTGTTTGTTTCCCTGTCTTTATCCATTTGCATACTTATCCACACTAGTGACCGAAGCAATCTAGTTAAGGTCACAAACTTGACACATTCTGTTGTACCAAAGTTGCTCTGCTCTCCAAACCTGAGGTTGGTGACTTTCTCATTATCTATCTGTCGGTATCGGCTTCAGCAGTAAATTCCATTCTCATTCGAAATGATGGTAATGTCAAACGGCCTGTCTATTACGCTAGCAAGGCCTTACAAGATGCGAAGGCACGATACTCCAACATTGAGAAATTGGCTCTAGCATTGGTCATGTCTGCTCGAAAACTTCGCCCTTACTTCCAAGCACAATCCATCATCGTGCTTACCAATCATCCTCTTCGACAGATACTCCAAAGTCTTGACATTTTCGAGTGAATAATCAAATAGGCGATAGCATTGGGTGAGTTTGACATCTCCTACCAACCAAAGCCAGTTGAGAAGGGCCAAGCAGTGGCAGACTTCATCACCGACTTCACATATCCTGTTGACATTGTTTCTACGCCTAAAGAAGTGGTTTCATTACCCTCGGAAGTTCAGAAAATATAACCAACAACCCCAGCATGGAGTCTATATGTTGATGGTTCGTCCAACCAACAGGGTTATGGAGCAGGACTAGTCCTTACGACCCCTGACAAAGTGGTGATAGAGTATGCTCTTCGTTTCAAATTCAAGGCGTCGAACAATGAGGCCGAATATGAAGCCCTCCTAGTAGGCTTACGTTTGGCCAAACACCTTGGGGTTAAAGAATTGATATCTTCAGTGACTCCCAATTGGTGGTTAACCAGGTCACAAACAACTTTGACGCTAAGGATAGCTTCATGACAGCATATTTGGCACAAACACAATTGTTGCTCAAGCACTTCCACTACCATATCACCCAAATTCCTCAACTAGCAAACAGTCATGCAAATGCTTTGGCTCTCCTCGCCTCGACGGTGGAAGACAAGATTGGAAGAAAAATGCAGGTCTAATTGTTGGCAACACCAAGCACCATGGCTGCGGAAGTGTGCAACTTACAACAAGGGGATAGTTGGATTACCCCGATTTATAGATTCCTTGCTCATGGCACCCTTCCAAATGACAAAGTCGAAGCTAAGCAGATTCGATACAAGGCTACCCGTTACTTGATCATTAATGACCAACTCTACAAGCGAGGTTTTAACCTACCATACCTAAGATGCCTTACGCCCGCAGAGGCGGAAATTGTCCTTTGGGAAATACATGAAGGAGTCTGCGGAGATCATGCTAGATCTGATCCCTAACACACAAGGCTTTTCACCAAGGATATTACTGGACAACACTCCACCAAGATACCATCAGAATATCCCGCTAATGTGATAAATGTCAACGCTACGCAACTATTCCTCACTCCCTTCCCGAGCTATTCACTCCTATGATTAGCCCTTGGCCTTTCACCCAATGGGGACTTGATTTGATCGGCCCAATGCCTGCAGGGAAAGGCAAGGTCCACTATGCAATCGTTGCAGTTGACTACTTCACAAAGTGGGCCGAAGTAGAACCCTTGGCAACCATTACTAAGGCAAAAATAGAAAACTTCGTATAGAAGAACATCCTTTGCAAATTTGGCATTCCCAATGCGATAGTCACTAACAACAGGCGACAGTTCGACAACAATACGTTCAGGATGTTCTACTGTAAGTTCAACATCGACTTCTGTTTTACCTCCTCAACTCATCCTTAATCTAATGCACAAGTCAAAACCATCAACAAAATAATCAAACGAACTTTGAAAACCAGCTTGGACAAGGCTAAAGGTTGTTGGCCAGAATTTATACCCCAAGTTCTTCGATCATACTGCACTTCGTATCGGACATCAACAGGAGAATCCTCATTCTCACTTGTTTTTGGTAGAGAGGCATTTGTCCCAGTTGAGCTTGAGCAAGCAACGTTCCGAGTCCATAACTACGTGCAAAGCAAAAATGACAAACAACTTACCCTCAACTTAGATCTAGTCGAGGAACACAGAAACCAGGCTTACTTGATGCATGTCGCCTACAAGCAGCGCATCTCCAACTACTATGACTCAAGGGTCAAACCTCGTTCTTTCAAAGTCGAGGACTAGGTATTGAAGAAAAGATTACTCTGTGACAAAGTCCTGAGTGAAGGAACACTTAGTCCAAACTGGGATGGATCGTTTGAAGTTGTTGGCATCAGTCGCCCTGGCTCCTACAAGCTTAGAAGCTCTGATGGCAAGACCTTTGGCCATCCATGGAACGCTGATCACTTGAAGTACTATTACAAGTAAACTCACATTGTACAAGTGTTAAGCTTCAGCCATTGGGCATCCTATGTAACGAATACCATTTGGCATGAATTCAATAAAGATGTGATTTAGACAACTCGGTCCTAATCCCCTTACATTCCTAGCAATGAAACACTCGGTTTCAAAGCTTCAACATGAATGCTCCCAGCAGGAAATAAAGTCTAAGTATATGTCAACAAGACTATACAAATAAACGAATAGCTCCACAGTATATTCGTTCAATCTGACCCAAGTTATGGCTTATATCCAAACAAAGGATTTGCTCAAACATAGCCAGGCATTCATCAATGATAGTGCAAATACTTGGTAATTAACATCAAACTATACGGCGCAAAGTCATAAGCATCCATAAATAAAAAGCTTTCAGGCTTACAACATGGCACATGCCATACAAACAACAAACTAATACATCCAAAGTACGTGGCTCGTGCCACACAAACAACAAATTAGTACATCCAAAGTACATGGCACATGCCACACAAACAACAAACTCATACATCCAGAGTACATGCAGAAAAAGAGGGCACTACGAGTCATCCTCATCTGAGGCCGAACCCCTAAAAATATCACTCTGTGTTTCAACCCCATCACCATCACCACCTTTCTCAGCATCTCCAAGACCATACTCACTCTCTTGAGACTGCTCACTGATACTAACCTCATTATCAGAGTCATCATCACTACTAGGATCAACAGCGAGGACGAAAGCTTCACCTTTTTATTGGTACTCATCCATCTCATCACGGTACTTTCAGATAATACTTTCATTGTCGTAACGCTCAAGGACAGCCATCCATTTCCTTTTCTCAAAATTAGCTGCCCGGATGCAGTGAGGTCTAAAAGCATAGTGAAAGGCTTGGGAACCTAAGAACTCCTGCACAGCAGTATCCCTTTCAATTAGGATACTCCTCTTCAGCCCATAAACCTCAACCAAGGCACTATCCAACTCCCTTTTAACCTTGGAAACCTCAATGATGGTTGTCTCCAACTGTTCCTTAGTCACTTCCAATTGTTTCTTGAGCTTCACGTTCTCACCATTCCACCTCTTCAAACTCTTAAAGTTTTCATCCTTAAGGTAGATAGCATCAGCCAAAGCTTTGCTCATTTTTCTTGTGTCATTCACAAGCTACTTATTCTCTTTAAACTTTGCCCTGTACCGCTCGACCTCTAGTAATCTGTCATCGTACTCGGTCATGACCTACATGACAAGATGATCGTCATTACCAGGAAAAAGAGGGGAGAAAGCAAAGAAATGACAGAGTAACACTTACATAAGAAGATAGCCTCATCATCCGGTCACGATCTGATTCATTCTCATCTAGCAGCTTGCCAAGCTCATCAACAGTGGATCGACGTCCTGCCAGGTAATTATTGACATACCTAAAACTACTTGGCTGCATGGCAACTTTCAAGTCCTTCCAATGAATGCTGCCAACCTCTTCCTTGTATTTTCTCTTACGGCTAGAGCTAGGGCCACCTTCTTGGTCAGTAGACTCCATTGTTGGAGGAAATATGGGATTGATAGTAGGAAGAGAAGGCAACAGTCGTCTCACCTCCCCTGCAACTATGGTAGCAGCACACCCGATGGCCTCAACTTCAGCCTTCTTTGAGGCAGTATTCTTGAGGGCCTCATCTTGCGACTTAGGTTTAGGGGTTGGCCTCACCAGGTGCTTACGAGCTTTCTTGTGAAACAAAATGTCGTTTACGGGAACTAACATGAGTGTTTTCCCTTTCTTGGCGCCAGTCTCCCCTTTCTTGCCCACTTTCTCCATGAACAAGAAAATCAAAGTAAGGAATGCAACTTTGTAAAAGAAAGAGGGGGCGAAATCAAATACATAACTTACTTGCTCGTCTCTAGCACTCCAACACTAGGGGCTGGAAACCGTACTTTCCAAATAAGGGTCGTAGCTTGCCCAAATGTCTATCCTCTTTGGGCACCCTCAACACCTTCTCTACATCAGCTAGCTCCCATCCGGACAGCTTGATGGTCCCTTGCGTCACTGCACGAAGAAAAATGTTAGAAGCAAAAGAAAATCACAACAAATAACAAATAATGCAAACAAGCGATACATTACAACCTATAGTCTGGAAGTGAGTAGGAATATGTCACTCAGGCATGACACCTTTAGCATACTCCAAATCATTATAAAGAAAGTACCAATAATTTTTCCAAGTGCAGTACACCTTTTTCTTACCAAAGACAATACGCTCTCTCTCACTCCGACATGCATACTCGGCATACCCAGTGCATGCTTTCACCGGGCGCATTTTATAGCAGTAACGCCACTAATGAAAGGAAGATCCATCCAAATAATATAAAACCAAATAAAGGTATCCCAAAAACCAGGGTAGAGTTGCCCAGGCGCATATCCAATGAAAGACAGCATCCGTTGCAACCACGGGTGCAAAGGCAGCTTCACCCCTAAAGTCAATAATATCTGGGCATAGAACATAACATGACCCTTAGGCGGTTTAGAGGACAATTCTTCATGATGCATCAAACGCATCCCTACACTACGGGGGATACTACATGACTGCCTTAGGGCCTCAAGCTGCTTTTCGCTATCTAACAAGTTTTGCACTAAATGGTCTGCTGTGAACTCAAAGCGAAATATAGGTATGGCATCACAAACAACCCTCTCACCCACTGACATGAATGAGGAAAAACCAATATTGGCTAAGGCTTAACAATTACGAAGATCACCCAATCTCGAATTTTTTGTACAAGACTCCAACAAAGGCCCTGAAGAATCCAACATTGCAAGCTCAAACCTAGAGTAAGAGTTAGGGGAGCCCTCATCACTAGGACTTCCAAACTCTAACATCTACAACAAACAAAAACAAACTCTATCACCACATGAAAGATCGAAACATAAGGAAGTCCTTAGAGCATGGAGAAAAGTTCAATCCGTTCATTATGTTCTCAACCAAATACATGAACACTCAAACAATTCAACAAGAATGAAAGCATGCGATCTAGTGGAGAAGACTACCAACTTGAAGATAGTGCAAAGCAATGCCAAAATCCCTCTCAACTATAAGAGCACTCTGTCTCCAAAAATCACTACAAAATGAGCAAATGAAGACAATGAAAATAGTGGTAACTTATTATTCTTATAGGGTTCAACATGGCCAAAGAAATTCAAAATTCAAAATTCAAACCATGAGAAAACCCCACATGGAAAGTCTTCAAACTTCCACACAAGCTAGGGAGTTTTCAAATTTCAAACTTGCAGCACCCCTTCTCCCCCTTAAAAAAAATGGAGGGGGGAGGAGGTGAAACACATTAGCTTCATCAAAGAAGTTCAACCATAATTCTCAAAAGCTTCACACACTCTTGATCAAGACAGTGTGAAGCACAACCAATTTATGGTGCCAACAAGAGCTTCATCAATAGAGGGCAACCACAATTCTCAAAAGCTTCACACACTCTTGATCAAGACGGTGTGAAGCAAAACCAATTTATGGTGCCAACAAAAGCTTCATCAATGGAGGGCAACCACAATTCTCAAAAGCTTCACACACTCTTGATCAAGACGGTGTGAAGCAAAACCAATTTATGGTGCCAACAAGAGCTTTATCAATGGAGGGCAACCACAATTCTCAAAACCTTCACACACTCTTGATCAAGACAGTGTGAAGCAAAACCAATTTATGGTGCCAATAAGAGCTTTATCAATGGAGAGCAACAACAATTCTCAAAAGCTTCACACACTCTTGATCAAGACAGTGTAGAGCAAAACCAATTTATGGTGCCAACAAGAGCTTCATCAATGGAGGGCAACCACAATTCTCAAAAGCTTCACACACTCTTGATCAAGACAATGTGAAGCAAAACCAATTTATGGTGCCAACAAGAGCTTCATCAAGAGAGTTCAACCATAATTCTCAAAAGCTTCACACACTCTTGATCAAGACGGTGTAAAGCAAAACCAATTTATGGTGCCAACAAAAGCTTCATTAATAAAGGACAACTACAATTCTTAAAAGCTTCACACACTCTTGATCAAGACGGTGTGAAGCAAAACCAATTTATGGTGCCAACAAAAGCCTCATCAAAGGAGTTCAATCACAATTCTCAAAAGCTTCACACATTCTTGATCAAGATAATGTGAAGCAAAACTAATTTATGGTGCCAATAAAAACATCATCAATGAAGGGCAACTACAACTCGTAGAAAGCTTCACACACTCTTGATCAAGACTGTTTGAAGCAAATTCAATTTATATGGTTCATCCAAACCTTCAACTACTACACGGTGTGGCTTGCATCACAATCTCTTGCTCAACAGTGTAGAAGCAAAATTTGTATATGTTGTCTCTCCCACATTTTCAAATTTCTAGTTTCCCAAAAAAAAAAAGAAAATTGGGAAAGTCAACAAAGCTTCATAAATGGAGGGCAACTACAAATTCTCAAAAGCTTCACACTATCTTGATCAAGATAGTGTGAAGCAAAATCAATTCATGGTACCAACAAAAGCTTCAACCCCAAAGCTTCACCTACAAAGCTTCAATTCCAAAGCTTCACCTACAAAAGCTTCACCTACAAAGCTTCAACACCAAAGCTTCACCTACAAAGCTTCACCTACAAAGCTTCAAGCTTCAACACCAAAGCTTCACCTACAAAGCTTCAACACCAAAGCTTCACCTACAAAGCTTCAAGCTTCAACACCAAAGGTTCACCTACAAAGCTTCAACTCCAAAGCTTCACCTACAAAGCTTCACCTACAAAGCTTCAACTCCAAAGCTTCACCTACAAAAGCTTCAACTCCAAAGCTTCACCTACAAAGCTTCAACTCAAAAGCTTCACCTATAAAGCTTCAACTCCAAAGCTTCAACTACAAAGCTTCAACACAAAAGCTTCACCTACAAAGCTTCAACACAAAAGCTTCACCTACAAAGCTTCAACTCCAAAGCGCTTCACACACTCTTGATCAAGATAGTGTAAAGCAAAATCAATTCATGGTACCCAACAAAGCTTCAACATCAAAGCTTCAACACCAAATCTTCACCTACAAAGCTTAAATATATATATATATATATATATATATATATATATATTCGGAAATTTGAAAATTCGAAAATTCTACAATTCGAAAGAAAAAAATGCCTAGGCCTCCTCTTCTTTAGGTCTAACAACTTTCATAACAAATATATATATGAAGGGGGAGTTTTGGACTACCACTTAGAAACGAAATGCCTCCTTCGTCAACTCCCTCAACCGAAGACTTAGGAAACTTTTACCATATGCTACTGCACCTTGATACTCAGAAGTCTCACGACCACTCAGTGACTTGGATTTAACAGGTATCTAACCGAGAAGTTTTCATCACTTGGGAAATTAAGGGAGCACTACCTCAACATACATGCTTCACTCACAAAGCTTCAACATACAAGCTTCAACATACAAGCTTCAACAAAAGAAAAAGTGAAGAAGGCTTTGGCGTATTTAACACAATACGTTGAAATGAAGCAAAGCTTATTTATTGATATCTCCGATAAGTTACAAATATATACATATACATGAATCAAAATAAACAAACAAGAGGGAGCCTTCACAAAGGTTGCTCAGGAGAAGTCTCAGCAGTCGACAGAGCCCCAGAAAGAGAAGGCACCAAAGGGTGATCATTCGAAGCCTCTGTACTGGACAAAACCCCAGAAGAATGAGGCATCAGAAGTTGATCATTTGGAGCTTCATTACACGGTGCAACCCCAGAAGACAAAGGCAATAAATGCCTTTGGAACAAACCCACAAACCTCTGATGATCAAGTAAAATCTGACCATCAGATTCCTGCATCTGGTCAAGCTTCCTCTTCATGTTTGTAGCATAGTCATGTGCGAGCCTGTGTAACTGTTTATTCCATGCTTGAGCCCTATAATCTCCTGTTTGAGACTTATCACTTCAGCCGCTAATGATTCAACTTGGCGGGTTCGAGCAAATAAACGTTGGGCCATATTAGACACAGAACCTGCACATTGAACACTGAAAGCCAGATAATCCTTAACAGCTAACTCATCAGACCGTTTGGAAAGTAATCTATTATCTTTGGGAATGAGAAGGTTCTTGGCCACCACCGCAGCGGTTATATCATTCTTCATCACAGAGTCCCCAATGGTAAGAAGGTCGTAAGGGATAAGAATGATGGGCACCATATGTTGTCTTCAGGAGGCATAGCTGCCTCTTCACCAAAGTTCAAGTCAAAACGACGGTCGGATGGGCCAGACATTTTCAGAAATGATAAAGGAGATATGAGGTCCAATAAATCTCTGAAGTACGAAAATAAAGGGAAAATTCCTACAAGTAATAACTCTTTAAACATACTTCTTACACACAATTGGTGCCCTTATAAAAGAAAGGGCAGCAAGGCTGTTTGTTCAAAAATCGAAGAGGCACCACTCTCCAGATTTCGAGAAGCAAATTTTCCTGAGTAAAATATGTTTATAATCCCCACACACAACATCAGCTCATCGGGTACCACAGATAACTTTACCAAAGATCTCTGACAAAGTTTAGACACATAAATTTTGAAGGTCCAGCTACCCTACCATTACCCACAAGGGTAAAGGAACAGCACCACTGCTTGATAACTGGAAAGTCCCTGTGTGTGTCAACCTCCGTGCTCTGTGGCAAGGCAAACTGGCAAAAATGCCCAACCTTTACTCACATCGAGAAAACACTCCTAACAGGATTACTTGCTCAAAAATTGAAAAGGCACCGCTTCCCGAATCTCAAGAGCCAGACTCCCATCGGGATTACTTTCTCAAAAATTGAAGAGGCACCGCTCTCCAACTCTCTAAAGCCAGACTCCCAACAGGATTGCTTTCTCAAAAATCGAAGAGGCATTGTTCTTCGAATCTCGAGAACCAGATCCCCGACAAGATTGCTTGTTCGAAAATCGAAGAGGCACCGCTCTCCAAACTTCGAGAGCTAAATTTCCTTGGATAAAGCTTATATGCAATCTTCACACACAACATCAGCTTTCCAGATACCACAGACCACTTTTCAAAGTGCTCTGACAAAGTTAAAACACATGAATCTTGCAGCTCCCATTACATTACTATGACCGAGAAGGGTAAAGGAACAGTGTTACTACTCGCTGTTGGGACAATTCGTATATATGCCGACCTTCATCTTCCACAGCCAGGCAAACCAACAAATAAAAAAAATGCTCAACTTTTCTTCACATCCGAAAGAGCACTCTTAGTAGAGTCTCTTGAAATACTCAGCTTATTTTCCCCCCGATAATACCTTTGCAAATAGGCCAGACCAGAGCATTGCTCTCGAGTACTTATCTTCAACATCTTATGCTTCCATAAAAGATACCACATCTGCCTGAGGAATAGACAGGGCAAGTGAAAAGGATACAAGGAAACATGTGGAGACAAGCGCAACAAAACACGTGTCGATTCATCTATTACTTTGTCAACGGCAAAAGTATCCCATATCATCAAGGTTGAACGCACTCTTGATTTGATAGACTTGTTTTGACCCTTACATTCTTGAGTCGACCTTATACTCTGGAGGAAACTAGAAAACCCTCCAGCCCAGTTCAAGAATAAGCCTGTGGAAAGTTACTTCTTCAAAAGCAAAAGTATCCCATATCATCTCTTCTCTTTTTTTCTTCTCTTTATCCTTCTTGCTGCCTGCAAGATAGGGAGAATGAGAACAATCAGCCAAAACTCGAAATCAAACTTCTGATCTGGGACTGATTATTGCGAGCTCTGATTGCTTACCTTGTCTGTCACCTCTTTCGGTGGATCTCCTAGCTCGGCAACTTGGGGTACTCCTAGTACATGGTTTGTATCGCGTTTGACCAAGCCTGAAACTACAAGTAAGCTTCAAGTGAAATTGATACATTACCTTATGCATCTCCACCGGTTAAAGATACCACCCCTGGATGGAGGAAAAATACTTCCAGAGAATATGTAACATCTATCTATGAGACAGATAAGACAAGTGAAGACGATACCACACTTCAGTACTTAGAAGTTTCGTGATTACTCAGCGGCTTGGATCTTGCAAGTCGCCAATCGAGGAGTTTCCCCCACTCGGGAACTTAGGGGAGCACTATTTGTACCATACTTGACCAATCCCGAAACTACCAAGCACCGGTCAACGTTATACCGTCAAGGACCCAGAAGAGTTTCCCTCCAACCAGGAGGCCAATCACAGCGTGACACGTGTCGACATCAGAAGCCAATCATAGCGCGACACGTGTCAACATCGGAAGCTAATCACAACACGACATGTGTCAATGTCAGAACAAAGCTAGAAACTCTCTTCTATAAAATGAGATCATTCTCCCACAATATTTCCTAATTTCATTTGTACTAAATTATTCACTAGTACTCACTAAAGGAGAGCTTGAATCTATGTACTTGTGTAAACCCTTCACAATTAATGAGAACTCCTCTACTCCGTGGACGTAGCCAATCTGGGTGAACCACGTACATCTTGTGTTTGCTTCCCTGTCTCTATCCATTTACATACTTATCCACACTAATGACCAGAGCAATCTAGCGAATGTCATAAACTTAACACTTTTTGTTGTACCAAAGTCCCCACTGATTTTGTGCATCAACAAGCTTCATCTGTAGGTTCACTTCCATCTTTCTTCTTCGCTTTCTCATTCACAAGAAGAGGTATACTCACTGGTTTAAAATCATCCTTCAAGCCAAATTTACCCCTAAGAGCAAGAGCATACTTCTACTGGTTTATAAGTATACTAGTTCACCTCAGACAATTCCCATTCCAAGGAAATGATAGAGCAATCCAAGATCAGTCATTTCATATTTCTTCATCATATCCTGTTTGAATTCTTTAATCGACATTGCATAGCTTCCAGTATACACAATGTCATACACATAGATGGATACAATCAGTGATTCTTCATTTCTTAGTTTGATTTATAATGTGGCTTTACTAGGACTCCTTTGAAAACCATAGCTTAGTAGATAAGTATTTATCTCATCATACCAACCTTTGGGTGCTTGTTTTAGCCCATAGAGAGCCTTTTTCAATCTATACACCTTGTCTTCAGTTCCAAACTTTACCAAACCATCGGGTTGATTAATATAAGCCTCTTCTTGTAGAACACCATTCAAAAATGCATACTCACATCCAACTCATATAGCTTCCAATTTCTCTGTGCATCAAGAACAATCAGGGTTCTGATTGTGTCAAGCCTTGCAACTGGCACGAAGGTTTCGTTGAAGCCAATACCAAGCTTCTATGAATAGCCTTTTGGCAACCAATCTAACTTTATGCTTCTGAATTGTACCATCCAAGTTCAATTTGGTTTTGAAAACCCATTTTACACCGATCATTGTTTCTCAATAGACCTATCAACAAGCTCCCATGTCGATTCTTTTCTTCTTCAAAAACTTCTGGTTTAGCAATGCACATATTGCATCTAGCATAGACCTCACTCAGAAAAATGAGTTTTTTGGAAGAAAAAAAAAATGAAGCACACTAAGATGAACAACGGTGCTGTAAAACTTGGAGAGTACATTGCTCTCTTTCTATTCCTCTTGGATTCGATTACAGAGGCATTCGATCACACACTGATACATAAGGTGTGAAGGAAATCAACAGAACAAAATATAACCGTTAGGAAGCCACACACCTCACTCGTGTAAGAGTGCTCACGTGCTCCACATGGGACTACTTAAAAACTTAGCAGATTTGGACAGATGGCACACTCTCCGTCGTTTAGATGTTTTAATCCTAGTTATCAATTACATTCAACTTGTAAGTTCAAACTTAAACTAAGAACACTTCAATTCATTTTGAACTGCAATGTGATGCAATTCGCTTCCCTTGATCTTCATTAGCAACATCTAACACAGCTGCTGGAAATTTTGTGTAAGGGACTAGCATGTTTGGAAAGTCAAATGGCACGGCACCTTGTGTTCATTTTGCAATGTACAAAGTCTGTTATAGCATTGGTTGTAGGTCCGGTGACATCTTAGTTGGCCTCAATTGGAGGTCCCTCACTTCCGTTTTACGATGATATATTGCAATTAGTGCATTTGTAGCAACGAAAAGAGGAATTCTCGTTAGCCATGGAATTGGAAAGTCTAGTAATGAGGCCTTATCGTTCCTCATAGTTGGAGCAAGTACTGCTAAAACAATACTAAAATAACAAGATGAGAAGCTCAACTCATATGACACTGTACTTGGAGATGCTCTTGCTCCTAGGGTTGCCTTCTTTTTATCAAGACGACCAAGCCGCACAAGCCCTACAATTTTGAAACCCAACATCATTGGACCCGACGTTAAGCATTAAAATCCTAGCTGCTTGGCTAAATCACTGGACAATGTCGCACTTCCTAATCCTAAGGTGTCATTTAACATAATTTCGGGTACCTCGATGTTAAGTCCTCACCTGAGTAGCATTGCAGTGTTGCTCAAGAAATCACACCCTAACATAATTTTGGTGCAAGAAATTTCATTGGCACAGGCAAAGGCATACCTAATCCAAAACCTCCAATTGACCAAGATGGCGATGGGAGCGACACGTCTAGCACAACTGCAGGAAATTTCGGGTAAGGTGCCAGCATGTTTGGAGAGGCCAATGGCACAGCTACTGGCATGGCTCATCATGCTCACTTGGCAATGTACAAAGTCTCTGAGTTTGAGTGTGCTGAAGGTTATGTTTTGGCTGCAATGGATGTTGTGGTTGATGATGGAGTGGACGTGCTATCCCTCTCAGTTGGCTGTCCCACAATTCCTTTGTATGAGGATGTGATTGCAAGCTGCATTTGGAGCAACTCAAAAGGGAGTTTTTGTCAGCTCTGCAGCTGGAAACTCTGGTTTTGAACCCGGTTCTCTGTCAAATGAGCTCTCACGGATTCTCACAGTTGGAACAAGAACAACCGACATAATATTAAACATAAACTCACAACCTACAGCCACAATCTTGTCCAATGGCAACAGAGACGCACTTCATTCCGAGATCGCATCCTTTTCATCAAGAGGGCCAAACACTACAAGCCACGGAATTCTGTAACCTAACATCATTGGACCTGGTGTTGACATCGTGGCAGCATGGCTCGAATCAGTAGACAACTCCACACTTCCTACTCCTAAGCCAACATTTAACATAATTTCGGGTACCTCAACTTTAACTCTTCACCTAGGTGGAATCGCAGCCTTGCTCAAGAAGTAACACCCTGATTGGTCATCAAATCCGCCATCATGACAACTGCGAATGTTCTAAATCTTGCAGACAGGCCCGTTGTTGATTAATGGAACAAAACTGGGAATATCTTTGCAATTGGTGCAGGACATGTCAACACTTCGAAAGCAAATGGTCTGGGGCTCAACCACGATCTACAACCAGAGGACTGCATGTTGAACAAAAAGAGTATACAAGATAACTCTAATTATTCCAAGAAGAAGAAAATAAAGCACACTCTAAAGAAAGCTCACAAGAAACACTAATTAGCAAAGCTTTTCTTATTTAGCACTTAGCTTTGTTTTTCCTTTGGATGATTTACAAGGCTTGGGGACTTGGGTATTTATAGCAAACCAAATGAAAGCTACTTAATTAAACTAAGATTATTTACTACCACACAAAACACATTAATTGCACCTAATTATTTTTTCTCACACAACCATACCTAACATTGCCTAACTTTGCAATTGCCTAACATTGCCTAACATTGCCTAACTTTGACATTGACTAACATTGCCTAACTTTGACATTGATTCTCAACACTGCATTCATACTTGTGTGGCTTGAATTACACCAAAAAATAGATAACCACCATGCCCCAAGAAACAGTGAACTGCTCTCAAATCGGCACCATAGAAGAAACACAACCGAATTATTCATCATTTTTTTATCATTGTAGAAGTTGTGCATTAATTAAGTCTGAATTTACCACCTCGCTCATGAACCGTAAAGTATCCTTCACATCCACAATCTTTACTTGGTGCTCAACATTCAAGAAACTGCATTCAAGAATCTCATTGATCACGTGAATAACAATATCATCTTCTAAGAAATTATACAAACTTGAGGAGTATAACTTGCTTACCTCATCCTCATCAACTTCATTCGCAAAACAACTATTGACTTCGTCTTCATCAATGTACTCATCGTAAATTGGTGGTAATAAATTCCAATCGACGAAACTAGTTTCTTCGACAGTGTGCTCTTCAAACAGATTGTAAATCACAGCCATGGTCTTCAACTGTAGCAGAAAACCTGCTTTGATGCCACTTGATGCAGGACAGAACCAAGGTATCAAGGAGAGGGGAATAGATAACCTGGGATTCACTCAACCGGGGGCAACGGAGCTAGCTCACGTCGCTAATCGTGGATTCGCTCACACGACCAAGCCAAATGCTTGATTGGGGAAGGAGAAATCACTCACTTCACAATGCAAAATATATTTTAATTTATTCAAGTCTTCCTAAACATACATACGAAGTCCTTTAAATAGAGAGATTACAAACATTGGTAGGATAAATACTTATTACTAACGATTATAGTTACTAGAAACCTAATAAAATATAGATTTGAAATATGAAAAGCCACAAACAATCAAATTTAATATAAAAACTATATTTAATGTCGTGCATTGCATCACCAAGTCTGTGCTTTACACAAAGACTGAGGAATGTTGGCCTGGGTAATTCAGCTTACAACTCGGATCTTTTAGTACCAAGTAATACGATCATGAACGTGACTCCCTCAGGTGCTGACATTCACAGAGGTTAACCAGACGATTATGTACCAGGTGGAATTTACTGCACTTGACAACGATAATAATATCCAGACACAAGGATATTTGAGATGGTTTTCTGCAAGTTATAATGTAACAAGTCCAATATCTGTGGTCATTGGCTCTAGGTGAAATTTGAATTTTACCTAGATAACTTATGAAAATCTACATGTAAATTTATGATTTGATAATAATGAACATAATAAACTCAAGGCTATTCGGAGCCTTGCTCCTCAAGTTAACTCTAAGTAGCTAGCTGATGATTTTAGGTCACATTCTTCTATTAGGGTCTACCACTGTCATAATCGAAACATTAAAAAAGGGAATAGTTATTAGCACTCCAAAAATCTCATCCTACACTCCTCAAAAGTAGATTTTTCTTTCTGGTTATAGAAAGTTTGGAGTACAAAATAAGATTTTTAGAATGCTAATAGCAATTCCCTTAAAAAAAGTTACCGTTACTAAAAGCTGTTAATTCATCAGAAATCGAAAAATACGCATGTCAGATGTAAAATCATAATGGAGTACATGTAATTTACATAAAACCTTTCACATTGTGAATTAGCGTTCTAAAAATCAGCCTTGGCGGTGAAGGCCCGCGGCGATTTAAGGCAAATCATTTCAAAAAATCGGTCTAGAGCTAGGCAGTCCTAGGCGGTTTGGTTTTGTTTTTTTTTTTTTTATTAATTGTGTGCTTTTTTTTTCTTTTTTAGTTTCATGGTGATATACTTATGGAAATGATGTACCTAATTTGTAAACAATGGATTGACTACAAGTTCATCCAATTGTGAAATGAATTGGAGCATTTTTTGAGGGGATACATACAATGAAAAGAAATAAACTAAATACAACAGGGTTAAATAATTTAGTACATGTCCAATCCAATGCAAAGATCATGAACAAGAAGAATTTAATCTATCATCCAATAATACTCCTCATTATGATTATATGCTTACTGTTTTATAAATATTGAACTAGTTGGATGGATGTACTTTGTGTATTTTTCTACTTTTATTTTTGCATTTTATCATTCTTTTATTATCCATACAAGTATAGTTTTTTCTTAAAGTGTAAATAGGCACTTATTTACAAGATACATAATAAATTTACATAAATCTACATAGGCCCCACCTAGCCACCTAGGCGCTAGGCCCCTACTCACTGCCCGACTAGCGCCTAGCTTTTTTTAGAACCTTGTTCTGAATACAGCATGTAACATACAATAATTGTGAAATCCCGTTCCTGGATTTCACTATTGTAATCTACATATTTTGTATTCATGGCATTTTATAGTATTTTCGTGAAGTTAAATTAATTTTAGATTTTAATTACTCAATTACAAAGTTTGAATTTTTTAAAATAGTTATTAAATCCGCAGACCTTTGAGGGTCATTTTTAATGTTCCTTAGTTGGGCTTGACTCCACGAGTGTTTAGGCGAATGTTGTATGTGAATCGGGACGAGAAAGGAAGGTTACGAACGTTTTAGAAGTTTCTTTAAAATTAAAAAAAACAAAGAAAAAAAGAAAAGAAAAGAAGATAGAAGCTGCCTGATGGCAGTGAGGGAAAGAGAAGAAGGAGAGTGTCAAGAGGGAGGAAATGAGGGGCTTGGCGAATGGAAAAAGGATAGAGGAATGAGGGTGACTAATCAGGAAGGAGAATAGGGAGGGAAATGAGGGAGTGGAGATGTACGGGATCATGGATCCCTTACCCATTTCTGGTAACCCAACCCAACGAAACAGTGGAACCAGTTGGGTTCCCGGTCAAATTCCTACGATTTTCCTACGAGTTTAACCAAGCCACCACCTGAGAACTCTTCACCAACCTTCATTCTCCATTTTTCACCCAAGATCGACGGGGTTTTGGCCCCGTATGACAAAGAACAAAATCGTGGGTTCCGGGGACACCACTGCAGCAATCCGCCACTCTGGAAACCTCACCCTAGATTACCACCACCAATAGACTCCTCCCATTCCCACGAACAAAGCCCAAGCAATGGTGGAGGCGTCAGAGCAAGTATGGAGGTCGAATCGAAGCACACTCTTTTATAGGGTTCCAGCGGGTTCGAGGGAAGTTGGGGCCTTTCCCAACCAAATTGGACTTTTCCACTGGTATAAAACTTGTTATACTCATTGAGATCTTCATTTCTGTAAATTTTGGTAAATTTTGGAAATAGTTGGTTTTTTTCGATGAACCAGGCCGGCCCGTAGCCACGTGCAGCGGCGCGTGTGGCGGCACAGGGCCAGTGGACCAACATTGTCTTTTTAAGTTGAATTCAATGTTCTAGTTCCAAAATTGAGAACCGTTTGATATAGTTAGTTAGTCTGAACCTAGTATGGTGAAGTAATTTACTTGATCATTTTATGATTTGACTATCTGATCATTGGATCATCATCAAAATTTAATATGTTAGTACGTAATATTTGAGGATAACTGGAATTGACAGATCGGGAATCAAACGGACGGATCTTCCCGAATTAGATTTCTAACTTAGTAAAATTAATTGTTAACCGCCACCTAATTCTAGCAATTGGTGGAGATCCGACCGTTGAATCGCGATGAGATTTTAGTATGTTGTTCTTTGAGCGTAATGTGGACCTTAGGAAGTTACAGATCTAGATTATGATGTGCGGATCTTCCGGATTAAATTGCTAGGGTGTGGACCCCACCGTTGACGTTTGGTCAACAAGTCTTGAACCATTTGAATTACTAAAATTAGTATTACTAGAGACTCAGTGAAGCTTTGTGGACTTGTCTCGATGAGTGACTTTAATATATGTGATATGGTGATTACCCGATTCTTTATATTAATATCCTTTGTGGATATGACATGGTTTTATAAATGTGTTTTCTGTTAAAATGTGATTCTTTTATAATTGGCCATCAATCTATTTTTATTAAATGTGATTTGATTCATGGATTGGTAATATTTGTGAAAAAAGTGATTCGAATTGCATATTGAAATGTTTTGTAAATTGAGGGCTAGTAGGGGACTATAATCCTGCTTGGTTAATCCGCATTGAGGGGTCACTAGTGGTCCTGCTTGGTTAATCCGCATTGAGGGACCATACTATATATGGATCACACTTGGTTAATCTGCGTTGAGGGATCCTTATGGCCATTTTTATACTTAGGGGTGATCATGCTTTGGACGAGTGAGGTTTACAACTACGTCTTAATCTAGTGATACTTCTCTTCCTCTCCAAGTCCAAATCCTTCCTTCCTTTCATCAAAATACAACAAAATCTCAAAATCTTCCAATGAAAGCAAAAAGAAGTGATGAAAATGTTAGAAATACTTGTAATGCACAAAAAAATAAAAAAAATGAACGCAAGTTGAGGAGTTAAAAAAATATGATATTTCACTAAAAAAAAGCAAAAAGGTGAATAACGAGTCGTAACATCTACGGTCACACAGAAAAGTCCATCGTGTACAATCGGGCTAAATGGCTAAAAGCGCCTAAATCCCAAAAATTTCCCGACTAACTTATGGGGACAGCTTGTTTATTTTTTATTTTTTTTATTCCATCTTGAAATTACAAGCACGAAGATAGAGCCAGATAAGAGAGTCGTAACCAAGAAAGAATCTTAACTACTTATCTATCCAAAATCCAGGTATTAAGAAGAACAATAAACCCACTAAGTTGACACCAGACCAACATAGCACCTCCAAAATCCAAACAAACAAATATTGGTATTATTTAATTTACATAAGATCCTTCGCTACATTGGTATAACTGAAACGATTAGCGAGTATTACCAAGTTCTGTATTTTAATTCCAAAATCCTGCATTTTTAGACTCTTATGCTCAGCCTCATTTGGCATCCCCTTAGTTAATCAAGTCGCAACAAGCATACCTTAACCTCGAGGGTCATTGTCAGATCGGTACAAGAAATGCCGGCGAATGTCCCTTCAAACCCCGCGTTTCATCTCCATCTCTTTTGTGTAGCTACTATATATCTATATATAGGTTCTCTAATAGCAGACTAACACAAATCACTTCCACTTTCGGGTTCTTCTCAATCGAAAGATGGAAAGCAAAAGGTTTGTGGCTTTCCTTCTTGGCTTGAGTTTCGCGTTATACTTATCTGTAGGAGGTGCTCATGAAGATGCAGCGCTAGAATCACTACCTGAGACAGATGACGAAGATATAAACATGCAAACTTATATTGTGTGGGTAAACCAACCAGTGCAGAAGTTCCTTTTTTCAAAATCTCATCAAGATTTGGAGAGTTGGTATCACACATTTTTGCCGACAACTATATCAAGCTCAAACAAGATGGTGAATCCACGGATGGTTCATGTATACCGCAATGTGGCCACCGGGTTTGCAGCAAAGCTCACTCCGGAGGAAGTAAAGGCCATGGAAAAGAAAGAGGGGTTTGTGTCCGCTCATCCAGAGCGAATTCTACCTCTGCACACTACTCACAGTCCTAACTTCTTGGGATTGAACCAAGGACTGGGAGTATGGAAAGGAGCAAACTACGGTAAAGGTGTAATAATCGGAGTTCTTGATACTGGGATAACACCTGATCATCCATCATTTAGCGATGAAGGAATGCCCCCTCCTCCAGCAAAATGGAAAGGCAAGTGTGACTTTGATGGAACAGTGTGCAATAACAAGCTTATTGGGGCAAGAAATTTCCAAGGCGGGAAAAGTACAGGAGCTCCTCCAGTTGACGATGAAGGTCATGGCACACACACGTCCAGCACAGCTGGAGGAAATTTTGTCAAAGGTGTCAGCGTCTTTGGTCAGGCCTATGGTACAGCATCGGGCATGGCACCTTACGCACATGTGGCAATGTACAAGGTCTGCGGGGAGGAGGGCTGTTCTGAAAGTAACATCTTAGCTGCAATGGATACTGCTGTCGAAGATGGTGTGGACGTGCTTTCCCTCTCACTTGGAGGTCCATCATTTCCTTTCTATGCTGATGGGATTGCAATTGGTGCATTTGGAGCAATTCAAAAGGGAATCTTTGTCAGTTGTTCAGCTGGAAACTCTGGTCCTTTCTATGGTAGTTTATCAAACGAGGCTCCGTGGATTCTCACAGTTGGAGCAAGCACCATTGACAGAAGCATAAGAGCAGTAGCAAAGCTAGGAAATGGGGGAGAATACAACGGTGAATCATTATTCCAGCCTAAAGATTTTGGTTCAGAGTTATTACCTATGGTGTATGCAGGCGCAAATGGCAAGGAATCATCTAAATTCTGCTCTTCCGGATCACTTGAAAATGTTGAAGGGGCAATAGTGGTGTGTGAGAGAGGTGGAGGAATAGGAAGAATCGACAAAGGGGTGGAAGTGAAAAGAGCTGGTGGAGCTGCCATGATTCTCGTGAATGCAGTGACTGATGGTGATAGCACCTTAGCTGACCCTCATGTGCTTCCCGCAACGCATGTGGGTTATGCTGCAGGTGTGAGAATCAAAGCCTACTTAAACTCCACGTCCAGCCCTGCAGCCACAATCTTGTTCAAAGGAACTATCATCGGAGATAAACTTGCTCCCAAAATCACTTCTTTTTCATCAAGGGGACCGAATTTGGAAAGCCCTGGAATTTTGAAGCCCGACATCGTTGGTCCCGGTGTTAGCATCCTAGCGGCGTGGCCCGTTTCAGTGGACAATGCCACGGATTCTAACGCGACATTTAACATGATTTCAGGTACCTCAATGTCATGCCCACACCTAAGCGGCATTGCAGCCTTGCTCAAAAGTTCCCACCCTGACTGGTCACCGGCTGCCATTAAGTCTGCAATTATGACAACCGCGGGAGTAAATAACCTTGGAGGAAAGCCCATTGTTGATGAAACACTTGAGCCGGCAGACATCTTTGCCACTGGTGCAGGTCATGTTAACCCTTACAAAGCAAATGACCCTGGGCTCATCTACGACACAAAGCCAGCGGATTACATTCCTTACTTGTGTGGATTGAACTACACAAACGAACAGATACAAGTCATCACCCAACAAACAGTAAACTGCTCTGAAGTAGAAAACATACCAGAAGCACAGCTAAACTATCCCTCATTTTCTATTATAGTTGGGTCATCTGATGAGTCTAAGTCTCAGTACTATACAAGGACAGTGAAGAATGTTGGCTTGGCTAACTCAACTTACAAGTTGGATCTTAATGTACCACGTCAAATGGGAATGAGCGTGAATCCTGAGGTGCTCACATTCACAGAGGTTAACCAGGAGATTACGTTCTATGTGGAGTTTCTCGCAGAAGACGGCGCTGGAAAGGATGGAGTTCCGTTTGCTCAGGGATATTTGAGATGGGTTTCTGATAAGCATTCTGTTAGTAGTCCAATATCAGTCATCTTTGACACCGGCTCAAATGGAAAATGAACAAGCAACAGTTATCACAAGCTTGCAGACAGTAACAGAAGCAAACAGAGCCCAAAATAAGAGCAATTCCAGTCATGCAATTCAAATCCTTGAACATTTTGATTTTTTAGCATTGTCATTGTCAACTTGAAAGTTGAAAAAAAAATAAAAGGTTGTTATATTCTGAATCTAAAATCGTCTAACTAACAAACTTAACAATATTGCATTCACTATTCTAATAAATAAAATTTTAGCACAAACAAGCCATTAAAATAACAAACTACATGGATAATTATGTTAGAAGTCTCTAATGTGTGCGATGAAACATAATAGTAATGTTCATTCCAACAAGAAAATGTCTAGTGAGATGAATATCACTATATTGTAATACTAAGCAGCTCTATAAGTTAGTCTTAACATATAAATAAAGAAAACCAAGTAGCCATGAACAAAGTTCTAAAAGACGCTAGGCGCTAGTCGGGCGGTGGGTTGGGACCTAGCGCCTAGGCGGACTAGACGAATTTAAGTAAATCTATTGTATTTCGTGTAAATAAATGTCTGTTTATACTTAAAATATATATAATTTCATCATAAACTAGAAAATAAAATGACATATATATTATGAAGTATTGGAAAATAATAAAAATAGAGAGCAAACATATAATGTGTGTTTATTTAAGTGTTTAATAAGTCTCTTACAATTTATTGGAAACAATAAAATGCAAAGGGAAAGTTATTTATTTTCTATCTAAGTAAGTTGCAACCTAAGCAGGTGTCTAGGCAAGCCTGGGCAGGATAAGCGGGTGCCTAGGCAGTCTATGCAGGTGCCTCAACAGGTCTAGATGGGCACCTCAACAGGTTTAAGCGCCCTTTTTTAATTTTTAAATGCCTAGCTAATCAGAGCGATAGCCAATTGCCTAGCACCTAGGCGGAGATTTTTAGAATAGTGGCCATGAATTTATGTCTCAGCCCATCCCAAAGTCCCTCACCGTATGAGTATTAGCCATGATCACGAACCAGCTTGGTGGCTGACAAATACCCACCCTCGGATCTTGGAGGTTGGAAGTGGGACAAAAAAGATGAAAAAAATACAGGTTGAAGATGGTGACCCAACAAATTTGGGTATTATGGCAATTTTCATGGGCCTATTTTGAGTTTTTGCCCCAAGGCTCCAATTAGCCAGGGACAGCCCTCGTTCCCATATTGGCCGAATCAATCTAATTACGCTTTGGTTTGGTTCGATTTGGTCCAAGATTACACGTTTATAGCGTTGAAACTGATCCGAACAACTATAATTTGTTTAGTTTAAAGAAATTAAGGGTTTGGCTAATTTGATATCCATCCAGAGTTTTTCTTTGATACAATAATATCAGGGTAGGTGTCGGGTTAAACCACACAATGAGCTAGCCATTAAGTATCGTACTCATAATTGATGAGAGTCGAACTTGAGATCTTCTACTTATACATTGAGAAAAATGAGAAAAATATCATTACATCGTAATGCTAATGGCACGTCCATAATGAGAAATATAAAAACAAATTTTGAAACACATGCCATAATATAATAATGTGATATTAACAAAAGAAAAAAGGATAAAAGGATAAAAAAAATATATAATTCTAATTACTAAACCGATCAAAATTGAATATAGATGACACTGTAGACATCGAAATTTCGGTAAATAAATGTTGACTGATGAATCAAAGTGTCAACGCTCATGTATTACATAAATTTTACACGTAGCGTGTGACTCAACGAAAATTGAAATGAGTTGGAAAAGTTATCAAATAGGACTTGTGTCAACACCTGGCAGAACCGACTTATTTCATCTGGAATATTATATTCAAAATTAGGCCTTGGAAATTCCTATAAATACAAGCCCATTTCATTCATTTGGAAAAAAGAATTCATATTACCCCTTGAAGCTCTGAAGCTCTGAAACTCCGAAGCTCTCAAGCATCCAGGTTCCCGAAGAATCAAGAAAGCGTTCTTTGTTCTTCGTTCATCGTTCATCCTACGATAAACACCCAACGGCCCTTTGGATCAACAATCATCCACCAATTCAAGATCAAGCCCCGGCGGCCCTTGAAGAAAGCACCATCGTTCATCATCCGTTCATCCAAGATCAAGCCTCGACGGCCCTTGGATCAACGAAACACCCACCAATCAACACCTTACGGAGATCGAATCAGAGGATCAAAATAGAGAGAGATTGTAACCCAAAATCATCTAAATACAAATATTTGTTTGTGCACGTTGTTTCTTGTCTCTTTCGTTTCAGGAATTTTCCGTGTTTACAAATTGGCACGCCCGGTGGGATAATCTCTACCTCTCATCTCGTTCTCCGTTCAAGGAATCCAAGCACACCTCAAAGTCAATGGCATCAAGGAAGGCTCAAACTGCTCCCGCAACTAGTGTCACTTTGGGCATCACGACTCGAAGCATGGCAAGAGCTACTTCTGCCACCTCTTTCACCTCTGCATCAACTCTGCCAAGGGAACAAAAGCACCCAAGGCACGAGCCTTTGATCACCTTAGCCTCACTAAGGGCACCAAGGGGGGGAAGCCCAAGGAAATACTCCGAATTCATGCTCTCCGATGCCGATTCAAGCGGCAGTGCAGCCATGCAAGTCATGACCGTTGGAGCAACTTCAATCGATGAGCAGCTGGCTCAGATGAATGAAGCAATCGCAAGGCTAACCCGAACTGTGGAAGAAAAAGACTTGCAAATTGCAGCACTCGTCAATCGACTAGAGGCGCAGGACGACGATAAACCCGACCCAGAGAATGATCCACTAAAGAGAAGAGATGACGAAGAAGATGAGCCTCAAGTGGAGAAAAACGATGCGAAGCCGGAGCCAGACCAAGCAGACCAAGCAACGGCACTCATGGGATCTCTTTCTATCCAGCAGCTGCAAGAGATGATCACCAACACCATCAAGGCACAGTACGAAGGGAGCTCAAATACCTCCGGGTGGTACTCAAAGCCGTATTCAAAGAAGATCGACACCTTAAGGATGCCGAGGGGTTATCAACCACCAAAGTTCATGCAATTTGATGGAAAGGGAAACCCGAAACAGCACGTTGCCCACTTCGTTGAAACTTGCAACAACGCAGGAACCGAAGGGGATTACCTCGCCAAGCAGTTTGTGCGCTCGCTGAAAGGAAACGCCTTTGAGTGGTACAC
>VIEB01000018.1:1153693-1180175 GCA_006547085.1 Malus baccata
AAAAAAAAAAATCAATCAAATCAAATCAAATTTACAAGAGGGGATCTTCAAGAACGATCAGGTGGCGCCTCACAACTCGGCGGAGCTCCAGGAAGAGGAGGCGCCGGAGGTTGACTGTTTGAAGCCTCAGCAGTCGGCAGAGCCCCAGAAGACGAAGGCAAATGTTGTTGGAACAAGCCCACAAACCTCCGATGATCAAGTAGAATCTGACCATCAGATGCCTCCATCTGGTCAATTTTCCTCTTCATATTGGTGGCATAGCTGTTTGCGAGCTTGTGCAGCTGTTTATTCTCACGCTTGAGCCCTCTAATCTCCTGTTTGAGACTCATCACTTCAGCCGCCAACGATTCAACTTGACGGGTTCGAGCAAATAGGCGTTGGGCCATGTTGGACACAGAACCCGCACACTGCACACTAAGGGCCAGAGATTCCTTGACAGCCAGTTCATCAGACCGCTTGGAAAGCAATCTGCTATCTTTGGGAGTGACAAGGTTCCGGGCCACCACCGCAGCGGTCATATCATTCTTCATCACCGAATCCCCAACGGTAAGAGGACCAGTAGGGGATATGAATGAGGGGCGCCATATGTTGTCGGGAGACGGCGGGACTGCCTCTTCACCAACGTTCAAATCAAAACGACGGTCGGAGGGTCCAGACATTTTCAAAAGTGTTGAAGAAAGAAGAGGTCGGACAGATCAAGATCTTAGAAGTGCAAGAGGGGAGTTTTCACAAGCGAAAATTCAAGTGTGCTTTGAAACGAACTGCATGCCTCTATAAAAATCAGCACTCGACGGGATTTCAGAGATCGAAGAGGCGAGCTCAGGATTCGAAGAGGCCATTCAAAAATCGAAGAGGCAAGCTCAGAAATCGGAGAAGCATCTTGCTTTTCCAGACGCGTCGGCACCCGTCACACGCAAACTCAGCTTTGCGGAAATCACGGGTAATTTGTCGAAGCACCAATCCCAGATATCGAAGAGGCGCCAGTCTTTTTCAGCCGCGTCATCACCTGTCATATGCACACTCAACTTTGCGCAAATCACGGGCAATTTGTCGAAGATCTTCGGTGAATGGGAAAGCACGTGAAGTTTACTGTTCAATCATGCGTTAGTTGCCGACACGAGTGAAAGAATAGTACCTCTACAGGTATTAAGGGACATCCTATAACTGTCCACCTTCACCTTCCATAGCAAGGCAGACATACAGAGCATTTCTTCATCTCCAAAAATGCTTTCCCAACGAAGCCTCTCGAGTCATTCAAAGTTCCTTATTCCTTGGGGTACCTCTGCAAGCCAATGACTCCAAAGCAAAAGTATCTCATATCACCAGGGTAGAAAGCAAGAGTATCTCATATCATGCGTTCTCCCTGTCCTTTCCTTTGTCCTTGTTCTTACCTACAAAGACAAGGATAAAGAAAACAATATGCCGGAACTTCCACTCAAACTCGAGTAAGGAACCGACTGCTTGGAACCCTTTCCTGATTGCCTACCTAGCACTGCTCTCGAGTACTCATTTTCCACTGCTGCTGTACTTTCAAAGAAGCTGCCACATCTGCCTGGAGAACAGATAAGGCAAGTGAAAATGATACCTTGCAGCATGTGGAGGCAAGGTGCAGAAGGAACAAGCAGAGAAGAATGCAGTCTGCACAGTCAACTCAGCAGAAGGAGTCCGAGCTAAAGAACTCGAGAAGCTGCCATATCTGCCTGAAGAAACAAGCAGAGAAGAATGCAGCATGCTCAGTCAACTCAACAGAAAGAGTCTGAGATGAAGGACTCGAGAATATGCCACATCTGCCTGAGGAACAGATAAAGGAAATGAAGATGATACCTTAAAGCATGTGGAGACAAGTGCAACCAAGCACGTGCTGATTCATCCGCTACTTCTTCAAAAGCAAGAGTATCCCATATCATCAAAGTTACAATCACTCTGACGGTGAATTCGTTTTGACCCTCAAATTCTTGGGTCGGCTTACTAGGCGTTGTGGGCTGCACGTGCCGATTCACCACCCTTGAATCAAATCCTTAAAGATCAAGTCACCAACTGGAAGAAGAGCCCATCAATCTTGAAGATCATACCGCTGACCAAACTGCTCAGGTGGGAATTAGAAAGATTGAACAAAGCAACAAGTCGTCACCTTCTCCTCGTGCCTGCTTGCAATATGTTCGAATTAACCTTCAAGAATCAAGCCTCAACGGCATTTGAAGAAGTTTCCAGCCAAATTCAAGATCAAGCCTCGACGGCCCTTGAGGAAATCACAAGTTCGATTCAAGATTAAGTGTCTACCACCCTTAAAAAAAAAAAAAAAAAAAAAAAAAAAACCTAGTTCAAGAATAAGCTGTGGAAAATCAACAATATGAGGAATCCAGAAAATCCTCCAACCCCGTTCAAGATCAAAGCTGTGGAAAGTCAACAAGCGCAACAAAATACGTGTCGATTCATCCACTACCAAAACCAAAGATCATCTACCACATGAAGCTCCTTGTGGTCTAATTTCAACCTTCAAGATCAAGCCTCGACGGCCCTTGAAGAAATTTCAAACAAAAGTTCAAGAACAAGCCTCAACGGCCCTTGAAGAAATCTCCAGCCGAATTCAAGATCAAGCCTCGACGGCCCTTGGATCGACATCTACAGTAAGGGACTTCAAAACACATCTCCTACACATGACAAGCACATGTATACAACGTGCCTTGAAGTGGGGGCATTTGTAGACATCAAAATTTCGGTAAATAAATGTTGACTGATGAATCAAAGTGTCAACGCTCATGTATTACATAAATTTTACACGTAGCGTGTGACTCAACGAAAATTGAAATGAGTTGGAAAAGTTATCAAATAGGACATGTGTCAACACCTGGCAGAAACGACTTATTCCATCTGGAATATTATATTCAAAATTAGGCCTTGGAAATTCCTATAAATACAAGCCCATTTCATTCATTTGGAAAAAAGAATTCATATTACACCTTGAAGCTCTGAAGCTCTGAAACTTCGAAGCTCTCAAGCATCCAGGTTCCCGAAGAATCAAGAAAGCGTTCTTTGTTCTTCGTTCATCGTTCATCCTAAGATCAAGCCCCAACGGCCCTTTGGATCAACAATCATCCACCAATTCAAGATCAAGCCCCAACGGCCCTTGAAGAACTTCCACCAATTCAAGATCAAGCCCCGACGGCCCTTGAAGAAAGCACCATCGTTCATCATCCGTTCATCCAAGATCAAGCCCCAACGGCCCTTTGGATCAACAAACATTGACAAATCCACACACATCCAACCGTTCTTCAAGATCAAGCCCAAAAGCCCTTGAAGATCCATCCATCAACTGTTCATCAAGATCAAGCCCCAAAGGCCCCTTGAAGATCTGCTCAAACCCACCTTCAAAGATCAAGCCCACGGCCCTTTGAAGAAACTTCCAACTGTTCATCCAAGATCAAGCCTCGACGGCCCTTGGATCAACGAAACACCCACCAATCAACACCTTACGGAGATCGAATCAGAGGATCAAAATAGAGAGAGATTGTAACCCAAAATCATCTAAATACAAATATTTGTTTGTGCACGTTGTTTCTTGTCTCTTTCATTTCAGGAATTTTCCGTGTTTACAGACACATCGATCAAATATAAACCCATATAGTGATCAAAGATTGACGGTATAGCTATCAGCTATTAACAACATACTAAAAGATTGATCATCTCAGTAATTCAAGTTTAAAAATCATCATTTTGTTCAATCTCAAAAAAGAAAAAAAACACACACACCCCTTTTTTTATTCCACCTAAGACGTGGTTTCATTAATCCAAGCCTTTAATTTTCTCACATTTTGAAATTATTTCTGCAAAAAATCATTCAAATTCAAAATACATGATTACGTAAGTGTTTTATTTAAAAGGAAAATGCTAACGAGATCAATTTAGTAGACTATATGTAAATCACATCACTAATAGAGGTATGACATACTTATATTTGTAGACGTTATCTTTATTAGAGAAGTGGGTCTGCGATCTACTAAATATGATCTCCCTAAGGTCACCCCATCCAAAAATAAAGCTTTGACTGTTGTATTCATGTGGTCACCTCCTACCAAATGACTATTTAGGCCGTCCCAGCCAATAGGCTCAACTATTTGAGCCTGTTTGTTTGACATTCATGTTAAATATAACTCATGTTTGAGTGGATATTTAATACTGAGTTTAGTATGATTGGAGGTCCAAGAATGCAAAAAGTAGAAGAAAGATTGGGCTTGGGCAGTTGGCAACCCAGGAAGAATTAAAAATTATTTTTACCAAGAAATAGGCAACAAGCCTATGTGGAAAGTGACAGGTGATAGAGGGTAGCTCACCCCCAGCAAAAAAGTACTTTTTCAAGATATGGATAGGTAAATAACAAAAGTAGATGGTGACTCACCATACTCTAGAGGTCATCCCCAAAAAGGGAGGCTTGGACAATCGGGCTAAAGAGTTTATAAAAGCAACAAAGGACACAGGGAAGAAGAACACTTAACCAATCAATCAAAAGACATCCAACTTTGCACTCCAACAAGCAAGAAACCAAAAGGCTTTAGTTACCCTTTTTGGTCGCAAGTCCATCATAGAAAGCCATTTTTTATCAAGTTTTAGAAACTCTGCTACCTTTCTCCTATGTTGTAGTATCGAATCCCTTTAATAAACCCGATTTATACTTCATTCTCCAAAGATTACAACCCCTGTAAAACACAAACAAAAGTGGTTACAAGAAGACGAACCTTGCCTGACAAGGTCATAATCTTGCCCGAGTCTCTTTTGTTTGTACTTATATATTTATGCATCTTTCATTGTATCCTATATCATTTTCTATTCGTTCAAAGTTTCATCTATGATTAATCTTGCTAAACTAATTAACCTTGCTTCTTTAGTATTAACCATAACCAAAGAAATAATTTGAAGGGCTCTAAACTCCCTTTAATTGGACATATGATATTATGAGTAAAAATCCTTATTTACAAGGCAAGAAAAAAAAATTTATACAGACTTAACCAATGTGTAAACAATCCAATCGAACTAAGAAGTCTAAATAACTTGTGGTGCAAGTAATCAACCCATTTAATAACCAAAAAAAGAACAATTTGTTATACAAAGATAACGGTGGCACACTTGGACCCATATTAGTTTTGATTGTGAGTCTTAAGGCTTAACAAAGGCCCCACAAATGCACGATTCAAACTAATAACAAACTCATATTGCAGTACATCAAGCAGTAAACCTTGTCCGACAGGCAAGACCCAATGGAGTTGTGCGAGGGACAGATCTAGCCCGAACAACTCCAGCTCCGAATTTTTGGAGTCATATTCCTCAGCAGCTACCATTTGGCATCTCTTCAATTATCTGTATAAGAAATGCAGGCACATTCCAGCTCGATCGATTGCTATCGACTATATATAGTTGCTCATGTGCGGTAGACTAACACAAAACACTTGCACTTCGTAGTAGTTCTTAAACGAAAAGAAAGTGTCTAATGTTGTTGCAGATTGTATATCTGCTCGGTTTAAGTTTCTTGTTTTGTTTATCGGTTGCAGCAGCTGCTGATACTCACGAGGGGGAAAGTAGCATGCAAACTTAAATTGTTTGGGTGAAAGTGGCACACACATATCCAGCACAGCTGCTGGAAATTTTGTGAAAGATGCCAATGCATTTGCAATGGCCAATGGCACAGCAGCTGGCATGGTACCTTATGCTCACGTGGCAATGTACAAGGTATGTGGTGAGGAGGGTTGTTCTGATGCTGACATTTTAGCGGCTATGGATACTGCTGTCAAAGATGGCGTTGACATCCTCTCCCTCTCACTTGCTGGTACTTCATTTCCTTTATATAACGAAGGAATTGATGTCGGTGCATTCACAGCAATCCAAAAGGGAATTTTTGTCAGCTGTTCAGCAGGAAATTCTGGTCCTGACTACAAGTCTTTATCCAACGAGGCCCCGTGGATTCTCACAGTTGGAGCAAGCACCATTGACAGAAGCATAAGAGCAACAGCACTCCTTGGAAATCACGGAGAACTTGATGGCGTATCTTTGAACCAGACCAACGATTTTAATTCAACATTGTTGCCTCTTGTTTATCCAGGCATGAACGACAACCTATCATTATCTTTGTGTGCCCCAGGATCCCTTGGAAATGTCAAGGGGAAAATAGTGTTGTGCAAGGGAGGAAGAGGAAGAGTTGTCAAAAGGGTAGAAGTAAAAAGAGCTGGTGGTGCTGCCATGATTCTTGTGAACCTAGAGGCTGATGGCTACAACGTCTTAGCTGATGTTCATGTCCTTCCCACTACACACATGAGTTATGATGCGGGGTTGATGATCAAAGCGTACATAAACTCAACCACAACACCTCAAGCCACAGTCTTGTTCAAAGGCACTGTCATTGGAGATCCGTTAGCTCCTAGTCAAGGGGACCAAGCATTGCAAGCCCTGGAATTTTGAAGCCGGACATCATTGGAGCTGGTGTTAGCATCCTAGCGGCGTGGCCCGTTTCTGTGGACAATGCCACACCTCCTAATCCTAAGGCAACCCTTAACATGGTTTCAGGTACTTCGATGTCATGCCCTCACTTAAGTGGCATTGCAGCCTTGCTCAAGAGTTCCCACCCAGACTAGTCACCGGCTGCCATTAAGTCTGCAATCATGACAACCACAGAAGTAAATAACCTTGGAGGAAAGCCTATTGTTGATGAAACACTAAAACCAGCAGATTTTTGCCACTGGTGCAGGCCATGTTAACCCTTCAAAAGCAAATGACCCGGGGCTCATCTATGACATAAAACCAGCGGATTACATTACTTACATGTGCGGTTTGAATTACACAAACAAACACATACAGATCGTCACCCAACAAACAGTGAACTGCTCTAAAGAGGGAGCCATCCCCGAAGCACAGCTAAACTATCCTTCATTTTCTATTGTAACTACGCCATCTAACGAGTCTAAGTCTCAGCACTATACAAGGACAGTGAAGAATTTTGGGACGGCTAGTTCAACTTACAAGCTGGATCTTAATGTGCCACATAAAATGGACATGAGTGTGAATCCTCAGGTTCTAACATTCACAGAGGTTAACCAGGAGATTACATCAGTGTAGAGTTTATTGCACAAGACCGGGCTAGGAAGGATGGTATACTGTTTGATCGGGGGTACCTGAGATGGGTTTCTGATCAGCATTCTGTTACTATCCCCATATCTGTGATCTTTGACACATAGGAAAAGACATCACAAGATTGCAGAGAACGATAGAAGGAATTGAACCCAAAAAATAAGTGATACTCCAGCGGTGCCATTTTAGACATTCAAGATTTAATTTTCGATTTGCAAGCCCTTTGTATCATTGCTTACATACTAGAATTGAAATTGATAAAAGAAGTAAATGGATTGTTTGCAGTTGTATCAGCTGATGGACACAGTTCTTCGGGGTTTTTTTTTTTTTCCACATAGAACTAATAATCTAACAGCATTAACCAACATACAAATTTGGGGATTGTCTAGCATAATGATAAATAAAAAATAAAAAATAAACTAAAGAGCTTCAAGCAAAGTCTTCAAAGGTTTAGATGATACGTACCTCTAGCGTGTGTGGAGAAGCCAACCGAGCAGCTGATCTGGTGACTTGGATAATTGAGTTTCAGAAACCCATGTTCCACAATGCAGGTTCTCATGGTTAATGCACTTTCACCCTCTGCTACATCGCAGTGGGGTCTGCTCCATCAGTCTCTTCACTTCCAGAGTTCAGAGTAGAGGTTACGGATGACATATTAATGACTAAACAAGTTTACCTTCATTCGTGATTTAGAAATATAGCAACTCCAGGCCACTTCCAATCCCCGCTTGAGCAACGCTCCTTGAACCCCCTTCAAGAAATGCTGAATGCGCCCTCTAGAGGCTAGAATTGTAATAGTCGAAAAAATGGACTAAAAATCTGTGAGACAGTTATCCTTATGAGTATGTCAATTACTTATGTGATTTGAATCTTACAGGCAGTGAAAGATAGGCATGATCACACAACAAAGCATAAAATGTCAAGTCCAAAAGGCATACCTGCAGCACAACTATCCTTCATCTTCCGTTGCATTTGATCCGAGTCCTCAGACATTTACAAGGACAGCGACAAATGTTGGCTCTGCTTTCTCACCTTACTATGGGTTGTTCCGCCACAAGGATTTGACAACCGTGTAGTGCCCGTTGTAATTACGTTCATGGAGACGAAGCAAACAGCAACGTTCTCTGTGACATGTACTCGAACAGGTGACGGTACTTGGGATGCAAGAAACCTATTGAGATGTTTGAGAGGATAATACTATTTAGCATTCACGCTAACTAAATACTAAAATGGGGATGAAAGGGAAAATATAAACAAATTACAAAGATTAGTAAAAATTGAATTTTGTTTATATGGGCAGGATCTTCATTTGCGAGTAACGGTTTCTATGCATGACAAGAATAAATATGCTGCCGGCTAAAAGATAATCGTAGGCGTCAATTTGTAGTCTAGGATTGGTTTGGATAGAACAACCCGCTAGATTTAATGGAATGACAAACGGAGAATTGGTTGTCCACTTGCAATTTTCGTTTAAGTGAAGGTATAAAGTAGACTAGCCATTAAGAAAACTAATTTGGATAACGAACGAGGCTATAGAGTGTAGGATTGTTCACTATGCACAATTCACATCTACATAATTCCAAGTAAATAATTGGCATTTTGTGTAAGAATATTTACAAAATATATAAATATTGGTATTATAAATGCTGATGGGTTAAGTATAAGGTCACAACTATTGGTATTCCTAGACTCACCTACGTGGAGCTCAAGGGTTGTGGGCTTCGATCTTTGGTACTCCTAACTAGCCCAAAGTCTTCCATATTGTTGATTCCACATAGGCCCGATAAAACTTTTGCAACCATCCACATCATGATCCACTAAGCAAGCCCAAACACGTAGCTTGGCCTTAAGTGAGCATGTATTATAGTTAACATGATTTGTACACGACAGCAATGTCATGTCAAAGCTTGGTGTGATGAATATGCATGGGCATGAGCTTGGCGTGATTATGCAAACAGTTACTCCATAATTTTTATTTTATTAACGTGGCGTATATATTCTCGATTCCACACCTTTGCATATGTTTAAGCTTGGCTTGGGTTATTTTACGACAATCGGGCTTTGAGACGTAATTGGGCTTGCATGTGCAATTTTGGGCTCCAACACTAATGAATAGGAGAGTTCTCATCATGAGAGACTGGTCAAGAGAAGTCTAATCAAGAGATCTTGGTCAAGAGATGTTCAAACAGGGAGAGTCTGATCATGAGTACTTGAGCCTAGTCAACAGAAGTTTGATCAAGAGGCGCTTGGTCTAGAGAATTTCGATCAGAGAGAGTTTGGTCATGAGTAGTTCAATCAAGGTGGGCCTAGTTATGAGAAGTTCGATCAATGGAAGTTTGATCAAAAGGAGCAATCCTATTTTGGAATACCTTCCTCATATTTTGGATGGGGATATCGTTGGGTTTTTCCAGCCCATAACGAGTTGTCGTAAGTCCTATTTGGGGTTGTTCTCCTAATTGGAGTGGTATTCCCAATTAGGATTCATAACTAGAGTGAGAATATTGTAAGGGCAAAGTGTTTGCGAGAGAAAAAATAAGTGTGTATCTCTTGTTCTTTCAAGTTTTTCGTCTAGTTTTAATTCTAAAGACTTGGCAAGATTATTCGTTGTACTCATTATTGATATTCACAATAATACCCGGAAGAAAGACCATCATCGCCTTCCACGAAAAACCTTCTAGGATCAACCTATTCATTTCCAGCAACCTTCACCATTTACAGTTCATGCTAACTATAAGTAGATGAGGAGGGTGACACCTAAAAGGAAAAAAAACACATTAAATTGATAAATACTAATAAATTAAACATTGTTTAAATGAGCAATATTTCTATATTTCTTGTATAATAATTAATTAGAAAGCCTTGTAGAATGAGGGTTTGTTTAGATCAGGCTTGTTATTCCATTGAAGAAACAGCATGAAATAGAAATATTCCGGAGGATAAAAGACAAAATCACACAAAGTAAATGTAACCCAACAAAAAAGGACAGCGACGTCTAAACGCAATAAAAATCATGCAAATGGCTCGCTAATGTGACATCCATTTTATTAATAATGGCTTCCTGCTAGAAGAGAATAACCTCCACACATGCTAAGAACCGTCCAGTTCACAACAAAAAAAGGAAGGAAAAATGGACTCATTCACTCAATCCTTGAACTGGTCAGACATGCAGTAATTGCATAAAACTAAACCAGCTAAGCAATATATGCAAATAAAGCAGTACCACTTGAAGTAGAAATAAAACCTGCACAGATCCGTGTAGCCGCCTTGAGGAAAAGTAGAATCACTAAATAAAATTCTCCGAGGGACAGAAGACGATAATAAGGCTAGAATAGGATCAAATTTGCACGGACCCAGATCATAAAGCTCCAACAGATATATTGCTGAGCTTCTGTGAAAATGCCGGCCATTCTCCGCTTCCTTCAACTATATATGATGCTTTCCTGAGAATATCAACTCATAACAGAAACACAGGCATCTCTGACTATCCTTGCTACTTCATTCAGTAGGGTTTTATTCACCATGGCTGTGATGCCCTTTCTTACTCTCATTTTCATACTTAGTTTCTGTTATGTTACCGCTCAGAAAAAGGAGCTCTCACCAGCAACTACTAAAACAAGCAATTTACAGACATACATTGTCCATGTAAGGCAACCAGAGGGCAGAGTTTTTGCTCAAACAGAAGACCTGAAGAGCTGGCACGAATCTTTTCTGCCCGTTACCACAGCAAGCGCCGATGAACCGCCACGCCTGCTTTACTCATACCAACAAGTGATCAGTGGTTTTGCTGCTAGACTAACTCAGGATGAAGTAAAAGCAATGCAGGAGATGGATGGCTTTGTGGCAGCATATCCTCAAAGAGTATTCCATCGGAAAACTACACACACACCCTACTTCTTGGGGCTGCACCAACAAACCGGAATATGGAAGGATTCAAATTTTGGGAAGGGCGTGATCATTGGAGTGCTGGATGGTGGAATTGAGCCCAACCATCCTTCATTTAGTGGTGCAGGAATTCCACCTCCACCTGCTAAATGGAAAGGGAGGTGTGACTTTAACGCATCAGACTGCAACAACAAATTAATCGGTGCAAGGGCTTTCAATCTTGCAGCTGAGGCGTTGAAAGGAGAGAAGCCTGAGGCACCGATCGATATAGATGGACATGGGACCCACACAGCAAGCACCGCTGCTGGTGCATTTGTGCAGAATGCCGATGTTTTAGGGAATGCCAAAGGTACGGCAGTCGGGATCGCACCTCATGCGCACCTAGCAATATACAAGGTGTGCTTCGGAGACCCCTGCCCAGATGCTGATATATTAGCTGCACTTGAAGCAGCTGTGCAGGATGGTGTTGATGTGATCTCAATCTCCCTTGGTGAAGTGTCAGTTCCATTTTTCCAAGACACCACTGCAATAGGCTCATTTGCAGCAATCCAAAAAGGAATATTTGTAAGTTGTGCAGCTGGAAATTCTGGCCCATTTAACGGCACACTATCTAATGAAGCCCCCTGGATGCTAACAGTTGGAGCAAGCACAATAGACAGACGTGTTGTAGCCACAGCAAAACTTGGAAATGGACAAGTATTTGATGGCGAATCTCTCTTTCAGCCCAGTGATTTCCCTTCAACATTAATGCCTCTTATTTATGCTGGAGTAAATGGTAATGATTCGGCATTGTGTGCTGAAGGATCCTTGAAAGGTCTCCCTGTTAAAGGTAAGGTAGTTGTGTGTGAGCGAGGGGGAGGTATAGGAAGGATTGCTAAGGGAGAGGAAGTGAAAAACGCTGGAGGCGCTGCCATGATTCTTTTGAATGAAGAAACTGATGGCGTCAGTACTTCAGCTGATGTTCATGTTCTTCCCGCAACACATGTGAGCTACGCAGCTGGACTGAAGATCAAAGCATATATAAATTCAACAGCAACACCAACAGCAACAATCTTATTCAAAGGAACTGTCATCGGAGACTCATCTACTCCAGTGGTTGCTTCCTTCTCTTCAAGAGGCCCCAGCCTGGCAAGTCCAGGTATTCTGAAACCAGACATTATTGGTCCTGGAGTAAGCATTCTTGCTGCATGGCCATTCCCCGTTGACAATACCACAAAATCAAAAATCAATTTCAACATAATCTCTGGAACTTCAATGTCTTGCCCGCATCTCAGTGGAATTGCAGCTTTGCTTAAGAGCTCACACCCTTACTGGTCACCAGCTGCCATTAAATCTGCTATAATGACTTCTGCTGATCTTCTAAATTTAGAAGGCAAACCTATTCTCGATGAACAACTTCAGCCTGCAGACGTTTTAGCCACTGGTGCAGGCCAGGTCAATCCATCAAAGGCAAATGACCCGGGATTAATTTATGATATTCAACCTGACGATTATATCCCTTATCTTTGTGGCTTGGGCTATAAAGATGATGAAATCAGTATCATTGTGCATAGACAAATAAAATGCTCAATGGTATCGAGCATACCTGAAGGAGAGCTGAACTACCCTTCGTTTTCTGTCACACTGGGACCATCTCAGACATTCACACGAACTCTGACAAATGTTGGTGAGGCATATTCATCTTATGCAGTCAAGGTTAATGCACCAGAAGGAGTACATGTGAGTGTCAAGCCCGAAACACTTAACTTCACAAAGGTGAACCAGAAGATGTCGTATTCAGTGACATTCAGCCATATTGGTTCAAAAGGTGAAGCTGGTGAATTCACTCAAGGATTCTTAACGTGGGTTTCTGCTAAATATGTTGTTAGGAGTCCGGTTTCTGTTAAATTACAGTGAGTAATCGATGCTTATCGTATAGTGGGCACCTGGTGACTTGTAATGTCATCAAACTTCATGGAGCTCCATGCGATCAAACATAAATGTACTCATTTTCTTATGTTTTCCTTCAATAACATGGCAATATTTTAAAGGAGATAACGACTCGGACAATCGAAGTCTAGGACAGAAATAAACCTCACATACCAGGTATATGATATAGAAATCTTGGATCTGCTTCTCGTCGAAAAAATAATTAAAACATAAATATAATAATAAAGACTAACAACAATAGACAGGATGTGGAAAAAGAAGAATGGTGCAAAATAGATGCCAAAGACTAAACGGTAAAAAATAATCTCATAACGCAATGCACTTTCTCCCATCCAACTTAAGGTTGTGTGTTAGTTGTTCAGTTAAAAAAACGGCTGATATAAATCTAACAATTAACTTCCACTGGCCAACTCTATAATCTCCTTACCTAGATGAAATACAAAACCACCACCACATAAACCTAAACAGTCACCAGTCACCAGTCACATTTTAATCACCGGAAGAAAGTGAAAAATTAGTTACTTACCCAACCTCCAGATAAATACCTTCAGAAAGGTGTCTGGGTTTCACATTCTCAGCACCTTCGAGATTAAGCGCTGCCGATTGCTTCACAATAAAAGTAATAACCTCTCGCAGTTCTTCCTGCAAGTAATTGCCCCTCTTTCAGAAAAACCCACACAAATTTGGTTCAAAAACATACAAATTATAAACAATTTCCAACCATCCAAACATACTTTCAATCTACCCCATTCAAATCCTAAGGTTCAAAACTTTGGCCAAATAAAATAAATCGAATCGAATATCATTGCGTAACATACAAGGTTCCCATAACAATTCACTGAATTTAATTAGATAATTCACTGAAAATTAGTTTGAAAAAAAACTTAATCTGTACAATTTACAAAAGCCTTGATTTCTACAATTACGTTTTGGACAAATACATAAGAATTTAGCACAGACAAATACATAAACTAGCAAAAAAAAATTTTATCCTAGGACAGATGAGAGAGAGAAGGGGACGGACATTGTTTTTGAGCTTCTGGATGATGCTGCGGCGGAGTCTGTCGAAGTCTCCGACGTCCTTGAGCCGATCACCTCCTCTTTGCTGACCTTGTGATCGTGCGAGCCCTCCATTGGGTTTTTGCTTTGCTTCTTTGCATCCACACCCCATACTTTTTTTGCCGCCACAACATAGCTTATTGCCTTGTGACTTGGAAGATTTTCTTTTTTTTTTTTTTTTGAATTATCTGCCTTGAAAATGTTTTTAAAATAATTAAAAGCGTATTTGGTGAAAATATTTCTAAACTCACCTTAATAAAAATTCACCTAGATCTTAAAAAAAAATTAATGCTTTTTGCTAGAAGCACATATCTTGTGCTTTTTTTTAGTTCTTTTTGGAACCCAAATCAATTTTATTAAAAACATTTTCAATCTTTTTAAAAGCATATTCAAACGAACTCTTAATCCATGAATTATGATTCTTTGAACAACCCAAGTTAGAATTGATTGCCAATACTCAACAGTCTTAGTCTATCTAGAACTAGGCCCAACTCAAATGCAATTTCTCCACGGTCCTTCATTCATAAGGACTCAGTTGGGCTAACATTGTCTTTGACTGGAACGCTTCTACCAGGCAGAATCGATGTTGGGTCTTCCTTCCAATTTCCTTGTTTTAGGCCAAACTTGTATTTTGGGCCCAAACATCAACATTCACCAGAATTATGGAAATTAATCAATCTTTGAGACATATGTCAACATTTGAAAGTTTATTGAATAAACTACATCCAAACTAACTCCATACAAATATGAGTTATCTCCCTTTTGGTGAGAGCCCTTCTCTCCCTGAGAGTGTTTCTCACTAGTTTTGGTTTGTGAGTGTTTATTTGTTCATCCTCAATTTCGAAGTCGTCGACCTTAGACAGAGCTCTGTCTAAGGCTGATGGGAATCCTTCGTTTCTTTTTTCTTCTTTCTTCTTCCCTTTCTTTCTCCCTCAACTTGTTTTTTCCTTTATTTGGCTGGATAAGTCTCATCCATCACCCCTGCTTTCCTCAAATTTCACTGTCCTCTGGGCCAAATCTCCCCTTCCCTCTACCTCTATGATCAACCCACTCCATAATCTTCTTCATAAAATCAATCCTTCATCGATATCAACCAAATCTGCACACAAAAATCTTCAACGCGATTTCTCGCGATCTCCCTGGAAGGTGCGTAAAGCTTCTATTCGAGTGTTCACACCACCACCTTCTTCCTTCTCTTTGCTTTTGTTGGCATTAGTATTTGCGGGCTAGTTCTTCCCGTGTGTTTCTTTCGATTTGTGGTGGAGATTTCGGTGGTGCTCTTTGGAGGATGTAAGTGTTTCTTCTTCATCCAGCTCGGGGACCATGTTTAGCCTAATCTCAGGCATTTTTTGGGGGCGACTGTCTAAGATGGTAGGTAGGCGGTCTGACGGTGTTGGGCCCAGAACCTAGTTTTGGGTTTTCTGTTTTACTTTGGAAGTCCACTTTTGTGTTGTGTGGATATTATAATTGGGCCTCTCTTTTGTAATTATGTTGTCTTGGTAATGAACTTACCTTTCATCAAAAAAAAAAAAAATTCAAATTTTAGTAATGACTAAGGATATAATGTTATGATAAAAAAAATTAAAAAAAAAAGGAAAAAAAAAAAGGATGTAATGCAACTAAAGAACTAAAAGTAAAACATCTAATGAAAAAAAAAATTGAATCATGACTGAGGATGGTTCGCTCTCACCATAGCACCATGGTGTGGTATAGGTCTGGCAATTTTTTACACAATTCGTTAATTCGGTGCGAAATTAACAAGTTTTCAAGCCGACACAATAACGAATCGGGTCATTATCGAGTAACTCGATATGCACCTATTAAGATAACGGATCAATCTAGATATACACGTGGATAACCTGTTACACGATAAGAAAAATATTAATTTAATAATTTTATACCACTAAAAAAATACTATAATAAACAATATATATATATATATATATATATATATTCAAATTAAATTTAGAAAATTGATGATTGTTGGATCGACTAAGATTTAAACCCAGTCATCCAATGTTTTTCTCAGTCCTATATCAGACTCTCTCTCATTCTCGAAGGCTCGAATCGAAGCAGTCGCTTGATATCTCTCTTGAATCTCACTCTCGAACCTCAACTCCGGCCAGCCACAAGTCCACGACCACCCTCTTCAGTCTCCCTCCACCACACCACTGTCACCACATACAACCTAGTAACTCACCACCAGTCAATCTACTACTTTTGTCTCTGATTCTCTCTCTAGATCAAGCGAATCTCGTTAAGATATTTTTGTGGGAATGTGGTATGTGGTATGTGGCAATGTTAAGATATTTTGAAGTAATATTTATGTAGCAATATGGTATGTTCAAATTTAGAAGAAGAAAAAATAGAGTATTTTCTTAAGGGGTCATTTTTACCTGTTGGGTAAAATGACCCGATCTGTTAAGAACCGTTAAGATAATGGGTGTGTCACGATACGACCAGTTAAGATAACATGTGTTACACGAAAACGACATAAACACGGCAAACACGACCCATTTGCCAGACCTAGTGTGGTATGAGGATGAAATGAAGATGTGGGTTGACGAGTGTGGTGGAACGACTAATGAATTAATGGGTTGAGGCACTGAAGAACGCTCAAACTAAAGCGTGATGGTTATTAAACAACCCCTAAGTAAGATGGAACATTAAGTTGCTCTGTTACCCAAAAAGAATTTTACCAAAGCAATTGACAATATTGAGATTAGTTCTTAGAAGCACATGCAATGTCTTTGAACTTTGGAGATGGAACAACACTCTACATCCTCCCATCCTAATTTCTCCTTTGACAAGGCATTGGATATCTTGTTCACGCAATCTTCACAATTATTTGTTTTCTATAAGGACGTGGCAGATTTTATAAGATGATGAAACATCTGTCGAACTGTAAGTGTTTTGTTTGATACTATTTCGAGTTTTGACAGTGTCTTTGAAATTAGAGGACAATAGAGCCGTTGCATTTCCCTCCACACATTCCCCACTCACCTTATCTCTTCATATGTTGTTTCTCTTTGCTTTCCCTCCAAACAATCCCACCCCACCCAAAAAAATGAATCCAAAATTCAGATTACCAAAAAAGTCCTGTCTTCATTTACTACTCAGCTCACTCCGTAACCAGAGAATTAGTGGCTTTTCTCAGTTCCAATGGCCACCAAACTAGGGTTCACCTTAACATCTACAACCCCTTTTAATCCCTCTATTCAGAGACCCTTTGTCTCCGTTTCTTCTTCCTCCTCGACTAGGGTTGAGTCTTTTCAGATCAGTGGCAGACAGCTATGCCTCCGCCTCCGCCGCCGCCGCCTTTTGGTACTTCCGGCTAAGGCTACAGCTGACCAACAAGGTCAGGATCATCTGTCCATATAAGGCCTTGAATTATATTTTTGTGGTAGCTGCTTTGATTGCAGTGTCGATTAATCAGTGAATGAAATTGATTGAGCATTTTTTTTTTTTATAATTGAAACAAACTGATTAAGTAATCATATCAAGTTCAGTGCAGTATTGATCTCACCAAAACTACAGGGGTTTGGTAATTTCACACTTTGCTTGCTATAGAGGGTGACCTAATATTTTATGTTCGATATAGCAATATTCTAAACTATTCTAATCTATGAGGGCGGAAATTGGAACTTGGGTGCAAAGAGGCTATCACACTGCTCCAGCCAACTGGCATACTCATGATAAAGGGTGTGCTAATTAATTAGTAAACAGATATTATGTGGAAGATACAATTTTTACTTCATTGCATCGGTAGGGGCAGATTAATAGGACCACCAACCTAAGTATACAAATGAGTTAATTCTTAAGTCTCAGTAGCCATGATAGTATTGAATAATTAAAAAAAAATAAACAAGATGCTCAATTTGATGTTTTACTTTCTTAGTTTTAATGCAGATTGAAAGGGACTTATTCATGATTCAGTCTTAAACTATGTTAGCTGACACCATGAAGTGTGGACAAGTTTTTTGCATACGAAGTTTTATTGTACAATTTAACGAGTAATGCTATGTAGACCACGTATATTGATCTCTTTTGCAGTCATTTCTTTCTTTTTTTTTCAGAAATTTACTCTTTTCTTGGTTTGTTTTTGGAATATTTCTTGAATCATTTCCAATGTCCTTTTTCAGGCAAGGTCGAAAAGGATGACGTTGTGGACAGTAAAATTTTGCCATATTGTAGCATAGACAAGAAGAAGAAGTCTTTGGGTGAACTTGAACAAGATTTTCTTCAAGCTCTACAAGTAATTTTACACTACATTTTAATGTTTTATAGTACTATAGTGTTTTGCTATTAAACACATTATGATTCCATAGATAAACCGATACAAGAAAGTACTAGGTCTGGATCTCAACCAAGGTTCCGACTTAGTTCTTGGACCACTTTCACAACTTATGCGGGCAAAATCTGTCATGGCTCCTTGGTTACCTTCTTCTAGAAGTCAGCTACATATTGTTTTGATTAATTGGATGCCAAGCACTAATAGATGTTCGCATTTGAGATACTAAATGGTTTCTTCCTCTCTTTGCTCGTAAAGTCATTCTACTATGACGGAAAAGCTATTATGTCAAATGAGGAATTTGATAACCTTAAGGAAGAACTCATGTGGGAAGGCAGCAGCGTTGTCATGCTAAGTACGTAGTGTTTCATTTTTTTTTTTTTTAATGAGACTTGGCACCACAATATCTTGGGATTTCATGATGGTAATATTTCTAAGATACAATTTCGGTTTCTGGTGTTTAATTTTACCGTGCAGGTTCTGATGAACAGAAGTTTCTGGAAGCCTCAATGGCCTATGTGTCTGGGAAACCAATTCTGACAGATCAAGAGTATGATGATCTGAAAATGAGGCTAAAGGTGAGTGTGTGTTGGTTTCATGTTTAGGCGCGCATAATATGATTAATAGTATAGTTTCTTCCATCCATCGTTTCCATTTGCTTCAGTTGGTGAACATAATTTTCTTCTTTTCAGACGGAAGGGAGTGATATTGTTGTCGAGGGTCCAAGATGCAGTCTCCGTACTAGAAAGGTGCGTAACGCTGAGTTTTCACTCTCTTTCTCTATATATCCATGTATGAATTACCCTTGTGCACCCTTCATTTTGTGGTTTCATATGAAGTACTGCAAAATGTGAATGTAATTACCCAATATCACAAGGATTATCTCTTTAGGAAAAAATAGTTCTTTAGTTTTTCGTATTCGCATGTTTGATTATAGAAGTATTGATTAAAATCCATTACTGATTACCGGACCTAAAGATTTTTCTCTTGCTTGTCCTCCAATGTCTCTGCACTTCTGCTGATTTACCATGGAAAGAGTTGTTTTAGTTGTCTACTATTTGTTTTCTTAAGCTTACATGGATGTTTTACTGTCCTTTTTTCATTCTCTCATACAATTTCTGTGAGATACCTTGGTTGCGAAATCGGGGATAAAAGGCTAACTAAGTTCTGGTTGTACTGATTAACTTTCTTCCAACAGGTTTACAGTGACCTGACTGTTGATTATTTGAAGATGTTCCTGCTGAATGTCCCTGCGACTGTTGTCGCACTTGCAGCGTAAGTCATCTACTTAAACCTGCTTGCTCCGTGCACATAAACGAAATATAGTCAACTGCTTAACCAGCTAATAGCTTCTTCTCACCGAAATTTTCGTCTAGTTTACATAGATGATATCTAATCTACCAATTAATCAACAACCTTGTTTCCTCTTCTGCTAGGTTCTTCTTTTTGGATGATGTGACCGGTTTCGAAATCACATATCTTTTGGAGGTATATTGTTTTAATTACACACAACTTGTAACTACATGAAGTTTTGGTTGCTGTACGTATCCATTTTACGCTCTTTCAAAACAACCTTTCATAAATTCTTGGATTGCAGCTGCCGGAGCCATTCAGCTTCATTTTTACATGGTTTGCTGCTGTGCCTGTCATAGTTTACTTAGCTCAGGCACTGACAAAGCTAATTATCAAGGATGTTTTGATCCTGAAGGTAGGATTCCGTTTTGTCAAATGCCATTTCTTAGGGATGTCTGAAAATAATACGTACGTAAATTGTGGATACTGTATTGTTTTTAACATTTCACATTTGTTTGCCTAGGGCCCTTGTCCGAACTGTGGTACAGAGAACTTGTCATTCTTTGGGACCATACTTTCCATTTCAAATGGAGGTTCCACCAACAACATCAAATGCTCAAAGTGAGTATAAACCTAATCATGATTCTAGATGAGTGCTGCAATCCGTCATGCACACGTGGGTGATTTCTGATCGTCTTTAGATACATGTAAGTTCCACAACGGAGCTCACGTGCATCAGTAGTCAAAAATCATTCAAGCGTGCGTGAACGACTGATTGTAGCATTTTATTCTACTATTGACGTTTCTTTGTTTTGTTTCCACTTGTGTGCTTTTTATCCCTTGGACTCTACTTGGCTCCTTCATTGATGATAGTGGCATCATTTCATTATACAAATATTAAAATCACAATCGTTCATTCTCTTTGCCATCATTTGAACATCATTTATGGGGAAAAAAAATCATTGGATTTGTAGACCAATTAGTCATTCATATGAATCAAACAAATTGACGGTTGACCATAAAAATGAAACATTCTGATTATGACATTTGTACGATAAGTATGATGTCCACGTTGCCATTGAAGGAGGCATGGCATGAGCCGAGCGTTATACTTTTCTCTTTGTTTGGATTTTGTGTTTGTTTGGACATGATTTACAAAAGGTGTGTTTCCATTTAATTTGAACTGTGATGAGTAACATTTGACTGCAGCTGCGGAACTCCACTGGTATATGATTCGAAGTCGCGCCTGATTACGTTGCCAGATGGAAGCAATGCATGATGAGAATTTGGGAGCTCAAATAAAATGTAGCATAAATGTAATTAACGAATAATCAGCACTCGTGTATTGTGTAAGCGTTTTCTTGTGCAGAAGAAGAATATGTAATTTTCTTGGTTCTTGGGGTCTCTTTGGAACATCTCGACAGTTGATTGTGAATATGAATACAAGGAAAGAGGAAGATATCATGATCATACGGTTCAGATCTAGTCTTATGCCTTCCATTATCAGTTGTCTTCAGCTCCTGTGTGCGCATTGTTTTCTCGTTCTCTCGTTCGGTATAGAAAATTGGATTGGAGTCAATGAATTACTCGGTTTAGGGTTAGAGGGTATCCATTTCAATCCGACCCTCTATGCTAAACGAGGCTTGCAGGTCGGAAACAGAGTTACCGATGCAAGAATATTGGAAAATAACTCAAGTTGTAAAGCATTTCCATTTGGGTTTGTTTTCAATAAATACGAAATGCTTGTACATCCAGCAAGAACTAAAATCAGTACTAAGATTACAGAAATCCTTCCGAAGCGTTTAAACATCCTTACAACATACCAAACGGCCTCCACAAGACAGTTGAGTAAAGGCAGCTAAAGCTTAAGACATCCAATAAAATGGGCATCGCATCAAACTCTAACGGCAACAAAATATGTGACACGCTCCTTCCCACTCGATCCATCCAAAATGCTGCCTCCAAAGAAACATCAGTGCTAATGCTACAACCATCTTCTCTATAGAATCGCCACGTCCAAATAATCTCCAATCTACAAAAATGAAAAGATGTGAGAACAACCCTTTTTTCGTCAAACTCCAACAAACTTTGACATAAAATTTCAGTTTACCTGAAAGCTAAGATCATTCAGTGCCTTGCTTTCATCCACTTGTCTCCCGTTTCCATGAGAATTTGTCATCCCAACCTTAGAAATCCAAGAAATACACGAATTTTAACAAAAAGAAAAGAGCGGGGGAAAGTAGTTCATAATTTTATGTGCATAAGTACTTCTCAATTGTATATGTACACAAGCAAAATTGTTTTGTTTCCCACCTAGCTATATGCTGGAAAATGCGTAAAATCATACTGCATACACACCCGTAGACTACCTCCAATTGTAATGGAAAATAAATTCCAAAATAACAAGAAAAGAGAGAAGCCAACCAACCATCTGGAACTAATTTCTTGGGATCACATCAGTATGAAATATAGTAAGAAATTTGCCATACGGTGAATTTTAAACTAATAATTGCATACGACGGTTGAAATATAATTTCACATGTTGGTGTAAGCATAATTTTCTTTTACTGAAAAGAGGTGAAAATGTACAAAGGAATATTGCTTTTTCTATTGAGATGATTTATTATTTTGACTTGAATGAGCATAAGTTTGAGTTGAAGCAGTAAAGAGGATTCATTTATCTGTCGAGTGGAGGATACAGAGAGCAGTCCTCGGGTATCTACCTCATCTTGATAGCTAGATTTGAAAATAGAAAGGGTAATAGTGTACTGTGATGCATGCATGTATCACTACGTGAGAAGGAAGCAAGTACCTGTTTCACCACAAAACGACCGCGCTTGTCAGGGTATACAAAAGCAAAAGACAGTCGAGCATTTCTTCTCCTAGCCTCTGGAGCAATCTCTTTGACCTGACAAAGAACTAGAATCATCTTCGGAGCAAGTAATATAATGTTATTCAACCAAATATGGGAAAGAGGATCGGATGACATGACCCATGACATTATGAAAGACAGATAACATACAAGATCAGTTAGCTCACGAAGTGTTGCATCTTTCCATGTATAAATTTGAACCTCATCTTTGGGTTCATTGCCTCTCACTGCAAAGTCCACCTCACTGTGATGAGCTCCAATCTGCCAAAGAAAAAGAGTTAAAAGAAAATGTAAAAGGCTGAAATGGAATGTCAACAGCACCCAACCCTTTATATTAACATCAAGTTCCCAAACTTCCAATACCGCCAACTTCTCCTATCTTCTCATTAGTAACACGAGCTCCAAATTATACAAAGCTTCCCCAGAATTCCAAAACAAAGTCTTAACGGTATTAGAAACCCAATGTACTTCGTTCTCCTCATTACCTAACTTAACACCTATCTCAGAATCACCACCATAACCTTCTACTGAACTGATTTCAGAGTCTAAATCGAGCAATGACCTTCAAGGCCAAGAGAAATTGAGAGACATATAATTATACCAACTTAATTTTCAATTCTTCTCCCTTCGCTCCGTTAATTGGGCAAAAAAAACAAAAAAATACCCCAACACCAAATTTTTCCTAAGTCTATCCTCTGCAACAAAATCAGCAAAACCTGCTTCGAATCGAACACCACTAAAGAAAATAAGATATGGGTTTTTCTAAAATTCGAATTTCCAACAAAAATCACTAACTCCAATTACTTAGAAGCCAAATTTCACAAGCATAAAAGATTAAAAAAAATACTAAAAAATAATACCAGAACTGCAAAAAATAACCTAAAAACAGAAAAAAAATGGAGTTGCACGTACCTTAGTGAAAACCCGAAGCAGCAGAGGGCAAGTCTTGCATTACATACAAAAATACAAAGCTGTTCATAAATATATGCCTATAAACCAGCTAGCAAAAAGTAAATAATAAATTTTAAAAAAATGAAAAATATAGAAACCCTAAAGATGTAAATAGCAGAGCTGAAAGTTAAAGAGAGTACCTTTTCACGGTCGATGGGTTCGGAGCGGGGGCGAGGCGGCGGGGGCGGCGGACCCCTGGAGTGAGGCGGAGGAGGAGGTGGCGGAAGTTGTCTTCCGGGTGGGCCTCGCGTCTGGGGACCGGGCCCGCCCATCTTTTCGTCTCTGTTTCTCTTCTCCATTGTCGAAGTCCTTGCCTGAGAAAGATTTCGGGTTTTTTGTTCGGGTTTTGGGGTCGATGTAACAGAAATTTGTCGTGTACGAGACTTGATTATATATGCGGCTCATGGGTCATGACAAAGAAATAGGTACGGGTCATGGGTCTCAGCCCAAATAATCAAAAGGCAAGAAAGCCCAAGAAGTCTGCAACCACTATATAACCCAATAAAGAAATAAATGAACCAAAGAGGTGTTTCCCAACCCCCCCGGGGGGCGGAAACTTGTATGGTGCTGCCAATTTTCTCCTTAATCTTCACTATTAGGCAATGTTTTCTTTGAATTTTAATTGTAGCTGATTACCCCCTAAAAGTTTATAAATAGCCAATTCCCCCCCCCAATGTTAGATTTTAGAATTTTTCATCCAATTTTCTATTATTTTTCCCCCATACAGTTTTCATGTATTGCCTGCATGATAAAAAATGGATGAAAAATTTAAAATCTAGCATCAAGGGGAAAATTGGCTATTTATAAAAGTTTAAAAGAGTAATCAGCTAAAATTAAAGTTCATAGAGGAAATTGGCAACTCTATGCAAGTTTGGAGGACAAATCGACAAATATGCCTAAACCAAAATTATTATTCAAGTTTTATGGAGATACCAAAAGCAAAATAAAAACTTATGTGAAAAATGACTTGTTTTCCCAAACTCAATAACATATAGGTTGCACTTAGAGGTACAAATCGGCTCAAACGGTTCAAGTTTGACTCGTGTTCAACTTGTTTTGGCTCGTTCAAGCTTGATTCGTAAAATAAACGAGTTGACCTCAAACAAATTATTAGGCTTGCTAGAAAAATGAGTCAATGTTGAGCTTTGGTATGTTCAGCTCATAAAACCCATGAGCATTTCACTTTTTTACATATATTGGACATGTAATCATTTCCAAGTTTGTTTTTATTTTTTTTATTTACTCAATTTTCATTAAGTTGAGCCAAATAAAAACTCGAGTCCGTTTTACAAAGGAGCTAAGTCAAGCCAAGGTGAGTTTGACTATACGTTTATAAGTTTTTTTTTTTTTTTTTTTGAGCTTGGACAAATAATATCATTTGAGTTAAGTTTGAACACTTTGGTACTTGGTTTGGCTCGACTCATCTACACCCATAATTGTATTTTCATACATATATTTACTTTGACCTTTATATTTTTGAGCAAATTGTTGTAGGCAATCCAAAATGATCATTATACACTTTGACTTCTGTATATACGCTATATATTCATGACAATTAAAACTTCTAGAAATTAAACGGGGCAAAAAATTAGTAAATTAAAAACATGATTGTCATTTTGAAAAATAAAATTTACAATACCTGTTTTCTTACAAATAGCCTAACACAAAATCTCAGGAAACCATGTGCGAAGCCCAGCAGCCACACATGCTCCACGTAACCCGAGTTGTGTTATCCATGTGTTAGGTTTGAAATTTCACCGTGAAATGACGTGTTGAGAATGAATCCAACATTAATTAGATGAGGGACCTTACATATTGGACTACTCCCCATAGGTGGAACCTCAACTTTCTTTATCCAGCAACAACTTTTTTGGTTACAACCACTAAAATTCCTTGATCGCAATTAATTATATTTGATCTGGAAATGGATCATCTCTTGATCCCTTCCACCAAATTCACACAGTCATTGACGGCGGAAAACAGGAGGTCCCTTTAAAAATTATAATAACTTTAGTTATCGTATCAAATTTCAATGACTCAGATTCATGAACTAGATGGATTTGATGGAAGGGATCCGGAGATCTCTTTCCATTCTAGATAACCTCCAGACATTATAATACTATTCTATAATACAATAAGTCAAATCTATGTTTGTCTTCTTTCCGTTGACTTAAAACATGAGCAAATAATACTACTGTAATCAAACACAATGTATCCTTTTTCATGCAATTAGTCACCAACTTAATTCTTTCAATAAACATAAAATCCTTTGGATGATTAATAAAGGGGTAAAAGACTGTTTACTACCCTAATGTTTCGTGGTTTTCAACATTTAGTACATCAAATTTTTTTCGTCTCAGAGTCATACCTAAAGTGTAAATTTTGGGACAGTCTCATACATCTGTTAGTCAACCTGTTAAGTTTTTCGTTAACTGTGACGTGGCCCACTGCCTGGGCGCCCCGTGTCATCGACGTTTTTTTTTTTTTTTTCTTTTCTTTTCTTTTCTTTTCTTCTTCTTCCTTCTTCTTCTTCTTCCTCCGACTGCAACTTTCTGGTTTTTTTTTTTTTTTTTTTTTTTTTTTGCTTCTTCCTTTTGCTTCTTCCTCCCTTCCTCCTTCCTTTCCCTTTCTTCCCCTCCTTCCTTCTTCTTCCTTCTTCTTCCTCCGAAATCTGGGGAATGTTTTTTTTTTTTTTTTTTCTTTCTTTTTCTTCCTCCTTCTTCCTTCCCCTTCTTCCTTCTTCCTTCTTCTTCCTTCTCCTTCTTCTTCTTCTTCTTCCTCCGAAATCTGGGGAAGTTTGTTTTTTTTTCTTTCTTTCTTTCTTCTTCTTCTTCCTTCTTCTTCTTCTTCTTCTTCTTTCTCTTTCCTTCTTCCTTCTTCTTCTTCTTCCTCCGAATATGCCCAGATTCAATTTTTTTTTTTCTTCCTCCTTCTTCTCCTTCTTCCTTCCCCTTCTTCTCCTTCTTCCTTCCCCTTCTTCGTTCTTCTTCTTCTTCCTCCGAATTTGGAGGAAGATGAAAGTGTTTTTTTTTTTTTTTTGAGGAAGAAGAAGAAGAACAAGGAGGAAGAAGAAGAAAGAAAGAAAAAAAAAA
>VIEB01000018.1:1180469-1206887 GCA_006547085.1 Malus baccata
CAGTGCGCCACGTCATAGTTAACGAAAAACTTAACAGTTTGACTAACGGATGTATGAGACTGTCCCAAAATTTACACTTTAGGTATGACTCTGAGGCGAAAAAAACTTGATGTACTAAATGTTGAAAACCACGAAACATTAGAGTACTAAACAGTCTTTTACCCTTAATAAAATTAAATTATATAAAAAAAAAATTAAAATATCAACCACCTAATGCAAGTACAGCCATACATGCCAGCACGTTAGATACCACGAAAACATTTCACTGAAACTATTGATTTTATAAGCAAATAATATAACACTCCTACTTGACTAATTGTACAGCATAAACATCGTTGGGGCCACGAAGTCATTTTTCTAGCTACATGAAATGTTTTGTAGTTGAACATTATATAAGGCATGCAAAACGGACCAACTGGCATTGCACTTGTACTTCGATCATCCTACAGAGTCTTAAAGGAACCTCTACCAACACAGACATGGCTTCTTTCCTTCCTTCGTCGAGCCTCAGCTTCCTTCTCATGTCATTGATGCTGGTAACCATTAGCACAACAGTGGTTGCAAAGGTCATTTACCGGCCGAGTCCATGGAACCTTGCCCACGCTACTTTTTACGGCGATGAGACAGCCTCCGAGACTATGGGTATGTATGATGTTCATTTCACATATGTTGAGAAAATTATTTGTCCTTCAAATATCTAACATGTTATATTATCCAACTAAAAATTAATACTGCATATTCAAACACATGATAAAATAGTTATCCATTTTTTCATTTATATGTCAGTAAACATAGTACATGCAACACTATTTTTGTTGAACTAATTGCGTATAAATTTCTCTCGATTGACTATATCGGTGACTTGCCACACAAGAAAAGTGTAGCTAGCAAAAACGATGAATACATATATATTCAAATAAAGTACTTTATCAATTAATTAATAATCCCTATTCTTAATTATTCTGTTTTCTTGGTACAGGAGGAGCTTGCGGTTATGGAAACTTGTTCAGTAATGGGTATGGTACAGATACAGCAGCATTGAGCTCAACACTATTCAACAATGGATATGCTTGCGGAACTTGTTACCAGATAAAATGTTACGGGGCAAGTGCATGCTTTGGAAATGTTGAATTCACCACCGTCACCGCCACCAACCTTTGTCCGCCAAACTGGTCCCAGGACTCCAATGCCGGAGGCTGGTGCAACCCTCCTCGCACCCATTTCGACATGGCCAAACCTGCCTTCATGAAAATTGCTCAGTGGAAGGCCGGCATTGTTCCCGTCATGTATCGCAGGTACTCCTTAAAATTTAGGATACATTAGGGTTTTTTTTTTTTTTTTTTTACCAAATTGCAACACTTGGTAAACTACAAAAACTAAAATGAAACTTTGCGTAAATTATAGCAACCAAAATCATGATTTGGCCTTAACTAAATAGTTGATTTTTTATGATCACATTTTCACAATTGGATTATAAATCTTCTATGTGATTTTCTTGCAGAGTGCCGTGCATGAGGTCGGGCGGCCTTCGATTCTCTTTCCAAGGAAACGGGTACTGGTTGTTGGTGTATGTGATGAATGTAGGAGGAGGAGGTGACATTGCAAGCATGTGGGTGAAAGGAAGCAGATCAGGGTGGATACAAATGAGCCATAACTGGGGAGCTTCATACCAGGCATTTGCAACCTTGAAAGGCCAAGCTCTCTCTTTCAGGCTAACTTCCTACACAAGCAAAGAGACTATAATTGCTTGGAATGTTGCTCCTTCAAGCTGGAATGTGGGTTTGACTTACAATTCAAATACCAACTTCCATTGATGCACAAAAGCACGCAAATATGCGGAGATTCTGTATTACTTAATATGCCTACTTAATTGCCACTCTTTTTTGTTTTTTTAATTTTCCTTCTTTTTTTATAAAGCCCCAAGGCCTTTATCTGTAGCTTTGGCTTGGAAAATTTTCCTTTGGTTACTCATATATCCTTACTAAAGTAATTTTACTGATCACAACAATGAGAGAACAATATATTTACATGCTATATATGTACAATTGCTTGTTTTCAGTATTATTTGGTTGAAACAAGTGTTCTGCAAGTAATAGATTGTTCTAGTGAATAAGGTCTTTCTCAACCCAATGTGTCTCAGAATCTTTTTAATGTTGCTTAAAGTAATAATATCATGTGTAATTGAAAATTTTATATATATACAAAAAAAAAAAAGTGTTCTGCAAACTCCATCTTACTACGTAGAAGTTGATATCATATTTCCTATCATATATTTCCACTCTTGTGTTGTGTATGAATTTGAAAAATGCTTTTCTCCCAATAATATTTGAAATACATTTAAAGCATCACATATTTAATTCAAAAAACACTTTTTGTTACCGTGCAAAAGAATTTGACCAGTCGTCGTATTCTCTTTGTGAAGATCTTAGAGATCAGTTAATCGTATCTGTTCATCGTATATCGTGCGGTCAAAAATCATTTTAAATATTTCTTTTTAAAATTAAACTCAAACATTACTTACTAAAAAATAATTATACGATTTACGATAAACAGACATAATTCATGAATCTCCAAAATTCTTACGAAGGATCTGAAGACTATCCTGTTGGCCTGCAAAATAACGATATGACCATCATCATCAGCCTTGTCGGCAAATAGCATCAAAAGGCATGAAAAAGACCTTGTGATCTAATAGTACTTTTGGTCAATTGTGATCTAACAGCAGTTCTCAAACAAATAATGACGTAGAAGTGGAACAATTGCTCAATAGCACATGCATGCAAAGTTTACTGTTTTTGGATTATTGGTGTCTGTTTTTGTTTCATGATACCTTTTTGAAAAGAAAATAACGAGACAAAACAAATTCGTTACTTTGACACGATGTACGATAATTTGGACATTTGAGGCTGTTTGGAAGGTCAAAACTGCATTTTTATTTAATTTGGGTTGTTTTGTTAATTTGGGTTAAGTTATTTCCCGTTTATTCCTTTTGTCGTCAAGGTTTCTGTCAGATTATTTAAGCAAACTCTATGGTTGTATTTTGGACGGTCTTTCATTCAATAAAATTCAAAAAAACGAAAGTTGCTCTCACAAATCCCTGACTTCCTAGGAACCTTCAAGTGTGATCGTTTGTGAACCCTTTATGCTATAACTTTCGTTGTGTCACATAATAAAGCACTCTAGATTGTCGATGCCAGATTGAGAAATGATCATCAAAGAAAAGAGGAAGATTTTATGTTTGCCCTCATAAATTAAAATGCAAGAGTTTCGGTTGGTTAAAAGAATTCATGAAGTTAAAGTCATATTTTCTTCTTGAAGAAAATTGAAGTTCCACTATGAAATCAATTGGTAGTATGAAGAGTAGCGTCATTACTTATAAGCACATGCAAAGTCCTCTCTCATCAATGTGGAACTCATTCTCAATACTCGTCCCCTCTCCTCTAGTTTCGTTTGTGTAAAATAAAACCTAAATTGAAACTTACAACTAGAGTAGACACTCAACTTCACCAGATAACGCAATATTTTGCACCGTCACCGGTTGTCCATACACTATTTTCTTCAAAACACCCACAAGTGACAAGACAATGGTCATTGCTACCATGTCTTTCATTTTTTATACTATTTCATCCATGTGAATTGTGGGCCATTTGGAGAGGAATCAAATGAATTTCCATGCTTGCTATAATCGTGAGACGCACAACCACACACAAAGTGGTTAAAGTGGGGAACATGTTATCAAACACAATCAGGAGTATTATCTAATATGCCCTCCCAAAAGAGAGCCATGCCCTCTCATTGCATTGCCCTAAGCACGCCAAGCCTCCCTTTTCCACTTCCTTTTTCCACAAAGTGCCATTATCACAAAGGCTCCAACATCATTTCTTCAAACCTTATCATATGATGATCCTGTATGACTACTCCATCTCCTTTGCCATCCCAATATCTTTCTTTCTTTCTCAGAAACCCAATTTTCCATTTTCTCATGAAACAAACAGGCATATATATTTTGGTGTTGTAGAACCTTGGTTTTGTTTAGGATTAACATATATATTCTCTCCAAGACCTCCATAAAGTGAGAGAAAGTAGGAACTTTCTTTTTATTTGCTTACTCTTTAACCCAACTTTGCTTTTTCTGAGCTATAAAGTCCACAAACAGTTTAAGCCTAACAATTTGCAACCTTGTATCTGTTTAGATCTAGTTTTTCGTAGAATTCGATAAGCCAAAGCCACATTCTTTTAGTGTACAAGCTTCCAAGAAAATCAAACCAAACCGTTTTGTACATTTATGATTTATTGTTACTATATTCGTTCTTCGAAATCAAGCTCATTTTCTCACATGGGCTCTCCCTTCTATCTCACATTGGTTGTTCTTTCATTCATATGTGTAGCGTTCACAAAATCTGAAGCTCAGAAGATCCAATCAGCCCGTCTTCTCGACCTTCTCATTCGAGACGTCACCTTCAAGGCGTACGACACACGCATCAGGACAGGAACACTACACACTGTAAATTTACCAGCAAACTTCTCAGGCATCATAGTTGATACTGCAAGATACAGATGTGGCAGTCTGCGAAGGTACGGCGCGCAGGTAAAAGAATTTCATCTAGGCACTGGTGTATCTGTGCATCCATGTGCTGAGAGGGTCATGGTAGTTCGACAAAATTTGGGATATAATTGGTCCTCAATATATTATGCCAACTATGACCTATCTGGATATCAGCTTGTTTCTCCAATTTTAGGCCTCTTAGCGTATAACGCCGGTACGGATGTGAACTTCAGCAACCCTTTTGAGCTTGGTATTGAAGCTGGAGAAAAACCCATCAGCATTGATTTTAAAAACATCACAAGGGTGAACAATGAATTGGGTACAAGGCCATTATGTGCAAGTTTTGAAGGTGATGGCAAAGTGACATTGGCAAGGGAAACTAAACCTTACATTTGTGTTGCAAAAAGGCATGGACATTTCGGGTTGGTCATCGAGAAGCCTATTCCGGTGCAGTTGAGGAAGAGAGTGAGCCAGTGGAAAATAGCGGTTGGAAGCTCGGTTGGATCTGCATTGGGTGCTTTTCTTTTGGGACTGCTTTTAGTGGCAATGCTTGTGAAGGTGAAGAAGCAGTCGAGGATGGTGGAGATGGAGAGAAGGGCTTATGAAGAGGAAGCTTTACAGGTATCAATGGTTGGACATGTGAGGGCTCCTACCGCATCGGGTACTCGAACAACACCAGCAATTGAGCATGAGTATATACCTCCTCCTCACTGAATTGGATTTAGTTTTTCATACTAAATTATTCTTTTTTAACATTATTTAGCTGAAATGGAAAGGTATTTGTTGTGAGATAGAATTGTATTTAACCAAATTTTTCAAGGGCTCCATTGGTTGGGAGAAGGAAATTCTACTTTCTGAGCTATACATGGCCATTCATTGTTCTTTTTACCTTCAATTTTCATGACAGGATGAGGTTTCTTTTCTTTTTCTTATGAATGTTTCCTAATTACTTGTCAAACTGCAGAGTGGAGACACAGGTTAACAAAACTTTAACTGCAGTTACCAGTTGTCTTACTAACTGAAGGGTTTAGGATGTGCTTAATTTGACTTTATCGTGATGGTAAAAAGACAACAATCTTCTCACTCACTTGACAATTAGCCTCCACCGTACAATCAAATTGCTTTAATACATTACTTAGTTCAGATTAAAAACTTATAGAAAACAATACTTTAATCTCTAGTCACTCCTGAAATAGAAGCAAAATCATCCCTAAATCCCTTGAATCTCACCTTTTCACTTTCTAATTTATTTTGTCAAAGGCAATTACATAAAACCCGTGATATGTCTTCAGACTTCAAAATGATCTTAACCAACATTTTACATTGAAATTATGAAAGAAAAACTCCTTATAAGGATTTCCTAAAGCTGAGATTTTATTTTATTTTATTTTTTAAGGAAACTAGCCATCATTGCACGCAAAAGGTATTTTTTGAATCACGGCGTGCTATGCGCGACTTAAACGTTTTAAATGTATTTATATACGTAAATTGACAAAAAGAAAATCAAATATTTGAAGTAAATGAATAATCTTAGATCATGCAAGAAGAAACCCCTCATAAACCAATTAAAGCAGCTGAACCTTTTTTTATAACCGGTATTACACGCCTCTTAAGATATTTTGAACGTGTTTAAAAATAGGGAAAATAATATTTAATGAACAACTTATTGAATCACATTATTACTAGTCTATTGTAAGGCTAAGCCCACCCCCTCCCCTTAGTGTAGATAATATTGTTTGTTAAAAAAAAACAATTATTTAACAACTAATTTAATGTAACTTAATCACATTATTATCCGCGTGCGAAAATTTTTTTTTATAACCGACATTACACGCATCTTAAGATGTTTTGAACGTGTTTAAAAATAGAGAAAATAATATTTAATAATCAACTGATTGAATCATATTATTGCTAGTCTATTGTGAGGCTAAGTCCACCCCTCCCACTTAGTGTAGATAATATCGTTTGTTAAAAATAAAAATAAAAATAATCATTTGACAACTAATTATCCACTTGCGAAATACTTTTTTTATAACCGGCATTACACGTCTCTTAAGATGTTTTGAACGTGTTTAAAATAAAGAAAATAATATTTAATAAACAATTGATTGAATCACATTATTGCTAGTCCATTATGAGGCTAAGCTCACCTCTCTCCCTTAGTGTAGATAATATCGTTTGTTAAAAAAAATAATCATTTGACAACTAATTTAATCACATAATTATTTGCGTGCGAATGACCTGTTTTATAACAGGCATTACACGTCTCTTAAGATGTTTTGAACGTGTTTAAAAATAGAGAAATTAAATCACATTATTCCTAGCTTATTGTGAGATACTAATTAAAAAAAAACCACAAAAAATTAATTATTAAAAAAACACTGTTAAAATGACGAAAACACCCCTGCTTTATTTGATGCATTATTTTGGGATGCTTTTGAAGTTTTTTATCTTGAGGGCATTTTTGTCCAAATCTTTTTGTTGAAGCTTGGTGAGTCCAAAATCACTATTCACCTTTTCCATTGGCTTTATATATAGATAGTGAGAGCAATAGAGTAGTAGGCAAGAATTAAGAACTACACACTAGGACCAAGTCATCGGACTACTAAAGTAGTCTACCCTCCCATTCGCACAAAGCGATGAGAGGGACCTAACCACTGTTAGAACGTCGTCTCTTCAAACACCCACACCAACCAAAATACTGTTATGCGGATGTAGGGAGATTTCCTGTTTTGATGTGAATTAGTTTTCAAACAACATGTAAATGATATAAGTTCTACTATACTTTCATGAGTTAAACTGAATAAACAATTGAGCATGTGTAGGCAAAATCATTAGTCACAGTATTGAGAGTATTAATTTGGGAAAAGAAGGGACCTTGCATGTACTTAAAAGTATTAAGGAATGTTAGGTAAACTAATCTTTTAAGCCACATTTGCAAACCATGTGATGTGTCACCAATAGTAAATAAGCACGTTAATCAACATTTAAGTAATAATCCAATCATCATCAACCACATCATATGGTTGACAAAATATGGTTTAAATTGATGGTATCCCTAGCATTACCTGTAATGAGTAATTGGGCTTTCTCATACTGATAATTTGTTTTATGGTGGAACCTCAACTTTCTTCATGGTATCAGAGCAGGTTGTCATATGTGTGAAGTCCAACAGTCACATGTGATTCACATCACCTAAACTGTGTTGTCTACATGCTAGGCTTGAGCGGGCGTGTTGAGAGTATTAACCTGACATTAGAGGAAGAATGGACCTTACATGTGCATATAAGTAATTGAGCTACTCATTTTATTATCAATTGGTTTTATGGTGGAACCTAGGCCTGGGCACGGTTCGGTACCTGGGTAGTACCGAAACCAAACCCATAGTAAAATTTTGGTATAGTTTGGTACGGTATAAATGGTTGTACCAATTTAGTACCAAACCTAATAGGTTCGGTTTGGTTCGGTCCAGGTATAGGTTCGGTTCGGTTCTGGGCCTTTAAGGAACAAGGCCTGGTTTAGTGTTTTTCAGTTTTTGTGAAAAAAAGCCCGAATCAGTTTTTGGCCCAAAATTAACAAAGTGCACAGTGCATGTGACTAAATTAGTACGAGCATTATTGAGTTCTCCCTATTGACAACATCCATCCTACCTAAATTAGTACGAGCATTATTGAGCATTATTGAGTTCTCCCTATTGACAACATCCATTACTTTGGTATGCAAAAGCAATAAAACATCCATACCTACAAAAGCTAGCACAATGCACGACTAAATCAGTTTTTGTGGATGCTTATCCATACCCACAGAGTCCCTGCTTTTGAGATGATGGATGTAGTGAAAACATCCATCCCAAAATTAAGGAGATCAAAATTATCAAAAGTAAACGTTAGACTAATCAGGCTAATTGAGCTATTTGATGCAACAAAAATTGAGTTCTCCCTGCTTCTGCTACATGACTAATCTGAGCATACAAAATTCAATCCAACAACAAAGTTCAAGTAAATGCCTTATGGCATTAGTACAAACTAAAACGAAAAATCAAAAGTTCAAGTCAAAGCCTTATGGCATCAATACAATCCAAATGTAATAGCAAACATCAAACTAAATGCTTTAATAACTAATAAGTTCAATTAATATAAAATAAAAGCAATTATCCCTTAGAGACCTTACGCTTGACACCTTTGTTGGCTAGAGGTTTGTAAGGCTTTGAAGGGGCCTTTGATTGAGCGCATTTTGAAGCTCGATAAGGTCGGGTAGGAGCTTGTGAAGCGGATGCTTGAGAAGGCCAGGTATGAGGTTGTGAAGATGACGCTTGTTGCTCCGGATTATTAATAGAGAGAGAAGAGATGCTTGATGTCAACAACTCTACATAATACAAAAATATACACAACTTGTAAATACAAAAGAATAAAATCTAAAAAATTATAACAAACAAGAACTAAGAAGAGTATAAAAAATTACCCATTTCAATACTTTCGCAGAACTCTAAGTGCTCCAATGAAGGTGCATCATCTTCTAAGGTGATAACACCATTCACCTCTCATCCAATTATGCATCCAAATTAAGGCTCCACCGATTTAGGAGTTAAAGAACTCCTAAAATCTGAAATCACTCTTCCCCCGGTACTAAAAGCACTATCTGAAGCCACAATAGATGCTTGGATAGCAAATATGTCTTTTGCAATGGCTGTCAATATAGGATACTTGCAACCATTATTCTTCCACCATGAGAGAATTTTAAAAGCACCCTTGGTTTCTTTGTCCACCTTCTCCCAAGGATCTAACAAATATGAATCAACCTCATCTCCCACCACTTGCTCCTCACTCTCTTCTACAAAATCAATCCAATCATCTACACGATCATCTTCAAAGGATTCAACAATACGTGAAGTAGAAGAAGATTCTCGAGGAGGTGTGGGGACCTTCATGTGCTTCTCCCCATAAACCCTTGGGGCATATTCCTTGTAAGGGGCATCCAACACATCTCTTATCTCCTTAGTTTTTACATGAGCATCAACTTCCAACAATTACTTTCTAAGAATATGAGTAATATGCCTTAACTTGAACCTTGGATCTAAAATAAGAGCAACCACTAGCAAATTGTTCAATTGAAGGTAAGAAAAAAAATATTTGTCATACTTTGCTCTCATGTCAGTTGCCATTTGTATCAAAAGTACCTCCGTTGGTGAACCGATTTGCACATTAGGTAGGGGAACCAAATTATTGATAGCAGTCTCTATTTTGATGACATCATGGAGAGTAGTATGAGCCGTGGGGACCAAAGAATGACTCACCCGCAATGTCACCTCATAAAAAACTCGTAAAAACCGAACAAACACCTCCGCCTTTTCCCAATCTTCTCTAGTTGGTGGTCCAACCCTTCTTTGACCTTTAGTAGCAAATATTCCATCATCATCATTTTCTTCTTCAAATTCTTTGAAGTACACGCTAAAAAGAGTATCACTTCCCCCTATCCTAGCAAAGGCTTTCTTAAACTTTATGGTTACTTCCAACATATGAAATGTGGAATTCCACCTTGTGGGGCAATCTAAGCAAACACTTGTTTTACATGTTAACTTCTACATAAACACGGCTTGCTTGAAATACTCTAACCTTTGTGGAGAGCTCCTCACAAATCTCACACAATTTATTATGACTAAGAGGCCATTGGTTAGCCTCTTCATCCCTTGACCCACAATTAAATTGGTTATGTGAATGGTACACCTCACATGTAAATACTCCCCATGCAAAATGGCTTGTGAATTTTCCCACCTATTCATTGTTGGCCTAAGTTGATCCAATGCAACTTTATTTGCGGAAGCATTGTCCACCGTGATGGTGAGTACTTTATCTATGCCCTATTCCAACAAACAAGTTTCAATTAACTTAGCTATTGTGGCTCCCGAATGGTTAGCAATGAGACAAAAATTAATGATCCGCTTATGCATATTCCATTCATCATCAATAAAGTGTGCGGTGACGACCATATAATTGATGTTTTGAGTGCTTATCCAAGTGTCGGTGGTAAGAGAAATTCGGTGTGCATGCAATTCATTTTTCAAACTATACTTAGATTGGGCATACATTCTAGGGAAAGTTCTAACAAGAGTCCTCCTAGAAGGCACACAAAACAATGGACGTGCAACACTACAAAATCTATTGAATCCAATCTTCTCAACGGTACTAAAGGGTACCTCATCAAGAACAATCATCTCTACACATGCTTCCAAACAATTGGATTGGTTAAACTCCCTAGTAACCAAATTTTTACCCCCTTTCTTATCCCCATAAAAAAGTTCTTGATTTTTCCTCAAGTTGGCTTGATAATATTTACATTGTTGATTAAGATGTTTTATCATTCCGGATGTACCATTAGTGCTTGAATCGGCGGCATAGTCACCATCACTTGTATGTTCTGGGCAATATACACATTTAGCCTTAAGTCTTACATTTGGAACTAATACCGGTTTATCATTTCCATCTTTTACAACATTCTCTTCTTGATCCTTGAGGTTTACTAGGGTCTTAACTTGATAAGGCCTAAAGTGCCCCCAAACCTTACTACGTTTACGTTTTAGGAGTTGGGAGACACTTACCTCATCTTGATCTCCTTCACTTTCGGACTCACTTTTGCTTCCCCTTGATTCATATTCCATATCATTTACATCCTCTACAGAGACTACATGGTCCGAAGCCTGCATCTAATCAATACAAAATATCAATTACGATTACAATTACAAGTCAATCTAGCAATTAGAGAAGCACTGAATCTGTGCAGATTAATGTAGATTATCCACTGAATCATGCAAAATGGTTGTTGATTATTAGGTCTCTAAGGAAGTGATAGAATCAATAGTAAATGGAACGGACCAATCCGCCATTGTCCATGCAATTCCAAATTTCCATTTCCATTTCCATTGTCCATGCAGATTATTTTAAAATTGTGCAGATTATCCATTTCCAAGCTGGTTTTTTCTGGGTTCTTTGGAGATCTAAAATTGTGCAGATTATACCTATTACATTTATATATGAAAAATTGAAAACCCAATTCTAAACAACCCAAAAGGGAAAAGAGATTAACTACATCAAAACTACAAAATCCAACGACAAACTCAAAAGCCTCAACAAAATCCTACAATTTCAAAGAAACCCCAAATTCCAACCCCAATCTAAATCTAAAAATTAAAACCCTAATTTTATAAAATGCAAACAAATTCAAGAGATTGACTTACCATGAGAGAAGCCGATGTCACAATGGTTGTGGTGGATGTGAGATCATGAGAGAGATTGGAGAGGAGGAAGACGGCGGGCCGGTGATAGGATCATATTTATATATATTTTTACTTCAAATTCACTCGTCTTTTCTTGGTTAGTTCCTTATATTTTTGAGCTATTTACGTTATTTTTGTGTTTATAGGATCTGTTATGCAAAGAAAATAAAAATAGCACAAATGAGTTTTAAATAATAAACAGAAAAGTGAAACACGGGTGGACCATTAGAAGAATAATGAAAGTGCACTGACAGAGGAATAAAGAGACTAAAAACAGAAAACAAAGGAAGTGGATGGCATGGAATGAGTGGAGAAACAAAAAGAAAAAAAAATAAACATGTAAGAGAAATGGGACAGTAGTGGGGAGACAGTGGGAAGGTAGTGGAAAAAAAAAGAATGGCAGAAAAATAAAGAGGATGGCCTGTCCGTTATCTTTCCTGTTTTCAAGTTCAGTGGTGTAAATTGAATAATTTGGTTCTTACTTTGACTCATCGATTTCAGGATAAAGAGCTAATTGACATTGAGGCAGGGGGGAAAGAGAATAAGAAAATAAAGAGAAGGGAGACTGTCAGGGGGCTTTGCAGCGGGAGAGGACAAAAGGCTGCCTTGCGCAGCCTGAGCGCAGGAAACGGAGAGAGAAGAAACGGAGAGGAGAGATAAGCAGAGAAGAAAGGGAAGAAGAGGAGCACAGAGGCAGAGGCTTCACTCCATTCTTATTGGTGTTATCTTCTCAAACTCATGTTTAATTTTTGGTTTAATTTGAAAATGATGTGTAACTAAATTTATTTTGGCTAGAGGTTAATTCAAAGCCATGAATATATTTGTAATATGAATTGATTCCATTCAGTTGTGATTTAATTTGCTTAACTGCTTGATTGATAACTTATTTTTGTATGTCGATTAAGAATGCATACTTAATTTACATGCATGAATGTGATGCTAGAATATAAGTGAATTTCACCTAATCGTTATGAACTTATATTCACAAGTAGTGAAGGTTGTTATCCACAATCGTGTTAAGTGAATTCTTGGCAAGAGTATCATGCGTATTCCATAGTTATGAATGCCTAGTCAATGTTTATGATTTCCGTTGAACTTAATGATCTTTGTTGAATGTCTCTATCATGCATATTCCATAGTTAGGGACTTTGATGAGGAATAATTTGGTTGTAATGCGTATTCCATTCAATCCAATGAATCTAAGGAAATCTAAGAGTTAATTTAAGCGGACCTAATTAACTTGGAACATTGTCGTTCACAATTTATTGAAAGAACAACTGAAAATCAATTTAGGTTGCATATGTGTCATGTGTGGAAAAGAACCCTCTAGCTAGTCTGTCACCTATCATTTCACCTTAATTTCATGCTTTTGTCAATTCTGTAATTTATTTAAGTTTAATTTACTTCTCGTCAAAACCAAACCCCCCAGTATTAAATTATATTATTTAGTTAGTTTTCATTGTTGTTAGTCTTTTAATTCAATTTCCGTCCATTTCAGTTCCTAGTGTCTAATTTGATTGTTTTCATTATTTTGAGTCATTCTAAAGTGTGTTTCGAGTTATTAGAGTTTTTAGCCTAGTTTTGTGTCCTTGAGTCTTGTTTAATATTTTTAAATTAATTTAGAATAGATTAGCAATCCCTCCTAATCCCCGGCCTAGAACGATACCCTACTTACATCTATACTACAATTGTCAAAAAGAGGGTTTAATTTGTGTGTCAAGTAATTCTCACATCAGCCGGCAACTGAGAAGAAAGACCGTGAGTGAGTGACGACATGATAAGTGAGAGGGATTCACTCTAGTGTGACCAAGTGCTTGTGAACTCAGGATAAACCAATAGAAACAAGCCACGTGGGCGACAATTTTAATTGCAAAACTGATTTGGTACGATTCGGTACCGAACATATAACCGAAACCAAACCAAATAAGCAAAAAACCGAACCGTTTTTGTACCGGTACCAAATGAACCGAAAAAACAAAATTGAACCGACAGGGTTCGGTTTGATTCTCAGTATCTTTTGCCCAGGCCCAGTAGAACCTTAACTTTTTCCATGAAGGATCATCATCATTTAAGCCAAATCTAATATCTCTTACTTACAAATAAAGAAAAACACCATTAAACCACGATTCAAAGCTAGTTTGGTATTGATGTGCTTAAAAAAAATGTTTTTGTTGTGCTGTGAGAATAAACAGCTGTAAAATAAAGTTGTTAAGTGTTTGGAAAACCTTTATTTTATTTTTTTTGTAAAAGTGCTTTTAATAAAAAAAACTATGTCTGAATGTTTGGTAAATTTTTATATAAATTGCTTTGAATATGTTAAATGACTAAAAAAGATATAGTATTTAATGTGATATAATAATTATCAAAGACATGTAGGGGTATATTTACCATTTGAAAATTTCATTAAATGACACTGATTACTATGCTTTGAAAGAAAAAAAAAAAGCAATTTTTTAAAGCTTTTTTATTTTTTTATTTTTTTATACTTTCATTAATAGTAGTTTGTTTAAAAGCACCACAATTTCAAACCAACCCTCAATCATGACATTTTTTTTAATTCCTTATTATTAAAGATGAGAAAAAAGTTTGAAATTGTTACATCTCAGACCGGTTTCGCCGTAACACGATATTGTCCGTTTTGGACCACGCCCTCACGGTTTTGTTTCTGGGAACTTAGACGAGAAATTCTCAGTGGGTCACCCATCCTAGGACCGCTCTCACCCGAACTCGCCTAACTTCGGAGTTCCGATGGAATCTAAAGCCAGTAAGTTCCTAAAATGTCTCGTGCTATAAGGAAGGGAGCATGTACATATAAGGTACATCACCCCTCTCCGTTAGTCGATGTGCGATGTTACAATTCACCACTCTTAGGGGCTTAACTTCCTCGTCAGCACACTCGCACTGTACGGCAGAGTAGCTCTGATACCATTATGTCACATCTCAGTCTTGACTCCGCCATAGCACGATATTGTAAGCTTTGGGCCCCGGTCACGCCCTCACAGTTTTGTTTCTGGGAACTTAGGGGCGAGAGCAATCCTAGAATGAGTGATCCACTAGGAAGTGTTCGTGAGTTCCCAGAAACAAAACCGTGAGGACGTGGCTCAAAGCAGACAATATCGTGCTACGACGAAGCTAGTCTGGGATGTGACAAAATGTATTGTAACATCCCATATCGACTAACGGAGAGGGGGTGATGTGCCTTATATGTACATCCTACATTCCCTATAGCACGAGGCATTTTGGGAACTCATTGGCTTCGGATTCCATCAGAACTTCGAAGTTAAGCGAGTTCGGGCGAGAGCGGTCTTAGGATGGGTGACCCACTACGAAGTTCTCGTCTGAGTTCCCAAAAACAAAACCGTGAGGGCGTGGCCCAAAGTGGACAATATCGTGCTACGGCGAAGCCGGTCTGGGATGTGACAGAATGGTATCAGAGCCACTTTGCTGTGTGGTGCGAGTGTGCAGACGAAGATGTCGAGCCCCTAAGGGGATGGATTGTAACATCCCACATCGACCAACGGAGGTGGCGTGATGTGCCTTATATGTACATGCTCCCCTTCCTATAGCACGAGGCTTTTTAGGAACTCACTAGCTTCAGATTCCATCAGAACTTCGAAGTTAAGCGAGTTTGGACGAGAGCAATCCTAGAATGGGTGACCCACTGGGAAGTTCTCGTATGAATTCCCATATATAAAACCATGAGGGTGTGGCCCAAAGTGAACAATATCGTGTTACGGCGGAGCCGATCTAACATGTGACATAAATTGTTACAATAATTTAGGATAGACGAGTTTTTCAAATCCAAAACACAGGGATAAAAACCCAACATCCTATTCACTAAGATACCAGACCACATGCAATTCAGTTTTTTTTTTTTTTTTTTTTTTTTTGTAACAAACAATATTACCTATGCTAACGAGGAAAGGGGTTTAGCCTCGCAATGAGATAACAATAATATGATTCAAATTCGTTTTTGACGAGAATTGAACCTAAAACCTTTCACAATGAGCTAGCAATTCAGTTACAACTTTGACATAAAAAAAATTATATAACATTCTCATAATGAATAAGCAATACCTCAAACTACTCAATATTTGTAAGAACAGATTTGCTCATAATTATATAAGCACCGTATGAATTTAATTTTATGTGAGTTCAAAACAAACTTATGTAAATAATGATGACGACCAGCTGATTTTTCTTGGGTGCAACTGGGGGTACGAGAGATACCCTTGGCACAGTGGTTGCACCGATGAAAACTTGATGCCCAGCATCGTTAGATGGACTCTCCCATCCCTAGTTTGTTTGGAACCACAAGAATTCCTTAATTAAATAGGATTCCAACTCCCCATTTGTTATTTTGAGAGGCATCTCATATGCTTGCATCGTGTTCTAAGTTGTTAGCTGTTTTTTTATGTTATTTTAATTATCTTAATTGTTTCGTGATCTGTATATGCAATATAATAATCTTTGTTCTCCGTTTGTGATTTTCATCATATACCAACCAATATTCTTAATTCAAAATAATTATTTATACCAATGAATTGTAGCATCGTGTTCTAAGTTGTTAGCTGTTTTTTTATGTTATTTTAATTTTCTTAATTGTTTCGTGATCTGTATATGCAATATAATGATCTTTGTTCTCCGTTTGTGATTCTCATCATATACCAACCAATATTCTTAATCCAAAATAATTATTTATACCAATGAATTGTACTTATATGTTATTTACCAATAACTTTTATGTAAATCCATACAATTTTCGATACAAGTAACTTTCCTTTTGGCTTGAATTCTTTAAAACATATTTACATAAGTGAAACGTGGCTAATCTATTTAACATTAAGTAAACATTTTACACCACGACATATATATACTTATAATCGAAACCTTCCATAAAACAAACATTTTGTATACCTGTAAACATAAGTGGCTTAAAAAAGTCAAGAAGTTCTACGTAAATTAACGGTATATAGTATATAGTTTTTCTTGTGTGATCCGTCTTTTCATCATAAGCTCTCAACCCCTTATTTTACATGTGATATGACATAAGGCAATAGTAGCATCATGCTGCATTTACTAAAGCGAGGCTTATGTTTTTATGCACCTGACCTCCCAACAATCTAAATTAGATTAAAGTAAATGTCAATCCTATAAAACAAAATAAAAAAAAAATTTAAACCCAAATTCTAAGTATTATTTGAAATTTGGTTAAATCTCAATCCAATTTTGCCAAGGAAAAGGAAGTCCCACTCAATTTTGGTTAAAGAAAACATAAAAGAGTTTACTAGAGCGAATAGGACTTACCAAACGCACCACAATATAACCCACTCTTACGATTTTCCCGGGATTATTCTCTCCTCTGCTTTCTTACCTCGTTTTCCCGGGAAATTACCAGCACCCATCAACCCCTTCTCTCTCCTCCCATCCTCTCTCTCCCTTCCCATCCCAATTCCTTCTCTCTCCCACAGACAGAGAGACAACAAACCCACACCCACACACACACTGATCTTCTATGGAGGATACCACTCCCACAGCCCCATCGACTCCGGCTCTGCTCCGCACTCCTCAGGCACTACATTCCCTAACCCCATCTCGGCACATCGACCGCCTGATCAACTACAACCACCACCAATCGCCGTCCAGGACCATCTACTCCGATAGGTTCATCCCCAGTAGATCCGGTTCCAACTTCCCCCTCTTCGACATCTCCAATACTCCATCCGAGGGCCGCGATGACTCGTCAAGCGCCTACGGTACTCTCCTACGCGCTGCCCTCTTTGGACCTGACTCCGCCGGCGTCGTTCCTCCGGCGACTCCCGAGAAAAGGAGCGCGATTCAGATGAACCCGCCCAGCCCCAACATCTTCCGGTTCAAGACCGAGACTCGCCGGTCAATGCACTCGCTTTCCCCTTTTGGGTTCGATGATGTGGTCACCGGAGTTCACCATAGCCCCGTCAAGGCTCCTCGGAAGGTTCCCCGGTCGCCTTATAAGGTGACTTTCATCACTTTCTAGTCTTTTGCCGATTTGGGTTTGGTTTGATTTTGGCTATTGTGAATTGGGTTTTTTTTTTTTTTTTTTTTTTTTTTGATTTATTTACGGAAATTTTGTTTCTTGTTCAGGTTTTGGATGCACCTGCTTTGCAGGACGATTTCTATCTGAATCTTGTCGATTGGTCTTCGCACAATGTGCTTGCTGTTGGGTTGGGAAATTGTGTTTATTTATGGAATGCTTGTAGTAGCAAGGTAAGCTCTAACTTAGCTTCTCTTTCTAATTTTAACATTTCAACATTTTTTTCGACGAATTTCTAATGTTAACATTGTTGTTGTAATTTGAGGCAAACGTGGATGTTTTTCGATGTCACAAGTCGCTATCTTTTTATGATTGTAACTGCTTTTCGATCATGTGGTGTGTATTTTTCCTGGTGTATGTATGAAATTGATCACTTTGAATCTTTGCCGATGTGATATTTTTTGACTTTATGATTGGATGTCACTTGCAGGTAACTAAGTTATGTGACTTGGGGATTGATGATAGTGTCTGTTCCGTTGGCTGGGCTCAACGTGGAACTCATCTTGCGGTTGGAACTAGCAATGGGAAAGTCCAAGTAAGTGATTCTTGGACCTATTCACATCTGATAGACATGGTTCATTCTTAGAGATTTGATATTGAGATGTTATTTTATATTTATAATATTGCAAAGTGGAATTACAAGTGTAGTTGCTACAACATCCACAATATAGGTGTATAAGCAACAAATTTGTGACTTTAGTATGGGGACTACGATCGTCAAACAACATAATGCTTGAAATACTTATATGAACCGCAGAATTTGTGGAAATGTTTTGTTATTAGAATGTAGACTAATACAAATAACAAGGTCCTATCTAGCTGCATATCCCTGTCTGGTCTGTTGTGCAGACAGTCCCACCAACACGTCATCTATTTACTCATTCTAGAATCTCCAAGTTTTGTTCCGATGTCCAGATTCCAAACTTGGCTTTAAGTATTCAGCTTTGTAGATGTATGTTACTGGTCCTTAGATAGGAGTAGGAAAAGGTAAGTCGAAACCTCCATGCCCTGCTCATTACATTGTGAATCTGTGACGATGTTTGGTTATATGAGTCCGAACTCAATAGGATTCTGATTTTGGTGACTTCCTTTAATTTGATTTTTTGCACAACTGTTCAAACATGAATAAAATTGTGACTACTGGTCTGAGTATATGCGACATGCTTCTTCTGTGTTCGGCCTTTGTCAGAACCAGGTCAGTGTATATGATAATCAGGTTAGGATTGTATTTATTGTTACAATTGGATATTCAACAGTTGCATGGGAGCAGTTTATGCGTTGGTTTTTGTGCTGCATTATAGCAGGAATTTCATATTTAGTACCACTTTTGTGTAATTGTTTCCATTTGAATTTTACTGTTAGACATGTGGCATGTTTATTGTATATATGCTGCTGCATAACTGGCTGATGCACTTGCTATCTACTGTATAGATATGGGATGCATCCCGATGTAGGAGGGTAAGAACCATGGAGGGCCACCGACTACGCGTTGGCGCCTTAGCCTGGAGTTCATCTATGCTGTCTTCTGGTAGCCGGGACAAAACTATTTTTCAACGTGATATTCGTGCTCAGGACGATTTTGTTAGCAAACTTTCCGGACACAAGTCAGAGGTCAGAATTTTTGAGTTCATGTTCACTTTGATTAAACTACTGTGTACAATAAGAAACTGTTAACTTTAAAATTCCGTGTACTCATTCTAATTCTTAGTTCTTCTAACTTGTACTTCGTGTAACATGCCATTTGTCTTTGTTGTGTTGTTATTATCCATGTATCTTGCATATCATACTTTGTTTCATTTATATATTTCACACCCTGAAGATATTTGATTGTCCTTTAGGTTTGTGGACTGAAATGGTCATATGATAATCGTGAGCTGGCATCAGGCGGGAATGATAACAGGGTATGTTATGGCAATTTTTTTTTCAGTCCGACTTATTTTGTGTGCAGTTTTAATTTGGTCATGCTACCAATTCATAACTGATAGTTTGCTCTCTCTCTCTCTATATACAGCTTTTTGTTTGGAATCAACATTCAACTCAACCGGTGCTCAAATACTGTGAGCATACTGCAGCTGTGAAAGCCATTGCATGGTCTCCCCATCAGCATGGGCTTCTTGCATCTGGAGGAGGAACAGCAGACCGATGTATTCGTTTCTGGAATACTACCACCAACTCACACTTGAGCTGCATGGACACTGGAAGTCAGGTGAAAAACTTCTTATTTGTTTTAATCTGCTTACTCTACTGTTGATTTTTTTTTTTAAACATGCATGCAATATGGAAGCTTTGCCGTGTGAGAAATATTTAGAGAACCTGAACTGATTGCCGTGAATGTCATTATTTCAATAGTTCCAAACCTGGTTGTTGTTTCATCACGTTGTTCTTTTTCTAATGAGTAGATATTTCCAACAAATATAAATCTTCCCTTTTTTTTTTTTTTTTTAAATTTGACCTTTTCCATTTTATGATAATTGATTGATAAAAGGAGGAAACAGGGGTTAACACATTCACAACTTGAATCCAATTACTTTCGCTCTGTACCTCGTCTAGGTGCTAAATCAAAGGAAAACTATTTTACAGTGAAAATTACATGGATTTCTCATTCACGATGCTAGATGTTGATATACACTGTTCATAAACATGAATTTTGTTGGTGACTGAAATCCCTCCCTTTCACCTGTCCCTTTTTCTGATTACTATGCGCAGCTATACTTATATCCATTTGATCTGTACATCTGCAGGTTTGCAATCTTGTGTGGTCTAAAAATGTCAATGAACTAGTCAGCACCCATGGATACTCCCAAAATCAAATAATAGTTTGGAGATATCCCACCATGTCAAAGGTAAATAAGTGTTGTCGATTCCCCAAAACCATTAAATGTCTTTTATCTTGGTTTCTAATTCTTCAACACTATCTGACGATGCAGCTGGCAACTCTTACGGGCCATTCATACAGAGTTCTTTATCTTGCCATCTCACCTGATGGACAGGTTCTGTACCCAATCTTCTTATTGTACATGCCCTCTGTTTATGGTTATGCAAATTACTTTTCATTTGTTTATGAATGTTCTGATCTGTCATTGATTATTGTTTCAGACAATTGTCACTGGAGCAGGAGATGAAACACTAAGATTTTGGAATGTGTTTCCTTCCCCCAAGTCCCAGGTAAAAGATTCAATACTTGATGGGAATATTTAATGCAAATGATTTGGTTAATAGCTCTTACTTAATTGTTTAGTCATCAGAGTAGGTTATAACGGATACATAATTGATTATGCTTCCTGGAGAAGTCATTTTCTGTCGATGATCCACCTGCATGCAAAGTCAGTAAGGTCATTAGAGAATAACAGGGTAGTTTGGTGGTATTGATTATTTTCCTTCCCTGACATTGCTTAATAATTGGTTCTATATCCTTAATCACGTTATCTTACATTCTATAATGTGAATTGAAATTGGTTTAATCTAAAGACAATAAATTGCATCCAGTTGTTCCTGTAAACACGGAATTCTACAGTTCTGTTTCATATCCTCTACCTTTGATCGTATTTCAAGCTTGAGAGGAATGCAACTCACGTCATATGAATGAAATTGTTATTGCAGAACACGGAAAGTGAAATTGGAGCATCATCGCTTGGAAGAACTGTTATCCGGTGACCTCGTACATAACATCAATACTGACTTGGCAACCTTCACAGTTGCTCAGACTGCCAGAGGATGGGAACCGGGCAATGATATGCCATTTCTTTTTGACATGATACCATAGATGTGCAGGAGATTATGCCGCGACCTCAGAAGACTAAGACGAGAGATGAAGTGATGGGTTCGGTAGGATTTCGATTTTTTACTCTCTTTTCCCACTTAAGTAGTCTACTATATATAATGTATAGAGAGGGGTTGTGATAAATATTCTTACCTTCCCGGAGCTCCCTCACTTTGTATATTTAAAGAGGAGGATACACTGGACTGGGAGATAAGTCGGGTCGGTATGGTGCAAGTTTATTTTACATTCTTTGTAAATGGATCACAATTTTTTTCACATTTTAGTTGAACATTATGTGATTTTTTTTACCACTCTAGTTCGTGTAATCGCATTCGCACGTGCGAAATTTTCGGACGTGTTCGATTTATATAGGCTCTCCCTTCGGTCACTGTGGAATCGGATACGTATAATTAGATGATTAATTAGTGTTAATAATTCACAAAGGGAAGCTGTCTTAAGCTAATGGACCATTAATCATATGATTCAAGATGTTCTGTTCTTTTATTCTTTTCTGAATTGCGACAGATTCAGAACCTTGTGCCAACCGCTCCGATCAATCAAAGCTAGATTGAATCGCCACCATGTGATTTGTAACGAACGACAGCATGTCCAAGGGCAATTTCGTGAAAGGTGAGATGCAGATTTCTTTTCTTTTTTAAAAAAGGACCAGCTGGTCGTTTCGTCATGATACTTTTTTCCTAGCCACCAGCATGCGATTCATCAAGACTAAGAATTAAACTCAAGGCATGTCATGCGGAATTCGAATCTGAATTTCATTCCCAAATCACTATGTCACCCCAGAGTCGTTAGGTGAGATGCAGACTTAAATGTTTAATGCAATTTTTCGATATTATATATTCACATAATTTAAACTATTCTAGAACTCATAGATTTCACGTGGGAGGCTTTTTTATTCCAGAATTGGTTTTTGTCATCACAAATAAATGCAGAAATGACAATTGGATAAATTGTTCCACTGGCCAAAAAATTGATTTTGAGTGAATTTGGATGACCAAATAATTTGAGTAAATCTCTAAATGGCTACTATATGCACAAGCATACAAATGCCACCAATACGTATTTGTCACAAAACCGATAGACGCAAGAGATCCATACTTGTGAACACTCCAAAAGATGTTGAAGAGCGAGGTCATTTAAAGTCATCATAAAGGAGTGAGACCACATAAAATCATCGCTGCAAGATGACCACATAAATCAATGCCCAAAGGCGAAAGACCTCATCCAGCTATCCATCGTAGAAGCATGATTGCTTTTGCTTGTACTTCTGCTTTTGCTTTTGCTTCTGCTTTCGAGCTTTTGAGCTAAGCGTTTGAAACGTTAAGAATTTGAGAGATTTTTCAGTGTGATTGGCATACGAGGTGGTACATCAAGTGTCACTATACAAATAGTGAGATATGTGTGTTAAAAAATTTATAACTTAAAAATAAAATTTTTCACCGCTTACATAAAAACACGTGATGTACCACTTATGTTCCCGTCATAATAAAAAATTTCTAAAAGACTTGAGCTTAGAGACGTGTCGGCTTGGCAATATTTGCCTGAGATGATGGGGTCACGGTTGCTTCAAGAAAGCGAGTTCTTTATGGCTTTTTTATATAGGTTTATTATATTAACACTTCATAAATTGTTAAATAAATCTTACATACTTAATACATCTCACATTTGATATTTCAATGAAAAATTATCTTAATACACCCCACATATTTCCCCATAATACCCTCACACCTCACATTCTCAATATATACCTTACATTTTCTATACCCACTCCATATTTTCTATACACCCCACATTTCTCAAATCTTATAAAGCTTTTAATTTGAACAAAAAATGCCGGCTAGAATTTTGACACAAGATGCCACCTAGGATTTAAAGCATATGTGGGTTGTTTTCAATTCCACCATTAAAACTCATGTCGTCTGTTTTTAATATTTAGTAGTAATTTTAGGTGTTTAATTCTTCATGTAATCCCTAAAAGATGAATACAAACATAGAAACTTGAATAACGCAGAAAAAGCAAGATTAAATAATTATCGATGTCGTCAAAATCACGAAAACAATAAAGAATATGAAGTATTACCTCATGTGAAGCTTTTGAAACATCTATTTCGTGTTTCATTTGTCAAAAATAATTTTTCTCAATCAACATGTTTGTAGTTTCATTGGTTAGGGTTTTGTTCAACAATAGAAGGTCGGAGGGATTTTAATAGTTTAAGAAGATAAATAATACGTTAAAAGTGATTTATGGTGTATTTAAAAAAAAAATTTTAAACCTAATAAGGTCAAAATTACAATTGTATAGTAAGGTGAATAAATCATTTAATATTAAATTTTAATATGAAGTGCATTTAATATTTTGCGAGATGCTAGTATAAAAAGCCTTTTATATAGGGATGTGCTATCTACACACTCATTTTTACTTCTCACACACCCCTTGTTAATTTATGTCCGTTGATCTTCTTCAATCATCCGATCTGACGGCCGAAAACCGAAAAAGTGTGGAAGAAGTAAAAAGGGGTGTGTGGATATCACATTCCTTTATATATTGTATCATGGAACCATGGACCATTTTTGTGTGGTGTGATGTGTTGGCCTCCAAATTTGTCACGTGGAGTTCTGACCAAAAGTAAGTTTTAGTTGTAAAGATCATCATTAGAATAAAAAACTAGAATCTATGCAGGTGATCAAAATTGCTTATATTATAAAACAGTTGTAAGATCATCATTAGAATAAAAATTTAACTAAATTAAAGTTGTTTAGTAAAACAACAGTAGCAAATCAATAATAAATAATACTTCTTTGTTAAAAAAAAATAATAATAATAATAAATAATAATACTTCTATAGATTTGTGTTTTTTTTATTAGATGGTGAAATAACTTATTTCATGAATTGACTTATTTCACCGAACGATTTTATATATTATTAATTTTTTTATAAAATAATTTTTACGACTTTAATTTATAATATAAATAATTTTTATCATAAGCATGATTACAAAATATTAAAACCAAAAGCTCCCAAATTTTTGTGTTAATTTAACCTAACCAGTGCGGAACCAATCCACCCCCTCTCCTATTTTTAGGATTATATAGCCTTACTTTTACGTCCGCCCCTTTTTTTGGTAATTACGTCTGGCTTCTGTGGCAGTTGGGTATTTCAGTTGGTTTGGTCAGTTGCGTGATTGCCATGCATTTTCATGATGCGTTATGCCAATAAATTTACAAATATCTAACCTATTCTGTCATCTATGCATGATGCATTATGTCAAGAAATTGACAAGTGTCAAACTAGTATATCATCTATGCATGTTGCATCATGGCAAGAAATTTACAAGTATCTAACTATTCTATCATCTACGCACGATGCATGAACCTATCATGTGTGCGGGTAGGAAGACCGTCCGGGGTCCAAAATAATTGGGGACACCAAAATTATTAGGGTAATATATTTGTATATATTTTCATAAGAATATAAATTTATAAAATTTGGTTCAATTACAAAGAAGTTTAACTAGAGTAATGCGTTGATTCACATTTGTTCCAATTCAAGTCTAATCTTCCACAAAGAGTAATGTGTTAACCAAATTTTTAGACCAAATTTGCAAATTATATAATGTGTCATCAAAAAGTTTAATTTAGTACCAATTTATTACTTTTACATATCAATTAAAGACTAAAAAATATCATTATTTTTTTAGTCTCATATTGACAAGGTTAGTAAATAAGAAAAAACATCTCACGATTTATACAAAAACACTTTAAAAGTTCAGATGAAAAACAAAACTCATATTTATCTACTTGTAAACCCAGAGGTTTTTTGTTTCCTTCTCACGATACAAAATAAATTAGTTTTTCCTTGTTTTTAAATTATTAAGTTTGAAGTGTTTTTCTAAGTACAATTTTATCGATGTCTTACGTGTGAAAACAAATAATTTTCTTATATAAAGTGAGGGCACATTTTTTGGCATCATCCCGGACCTCAAAAATCTCTAGACCGAGCATGCATATGTGCATGATGCATGAATAGCTCCCGCTTTGTCTAAATTCAATAATAGGGAGAGGCCGGGATTGAAGTTTCACATTTTAATAGATGTATTATATTTTTGGGTAGGTTACATTTTACTCTTTCAGGTTTGAGTGCAATTGCAACATCATACTATATTTTTAAAACATTTCAATTTCATACATTACTTATCATTTCATTTCAATTTCCTACATCGATTATAAAATCTGTCAAATTAACAGTTAAGTAATAACGTGACAAATATAAAATTTACATTTTTATTGATGTGGCTGCCAACTTTGCAAAATGTTAATAAAAAAACAAACAAAAAAGAATTAATCAATACAAAAATTGATAAAATCCAGGGTAAATTACATAGTAACCCCTCAGATTTGAGGTCTTTTACAACCCTATACAACATCTTTAAAACATTTCACTTTCATACCTCACGTACTATTTTATTTCAAAATAATACCTCCATTATATTTTCCATCCATTGATCCGTTAAGCGCTGACGTGGCTGCCAAATGTGTGCCACGTGGTAAAAATAATTAATTTAAAAAAAAAAAAAACCTGAATCTTCTTAAAAAAAAAAAAAATCAAAAGCTGAAAGAAAACCCCCACCCCCATGAACCCCCCAAACCAAAAACACCCAGAAAGAAACCCCTCCCCCCAACATATCCAAACCCAGAAAAGTCCCCCCCATAACAAAACCAAACGCAGAAATCCCACCCCCACAAAAAAACC